>JAJUPC010000591.1:0-180659 GCA_023614405.1 Avena insularis | reverse complement strand
TTTTATATATTAATTAAAATTATTACTAGTAATAGATAGAATTATTACTAGTATTACTAGTATAGTATATATTAATTTCTAGTGTATTTTTATATGTTAATAATTATTACTAGTATATATAGATATAGTATATATAAATATGTTTGTGTATAATAGTAATAGATCATATAGATATAGTATATATATATGTTTTTTTATTTCTTGTATCTTTTTTTATTGTAATATTTATTACTAGTATATAAATATAGTATATATATATATATTTATTGTGTAATAGAGTATATAGATATAGTATATATAGTGTAGTAATGTATAGTAGTATATTATATAGTATGTAGTATTATAGTGTCGATTGAGGGAGCAAGCATTAGTGCTAAATAAAGATAAGCTAAAGAAATAACTACCCTAAGTCCAGGTGCTCATGGGCCCCGGACTTAGGATTAGTGGTGGTGCTCATGGGCCCCGGACTTCGGGTTAGGGTGGTGGTGCTCGCGGGCCCCCGGACTTAGGGTTAGAGTGGTGGTGCTCGTGGGTCCCTAGAGATAGGGTTAGGGTGGTGGTGCTCGCGGGCCCCCGGAGATAGGGTTAGAGTGGTGGTGCTCAGGGAGATAGGGTTAGGGTGGTGGTGCTTGGTACTGGACTTAGGAGTTAGGGTTAGGGCATCACTAGAATTTTGCTATTGTTTAGTATTATTGTAGCAAATTGCATGTTCATATTATTGTTTAGTATTATTTTATGCAACAATATTGAATGAAAAATGTTATTGTGTGTATTTTGTAGAAAAGTATGGATCCAATCCAGAGAGACCTAGCACAGGAAGAAATTCTCGAGGATATGATCAACGACACCCCCATGTTGATCCACCCGAATCTCCGTCAATTTATCTGAACCCCTCCGGTGAGGGAGAGGAGGTCGACCGAAATGATCAAGGAGAAGCCGACGACTCTGGTGGTGGAGAAGCCGACGGCTTCGGTGGACCCTTAAAGAAGTCCGGCGAGGTATATATATGAAGTCTGGTGATTAGTAGATGCATTAACTGAGTTGTATATATATAAATTGACGAATGTTTCTTCTCTTAGGCCTCCACATCGAGCAAAAAATATTCCAAACGAGGCCCGGCCAAAAAGTTGGACGCATCTATGCGTTATACAATTACGCGGGTATCACCACGGGGTGAACCGTTGGAACCGAAAAGGCTAAAGCGTATTTAAACAACAATGCGGGTTATGGTTAGGGATCATCCGATCACCGTTCGAGGTGGAATAAGACCAAAAGGCGAAAGAGGGTGAGTATGTAAGCAGTACAAAGAGGTCTTTGGAATGACCTCATGACACATTTCACCCTGCGAATGTGAGGATGATGCCGACACGGCTGCATTGAGGAAGAAAGTCAAGCGGTGGACTCTTACGAAGATGGCGAACTATTCAAGAAGCTGGAAGAAAGCATTATGGCAAAAGTATCGAAGCGAAGACTCCTCCTAAATTTGAATGCTATCTAACGAAGCAGCAGGCTAACTGGGATGCATTTGTTAAGTACAATGAGTCTGAACCTGCTATAGAAAAGTCGAGAAAAACAAGAAAAATGCCGCGATTAAAAAATATCACCCTCACCTTGGGCTAGGGGCTCTGTGTTGCCATGGCAAAGTGGGATGCTAAGAGAATGAGCTGCCTTTCAAGGGATGCTCGAGGAGCCAATATGCGTGGGAATGGGATCAGGGCAAGGAGAGTGGATTTCGCAGGCATGGGGAAAGTGAGTATGCAATGGGGGACCCTTATTTGCAGTGGCGGGATTCAGGATACCAGGATACATGGCGAAAAGTGGTGAAGGAGATCATGGGGACAACAAAGTTCCGTCGATAGAGAGAAAGACTTCTTGCTTGACAAAGGTCCTCGGGAATAGCGAACACAGGAGGGAGCGTGTCTGAGCCTTGGCCCTAGTTATACGTGGAGATGGGGTTTCCCAAAGCGCAGATACTTATAGGGCCGTAGAGAGAGCAAATGAGGCCGACGAGCGGAGGAAGGAGGGAGCAGGTTCACCCGAGTTGCTAGGAACGCCGAATGGTCATCCGATATCAGATTAGTGTGAACGAGGCGCAGTGACTCCTGCAAGATCCTGTACTCGATATTACCACTGTCCCATCTCAGCGGAGAAGCAGTGTGGCTGAATCGGAGGTCCCTTCTGACGATGCACGTATGGTAGATGGCGGTCCCGGCTACCCCGTGGATGGAATCAAGGAGCAGGCATCTTGTGAGCTCATGTATGTATAATGGGAAGGTGAAGAACCCTATCCATCAAGGTGGTGGTCGGATGTGCTACCTTGTCCACTTATGGCGCCGCAGGCATGGCATGTGAATTCCGAGTGGCCTATGCTAAAGTTATTTGTGGATGAAATACATGATGGGGTGGGACTCAATGGAGCTTGACATCCTGGACCTGAAGGTGAGAGGACACTTTCGGAGGAAATACTTTGGGTGGTATCATTCTATGGGACAAGAATTCATGGCATGTCAAGCACTTCAGGCTGGATGCTAAAGCCAACACACGCCTCGAGGTTATGCATGTCACCTCTCACCTCCATCACCTCCATGAAAGCCCACCCCATGACTCGACCACCACAGCCCGAGGTCCATCTCGATCTCGGCAGCGACGCCTCAGATTAGTACTAAGCAAGCGCAGTGAGCCCAAAGCAATTAATGTCGCCCCTCCCAAGAGTACCTCATTAAGAATCTTCCCATCCAGACCTTACGATCATACTTTGGCGAGAAACCGATTTGTTATTTAAAGAGCGGAAATATGTGTTGTGCGAACTTCAAAAAGAAAGAAACCCGAAACCCGCCCATACGGGTATACAGGAGAAGCAAAAAGCGTATGCACTTTCTTTTACGAACACAAAATGCATAATATAGACTTGCACCATAAGCCGGAATGACTATCGGCCGCACACTTTAGAAGGAAGTGAAGAAGAAAATCAAGTAGAAGTGAAAGCGGGAGCAAATCATCAGAATCAAAGCCTGGTACAACGGAAAGAAAGGAACGTCCCGACAGCTCGAGAACAGGCCAAAATCGACCCCACACCCTCAGGTGGTGTCCCCATGACATTCCCTAGCGAGAATATGGAAGAAGGCTGCGAAGCTTCACGGCCCTCTATGAATGTGACTGTTGAGGAATTGCTCCTGGGTTCCAAGGACGACAAGATTACCCAAAGGCTCGGAGTAGTCCCTACATGTGTCCCGGGGAAGCCTCCTAGTCACTTTGAGCCAGGCTAACAACCTTGCCAACTTACAAATCACCGGGTTTACATAAGCGGGCGCAGAAAGCCGTGGCGGTAGAGAATAATGATGCTAATGGCATCCTCCCACATGACTACTACTTCCGAGAAGAGGTTACATGTTGAGTTTCCCGGAACTCTTCCGGTTATACCAGTTTAAAGGCCTCGACAAAAGTCGCATGAGTTGCTATTAATGCGTAAGTTGTTGAATTCATTGTCTATATAAGTTGTTCAATTTTTTTCAGTTGATGGAGGTTCATTGCATATAATTATCCTCATTATATGCTTTTTGTACTGTTATTATGCGAGAATGAAGATCATGGAATGTAAAGAAAGGTCACTCTTTGAGTATTTAGGTTCCATTGACCAGGATAAAATACATTGTAGGCATTAAAGGATAAACTTCGAGGAGGCAGCGGGAGGAAAACCTTCTAAGGTTTCTAACGAACAAATTGCTGTGACCACATCTTTGTTTCATATAATTTCATGCGAGGGGTCTTACTACATTTGTACACATTCACTTTTGCTATACTCGATGTTAAATGTAATTGATGAGTTACTTGAAGTGTATACCATAGTATTGCAGTTTCCACTTTGGATTCTCACGGACATTCAACTTGATAAAGGGAAGAGTTGAAGTCATGGACCCCATCGAAGAAGACCACAGAATAGTTTAGGGACATGTGGGATACATAGCTCGAGGTAATTTCAAGTGCTACATCGGTCTCTGTTTGATTTCAAGGGTATCACGTAATAAATAACTCATTCATTCATTTTTCTTTGCTGGGAAGGGGTTTGGAGCATGTTCAGAGTAGGGTTAAGGGTTCACCTTTTAGTAAGGAGGCAGCGTTTACTCCGGTCTCGGTAAAGTGTCCAGTGACGTCATCCAGCGCATCTCTTTTATACCTAGTTTCAAGACAATTATGATGCTAGATTATGTTTGCTGATTGAATTCCTATTAATAAAGTGCTTGAGGCTGATACCGAGGGGACGAATCTATGTGGATTCTCGTTTTGAGGGAGTTCCATTCGCACGTTTTTCCTTGAGCTTTACAAAAGATTATGGGTCGTCATGTAAACAGCTACAATCTTAACATTATATTTATTACGAGTCACTTTTGTTATCATAGTTGATATTCATATTGATATCCTTTTCTTATATATAGTTTGAGAGAATCTTTTGAGGATGGAAACTCGGCTCTATGACCTGTGGCGTTACTAGAATTAATATTTGAGGATCGGTACAGGATTCTTGAGGCGGTAGAGATTCTTCAAACGAGGATGATATAGATGATGCTTTGGGGAATTTAAGCGTGAATGGCGCTAGGTGTTGATCTGACCCGTGTAATTAAATCGTCGAATTAATAGTCCATGTAACTATCCATGATCATGTATATATTTGTATGCTTTCGATCTTAAGAAGTTATCTGCCTTATGTATGCGAGCGTGTATGGTATGTGTTAGCGTGAAAGCTATTTTGAAATGAAAAAGAGAAAAAGATACAAGTTGAATTCTACGCGGCGGCGGAGAGAAGTGCAAAAAACTTCTGCATGGAAGAACCATTGTCTCGGTTAAATGGCTAAGCCCCAGGACTAATAGAGGGCACCCAGCTTGCCGCATATGAGTATGTGGATACATGGATGCGTGATCCGGATGGTAGCGGTCCGGGACTGGTGAGGCCTTGAGTCCGCCCTCTAGTCCTGGTTTACCGGGACCGAGACTAAAGCCCCTTCTGGTAGGGACTGGAAATTGTGCCTCCACTAGTGCAATGAACCTGGTGGATCCGCCAGGTGGTTAATTAAAAGAACACACATGCAACCAACCTTTGGCTTGGTGGATCCATATGTGGTATGTGAAAAAGAACACACGTACAATGACTACGGTTTGTTGTTAGTAACAAGAACACATGCAATGACACTGGTGGATCCATGGGTGGTCTCTGAAGAAGAACACACATTTCAATGACACTAATTGGATCATATGTGGGTATGTGAAAAGAACACACATGGAAATGACTCTAGTTGTTGTTAGTAATAAGAACACACATGCAATGACCTTTGGTGGATCCATATGTGGCATGTGAAAAGAAAGAACACACACATGCAATGACTCTGGTGGATCCATATGTTGTTGTAAAAGAACACACATGCAATGACACAGGTGGATCCATGGGTGGTTTGTGAAAGAACACACATGCTGATGACACTGGTTGGAGGATCCATATGTGGTATGTGAAAAAGAACACACATGCAATGACTCAGGTTATTGTTAGTAAAAGAACACATGCAATGACACTGGTGGATCCATGTGTGGTCTATGAAAGAGAACACATTTCAATGACACTGGTGGATCCATATGTGGTATGTGAAAAGAACACACATGAAATGACTCTAGTTGTTGTTAGTAAAAGAACACACATGCAATGACACTGGTGGATCCATATGTGGTATGTGAAAATAACACATGCAATGACTCTGGTTTTGTTAGTAAAAGAACACATGCAATGACACTGGTGGATCATGTATGGTCTCTTTGAGAACACACATTTCAATGACTCTGGTTGTTGTTAGTAAAAAGAACACACATCTGCAATGACCTTTGGTGGATCCATGTGGTCCGAAAACACATCAATGACGCTGGTTGTTGTTAGGAAAAAGAGCACACATGCAATGACACTGGTGGATCCATTGGTGGTGTGTGAAAAGAACACATGCATTGACACTGGTGGATCCATATGTGGTATGCGAAAAGAACACACATGCAATGACTCCTAGTTGTTGTTAAGTAAAAGAACACACATCCAATACTGGTGGATCCATGGGTGGATTGTGAAAAGAGCACACATGCAATGACTCTGGTTGTTGTTAGTAAAAGAACACATGCAATGACAACGGGTGGATCCATAGGTGGATTGTGAAAAGAACACATGCAATGACACTGGGTGGATCCATATGTGGTATGAAAGAACACACACAATGACTTTGGATTGTTGTTAGTAAAAAGAACACACATGCAATGACACTGGTGGATCCATGTGTGGTCTCTGAAGAGAACACACATTTCAATGACACTAGTGGATCCATATGTGGTATGTGAAAAGAACACACATGAAATGACTCTAGTTGTTGTTAGTAAAAAAGAACACACATGCAATGACAGGTGGATCCATATGTGGTCTGTGAAAAGAACACACATGCAATGACTCTGGTTGTTGTTAGTAAAAAACACACATGCAATGACATTGGTGGATCCATATGTGGTATGGGAAAAGAACACACATTCAATGACTCTGGTTGTTGTTAGTAAAAGAACACACATGCAATGACCTTTGGTGGATCCATGTGTGGTCTCACAGAGAGAGAAAAGAACATGTCTATTAGCGGTGGTGGATCCATGTGGTATGTGAAAAGAACACACATGCAATGACTCTGGTTGTTGTTAGTAAAAAGAACACACATGCGATGACTCTGGTGGATCCATAGGTGGATTGTAAAAAGAACACCTGCGATGACACTGACTTTGGTGGATCCATGTGTGGTCTGAAGAGAACACACATTTCAATGACTGTGGTTGTTGTTAGTAAAAAGAACACACACACTTGTGGATCCATGTGACACTGTGAAGAGAACACACATGCAATGACTCAGGTTGTTGTTAGTAAAAGAGCACACATGCAATGACACTGGTGGATCCATAGGTGGATTGTGAAAGAACACACATGCAATGACACTGGTGGATCCATGTGTGGTCTGTGACAAGAACACACATTTAATGACTCTGGTTGTTGTTAGTAAAAAGAACACACATGCAATGACCTTGGTGGATCCATGTGTGGTCTCTGAAGAACACACATGCAATGACTCTGGTTGTTGTTGTTAGTAAAGAGCACACATGCAATGACCTTTGGTGGATCCATAGGTGGTTAATGAAAAGAACACACATGCATTGACAACTGGTGGATCCATATGTGGTATGTGAAGAAAGAACACACATGCAATGACTCACGGTTGTTGTTAGTAAAAGAACACACATGCAATGACCTTTGTGGATCCATGGGTGGATTGTGAAAGAACACACATGCAATGACACGGTTGTTGTTAGTAAAGAGAACACATGCAATGACCTTTGGTGGATCCATAGGTGGAATGTGAAAGAACACATGCAATGACCTTGGTGGATCCATATGTGGTATGTGAAAGAACACACATGCAATGACTCTGGTTGTTGTTAGTAAAAAGAACACACATGCAATGACACTTTTGGATCCATGTGTGGTCTCTGAAGAGAACACACATTTCAATGACACCGGTGGATCCATATGTGGTATGTGAAAAGAACCCACGTGAAATGACTTTGGTTGTTGTTAGTAAATAGAACACACGTGCAATGACACTGGTGGATCCATATGTGGTATGTGAAAAGAAGACAAATGTAATGACTCTAGTTCTTGTTAGTAAAAAGAACACACATGCAATGACACTAGTGGATCCATGTGTGGTCTATGAAGAGGACACACATTTCAATGACACTGGTTGTTGTTAGTAAAAGAACACACATGCAATGACCTTTGGTGGATCCATGTGTGGTCTCTAAAGAGAACACACCATGCAATGACTCTGGTTGTTGTTAGTAAAAGAACACACATGCAATGACAACTGGTGGATCCATAGGTGGATTGTGAAAAGAACACACATGCAATGACACTTTGGTGGATCCATATGTGGTATGTGAAGAACACACATGCAATGACTCTAGTTGTTGTTAGTAAAAAGAACACATGCAATGACTGGTGGATCCATGTGTGGTCTCTGAAAAGAACACACATGCAATGACTCTGGTTGTTGTTAGTAAAAAGAACACACATGCAATGACCTGGTGGATCCATAGGTGGATTGTGAAAAGAACACACATGCAATGACCTTTGGTGGATCCATATGTGGTATGTGAAAAGAACACACATGCAATGACTCACGGTTGTTGTGAGTAAAAAGAACACACATGCAATGACACTGGTGGATCCATGTGTGGTCTCTGAAAGAACACACATTTCAATGACCGGTGGATCCATATGTGGTATGTGAAAAGAACACACATGAAATGACTCAGTTGTTGTTAGTAAAAACAACACATCATGACCTTTGGTGGATCCATATGTGGTATGTGAAAAGAACACACATGCAATGACTCTGGTTGTTGTTAGTAAAAGAACACACATGCAATGACACTGGTGGATCCATGTGTGGTCTCTGAAGAAGAACACACATTTCAATGACTCTAGTTGTTGTTAGTAAAAGAGCACACATGCAATGACAACTTTGGTGGATCCATGGGTGGTTGTGAAAAGAACACACATGCAATGACTTTGGTGGATCATATGTGTATGTGAAAAAAAAACACATGCAATGACTCTGGTTGTTGTTAGTAAAAAGAACACACATGCAATGACACTGGTGGATCCATGTGTGGTTTCTGAAGAGAACACACATGCAATGACTCAGTGGTTGTTAGTAAAAAGAACACACATACAATGACCTTTGGTGGATCCATAGGTGGATTGTGAAAAGAACACACATGCAATGACACTGGTGGATCCATATGTGGTATGAAAGAACACACATGCAATGACTCTGGTTGTTGTTAGTAAAAAGAACACACATGCAATGACCTTTGGTGGATCCATGTGTGGTCTCTGAAAGAACACACATGCATTGACTCTGGTTGTTGTTAGTAAAAAGAACACACATGCAATGACAATGGTGGATCCATAGGTGGATTGTGAAAAGAACACATGCAATGACACTGGTGGATCCATATGTGGTATCTGAAGAGAACACACATTTCAATGACTCTGGTTGTTGTTAGTAAAAAGAACACACGTGATGACCTTTGGTGGATCCATGTGTGGTCTGAAGAAGAACACACATGCAATGACTCTGGTTGTTGTTAGTAAAAGAGCACACATGCAATGACACTAGTGGATCCATAGGTGGATTGTGAAAGAACACACATGCAATGACCTTGGTGGAACCATATATGGTATGTGAAAAGAACACACATGCAATGACTCTGGTTGTTGTTAGTAAAAAGAACACACATGCAATGACACTGGTGGATCCATGTGTGGTCTGTGAAAAGAACACACATTTCAATGACACTAGTGGTTGTTGTTAGTAAAAAGAACACACATGCAATGACCTTTGGTGGATCCATGGGTGGTCTCTGAAAAGAACACACATGCAATGACCTTTGGTGGATCCATATGTGGTATGTGAAAAGAACACACATACAATGACTCAGGTTGTTGTTAGTAAAAGAACACACATGCAATGACCTTTGGTGGATCCATGTGTGGTCTGAAAGAACACACATTTCAATGACACTGGTGGATCCATCTGTGGTCTGTGAAAAGAAC
The DNA here is from genome assembly GCA_023614405.1 of Avena insularis. Lineage (NCBI taxonomy): Eukaryota > Viridiplantae > Streptophyta > Magnoliopsida > Poales > Poaceae > Avena > Avena insularis. The sequence goes on along the minus strand of JAJUPC010000591.1, from coordinate 170,980 downwards.
ACACATCAAATGACTCCAGTTGTTGTTAGTAAAAGAACACACATGCAATGACACTTGGTGGATCCATATGTGGTATGTGAAAATAATGCACATGCACTGACTACGGTTGTTGGATCCATATGTGGATTGTGAAAAGAACACACATGCAATGACTTGGTTGGATCCATGTGTGGTCTCTGAAAAGAACACATTCAATGACTCTGGTTGTTGTTAGTAAAAAGAGCACACATGCAATGTGGTGGATCCATAGGTGGATTGAAAAGAACACACATTGCAATGACTTTGGTGGATCCATATGTGGTATGTGAAAAGAACACACATTTCAATGACTCTGGTTGTTGTTAGTAAAAGAACACACATGCAATGACCTTTGGTGGATCCATGTGTGGTCTCTAAAGAACACACATGCAATGACTCAGTTGTTGTTAGTAAAAAGAACAAAGAACACAAACACACATGCAATGACACTGGTGGATCCATAGGTGGATTGTGAAAAGAACACACATGCAATGACCTTTGGTGGATCCATATGTGGTATGTGAAAAGAACACACATTTCAATGACTACGGTTGTTAGTAAAAAGAACACACATGCAATGACCTTTGGTGGATCCATATGTGGTCTCTGAAGAGAACACACATTTCAATGACTCTGGTTGTTGTTAGTAAAAAGAACACATGCAATGACCTTTGGTGGATCCATATGGATTGTGAAAAGAACACACATGCAATGACACTGGTGGATCCATATGTGGTATGTGAAAAGAACACACATGCAATGACTCTGGTTGTTGTTAGTAAAAGAACACACATGCAATGACACTTGTGGATCCATGTGTGGTCTTTGAAGAAGAACACACATACAATGACTCTAGTTGTTGTTAGTAAAAGAGCACACATGCAATGACCTGGTGGATCCATAGGTGGATTGTGAAAAGAACACACATGCAATGACACTGGTGGATCCATGTGTGGTATGTGAAAGAACACACATGCAATGACTCACGGTTGTTGTTAGTAAAAGAACACACATGCAATGACACTGGTGGATCCATGTGTGGTCTCTGAAGAGAACACACATGCAATGACTGGTTGTTGTTGTTAGTAAAAGAGCACATGCAATGACACTTGGATCCATAGGTGGATTGTGAAAAGAACACACATGCAATGACCTTTGGTGGATCCATATGTGGTATGTGAAAAGAACACACATGCAATGACTACGGTTGTTGTTAGTAAAAGAACACACATGCAATGACAGCTGGTGGATCCATGTGTGGTCTCTGAAAAGAACACACATGCAATGACTCTGGTGGATCCATATGTGTTAGTAAAAGAACACACATGCAATGACACTTGGATCCATAGTGGATTGTGAAAGAACACACATGCAATGACACTGGTGGATCCATTGACTCGTGTTATTAGTAAAAAGAACACACATGCAATGACACTGGTGGATCCATGTGTGGTCTGTGAAGAACACACATTTCAATGACTCGTGTTGTTGTTAGTAAAAGAACACACATGCAATGACAGGTGGATCCATGTGTGGTCTTTGAAGAACACACATGCAATGACTCTGGTTGTTGTTAGTAAAAGAGCACACATGCAATGACACTTTGGTGGATCCATAGGGTGGATTGAAAAGAACACACAATGACACTGGTGGATCCATATGTGGTATGTGAAAAGAACACACATTCAATGACTCTGGTTGTTAGTAAAAGAACACACATGCAATGACCTGGTGGATCCATGTGGTCTCTAAAGAACACACATACAATGACTCAGTTGTTGTTAGTAAAAGAGCACACATGCAATGACACGGTGGATCCATGTGGATTGTTGAAAAGAACACACATGCAATGACCTTGGTGGATCCATGTGTGGTATGAAGAGAACACACATTTCAATGACTCAGTTGTTGTTAGTAAAAAGAACACACATGCAATGACACTGGTGGATCCATGTGGTCTTTGAAGAAGAACACACATGCAATGACTCTGGTTGTTGTTAGTAAAAGACACACATGCAATGACCTTGTGGATCCATCGTGGATTGTGAAAAAGAACACACATGCAATGACCTTTGGTGGATCCATATGTGGTATGTGAAAAGAACACACATGCAATGACTACAGTTGTTGTTAGTAAAAAGAACACACATGCAATGACACTGGTGGATCCATGGGTGGATTGTGAAAGAACACACATTTCAATGACTCTGGTTGTTGTTAGTAAAAAAACACACACAATGACACTGGTGGATCCATGTGGTCTGAAGAGAACACACATGCAATGACTCTAGTTGTTGTTAGTAAAAGAGCACACATGCAATGACCTTTGGTGGATCCATAGGTGGATTGTGAAAGAGCACACATGCAATGACCTGGTGGATCCATATGTGGTATGTGAAAAGAACACACACAATGACTCAGTTGTTGTTAGTAAAAGAACACACATGCAATGACACTGGTGGATCCATGTGTGGTATGTGAAAAGAACACACATGCAATGACTGGTTGATGTTAGTAAAAAGAACACACATGCAATGACACTGGTGGATCCATGTGTGGTCTCTGAAGAGAACACACATTTCAATGACAGTGGTGGATCCATATGTGGTATGTGAAAAGAACACACATGCAATGACTCTGGTTGTTGTTAGTAAAAAGAGCACACATGCAATGACACTGGTGGATCCGTAGGTGGTTTGTGAAAAGAACACATGCAATGACACTTTGGTGGATCCATATGGTATGTGAAAAAGAACACACATGCAATGACTCTGGTTGTTGTTAGTAAAAGAACACATGCAATGACCTTTGGTGGATCCATAGGTGGATTGTGAACAGAACACACATGCAATGACTCTGGTTGTTAGTAAAAAAGAACACATGCAATGACCTTTGGTGGAGCCATAGGTGATTGTGAAAAGAACACACATGCAATGACACTGGTGGATCCATATGTGGTATGTGAAAAGAACACACATGCAATGACTCTGGTTGTTGTTAGTAAAAAGAACACACATGGAATGACATTGGTGGATCCATGTGGTCTGAAGAGAACACACATTTCAATGACCTGGTGGATCCATATGTGGTATGTGAAAAGAAAAACATGAAATGACTCCAGTTATTGTTAGTAAAAAGAACACACATAATGACTTTGTGGATCCATGTGGAATGAAAGAACACACATGCAATGACACTGGTGGATCCATATGTGGTATGTGAAAAGAACACACATGCAATGACTCTGGTTGTTGTTAGTAAAAGAACACACATGCAATGACAATGGTGGATCCATGTGTGGTCTCTGAAGAGAACACACATTTCAATGACTCTTGTTGTTGTTAGTTAAAAGAAAACACATGCAATGACCCTTGTGTATCCTGGTGTTGTCTGTGAAGAGAACACACATGCAATGACTCTGGTTGTTGTTAGTAAAAAGAGCACACATGCAATGACACTGGTGGATCCATAGGTGGATTGTGAAAGAACACACATCTGATGACATGGTGGATCCATATGGTATGTGAAAAGAACACACATGCAATGACTCGGTTGTTGTTAGTGAAAAGAACACACATGCAATGAGACTGGTGGATCCATGTGTGGATTGTGAAAAGAACACACATGCAATGACTCTGGTTGTTACTTAAAAGAACACACAGCAATGACACTGGTGGATCCATATGTGGATTGTGAAAAGAACACACATCAATGACTCTAGTTGTTGTTAGTAAAAGAACACACATGCAATGACTTGGTGGATCCATAGGTGGATTGTGAAAAGAACACACATGCAATGACACTGGTGGATCCATATGTGGTATGTGAAAGAACACACATGCAATGACTCTGTTGTTGTTAGTAAAAGAACACATGCAATGACACTAGTGGATCCATGTGTGGTCTGTTAAGAGAACACACATGACATTGCCCGGGTGGATCCATATGTGGTATGTGAAAAGAACACATGCAATGACTCTAGTTGTTGTTAGTAAAAAGAACACACATGCAATGACACTGGTGGATCCATATGTGGTATGTGAAAAGAACACACATGCAATGACTCTGGTTGTTAGTAAAAACACACATGCAATGACACTTTGGTGGATCCATATGTGGTATGTGAAAAGAACACACATTTCAATGACTCGGTTGTTGTTAGTAAAAAGAACACACATGCAATGACCTGCGGGATCCATGTGTGGTCTCTAAAGAGAACACATGCAATGACTCTGGTTGTTGTTAGTAAAAACAACACACATGCAATGACACTAGGGGATCCATAGGTGGATTATGAAAAGAGCACACATGCAATGACACTGGTGGATCCATGTGTGGTCTCTGAAGAGAACACACATTTCAATGACTCTGGTTGTGTTAGTAAAAAAGAACACACATGGAATGACACTGGTGGATCCATGTGTCTCTGAAAGAACACACATGCAATGACTACGGTTGTTGTTAGTAAAAAGAGCACACATGCAATGACACAAGGTGGATCCATGGGTGGATTGTGAAAAGAACACACATGCAATGACCTTTGGTGGATCCATGAATGGTATGTGAAAAGAACACACATTTCAATGACTCCGGTTGTTGTTAGTAAAAGAACACACATGCAATGACACTGGTGGATCCATGTGTGGTCTCTGAAGAAGAACACACACATTTCAATGACCTGGTGGATCCATATGTGGTATGTGAAAAGAACACACATGAAATGACTCAGGTTGTTGTTAGTAAAAGAACACACATGCAATGACAAGGTGGATCCATATGTGGTATGTGAAAATAACACACATGCAATGACTCACGGTTGTTGTTAGTAAAAAGAACACACATGCAATGACCTTTGTGGATCCATGTGTGGCTCTGAAGAGAACACACATTTCAATGACTCTAGTTGTTGTTAGTAAAAAGAGCACATGCAATGACCTGGTGGATCCATAGGTGGATTGTGAAAGAACACACATGCAATGACCTTTGGTGGATCCATATGTGGTATGTGAAAAGAACACACATTTCAATGACTCTGGTTGTTGTTAGTAAAAAAGAACACATGCAATGACCTGGTGGATCCATGTGTGGTCTCTAAAGAACACACATGCAATGACTCGTTGTTGTTAGTAAAAGAGCACACATGCAATGACACTGGTGGATCCATAGGTGGATTGTGAAAAGAACACACATGCAATGACACTGGTGGATCCATATGTGGTATGTGAAAAGAACACACATTTCAATGACTCTGGTTGTTAGTAGTAAAAAGAACACACATGCAATGACCTTTGGTGGATCCATGTGTGGTCTGAAAAGAACACACATGCAATGACTCTGGTTGTTGTTAGTAAAGAACACACATGCAATGACCTTTGGTGGATCCATAGGTGGATTGTGAAAAGAACACACATGCAATGACACTGGTGGATCCATAGGTGGATTGTGAAAGAACACACATGCAATGACCTTTGGTGGATCCATGTTTGGTCTGAAGAGAACACACATTTCAATGACTCTGGTTGTTGTTAGTAAAAGAACACACATGCAATGACCTGGTGGATCCATGTGTGGTCTGTGAAGAGAACACACATGCAATGACTCTGGTTGTTGTTAGTAGAAAGAGCACACATGCAATGACACTAGTGGATCCATAGGTGGATTTTGAAAAGAACACACATGCAATGACCTTTGGTGGATCCATATGTGGTATGTGAAAAGAACACACATGCAATGACTCTGGTTGTTGTTAGTAAAAAGAACACACATGCAATGACACTGGTGGATCCATGTGTGGTCTCTGAAGAGAACACACATTTCAATGACTCTGTTGTTAGTAAAAAGAACACACATGCAATGACCTTTGGTGGATCCATGTGTGGTCTGAAAAGAACACACATGCAATGACTTGGTGGATCCATATGTGGTATGTGAAAGAACACACATGCAATGACTCAGTTTGTTGTTAGTAAAAGAACACACATGCAATGACACTGGTGGATCCATGTGTGGTCTGAAGAGAACACATTTCAATGACCTTTGGATCCATATGTGGTATGTGAAAAGAACACACATGAAATGACTCAGTTGTTGTTAGTAAAAGAACACACATGCAATGACACTGGTGGATCCATATGTGGTATGTGAAAATAACACATGCAATGACTACGGTTGTTGTTAGTAAAAGAACACACATGCAATGACACTGGTGGATCCATGTGTGGTCTCAAGAAGAACACACATTTCAATGACTCTGGTTGTTGTTAGTAAAAGAGCACACATGCAATAACACTGTGGATCCATAGGTGGATTGTGAAAAGAACACATGCAATGACACTGGTGGATCCATATGTGGTATGTGAAAGAACACACATTTCAATGACTACGGTTGTTGTTAGTAAAAAGAACACACATGCAATGACACTGGTGGATCCATGTGTGGTCTCTAAAGAACACACATGCAATGACTCTGGTTGTTGTTAGTAAAAAGAACACACATGCAATGACCTTTGGTGGATCCATAGGTGGATTGTGAAAAGAACACACATGCAATGACACTTTGGTGGATCCATATGGTATGTGAAAAGAACACACATTTCAATGACTACGGTTGTTAGTAAAAAGAACACATGCAATGACACTGTGGATCCATATGTGGTCTCAGAAGAACACACATTTCAATGACTCTAGTTGTTGTTAGTAAAAAGAACACACATGCAATGACACTTGGTGGATCCATGTGGATTGTGAAAAGAACACACATGCAATGACCTTTGGTGGATCCATATGTGGTATGTGAAAAGAACACACGTTTCAATGACTCTGGTTGTTGTTAGTAAAAAAGAACACACATGCAATGACTGGTGGATCCATGTGTGGTCTTTGAAGAGAACACATGCAATGACTCTAGTTGTTGTTAGTAAAAGAGCACACATGCAATGACACTGGTGGATCCATAGGTGGATTATGAAAAGAACACACATGCAATGACACTGGTGGATCCATATGTGGTATGTGAAAAGAACACACATTTCAATGACTCGGTTGTTGTTAGTAAAAAGAACACACATGGAATGACACTGGTGGATCCATGTGTGGTCTCTGAAGAGAACACACATGCAATGACTCTGGTTGTTGTTAGTAAAAGAGCACACATGCAATGACCTGGTGGATCCATAGGTGGATTGTGAAAAGAACACATGCAATGACACTGTGGATCCATGTGGTATGTGAAAAGAACACACATTTCAATGACTCTGGTTGTTGTTAGTAAAAAGAACACACATGCAATGACACTGGTGGATCCATTTGTGGTCTGTGAAAAGAACACACATGCAATGACTCTGGTTGTTGTTAGTAAAAGAGCACACACATGCAATGACACTTGTGGATCCATAGTGGATTGTGAAAGAACACACATGCATTGACACTGTGGATCCATATGTGGTATGTGAAAAGAACACATGCAATGACTACGGTTGTTGTTAGTAAAAAGAACACACATGCAATGACACTAGTGGATCCATGTGTGGTCTCTGAAGAGAACACATTTCAATGACTCGTGTTGTTGTTAGTAAAAGAACACACATGCAATGACACTGGTGGATCCATGTGTTGTCTTTGAAGAGAACACTCATGCAATGACTGTTGTTGTTAGTAAAAGAGCACACATGCAATGACACTGGTGGATCCATAGGTGGATTGTGAAAAGGAACACACATGCAATGACACTTGGTGGATCCATATGTGGTATGTGAAAAGAACACATTTCAATGACTCTGGTTGTTGTTAGTAAAAAGAACACACATGCAATGACTTTGAGGTGGATCCATGTGGTCTCTGAAGAGAACACACATGCAATGACTCTGGTTGTTGTTAGTAAAAGAGCACACATGCAATGACCTTTGGTGGATCCATAGGTGGATTGTGAAAAAGAACACACATGCAATGACCTTGGTGGATCCATATGTGGTATGTGAAGAGAACACACATGCAATGACTCTGGCAGTTGTTAGTAATCAGAACACACATGCAATGACACTGGTGGATCCATGTGTGGTCTGTGAATAGAACACACATGCAATGACTCTGGTTGTTGTTAGTAAAAAGAGCACACATGCAATGACACTAGTGGATCCATCGTGGATTGTGAAAAAGAACACACATGCAATGACCTTTGGTGGATCCATATGTGGTATGTGAAATAACACACATGCAATGACTACGGTTGTTAGTAAAAAAGAACACACATGCAATGACACTGGTGGATCCAAGTGTGGTCTCTGAAAATGACCAACAATTCAATGACTCTGGTTGTTGTTAGTAAAAAGAACACATATGCAATGACTCTGGTGGATCCATGTGTGGTCTCTGAAGAGAACACACATGCAATGACTCTGGCTGTTGTTAGTAAAAAGAGCACACATGCAATGACACTGGTGGATCCATAGGTGGATTGTGAAAAGAACACATGCAATGACACTGGTGGATCCATATGTGGTATGTGAAAAGAACACACATGCAATGACTCTAGTTGTTGTTAGTAAAAATAACACACATGCAATGACCTTTGGTGGATCCATGTGGTCTGTGAAAAGAACACACATGCAATGACTCTGGTTGTTGTTAGTAAAAAGAACACACATGCAATGACACTGGTGGATCCATGTGTGGTCTGTGAAAAGAACACACATTTCAATGACACTGGTGGATCCATATGTGGTATGTGAAAAGAACACACATGCAATGAATCTGTTGTTGTTAGTAAAAAGCACACATGCAATGACACGGGTGGATCCATAGGTGGATTGTGAAAGAACACATATGCAATGACCTTTGGTGGATCCATATGTGGTATGTGAAAAGAACACACATGCAATGACTGGTTGTTGTTAGTAAAAGAACACACATGCAATGACACTTTGGTGGATCCATAGGTGGATTGTGAAAAGAACACACATCTGATGACTCTGGTTGTTAGTAAAAGAACACACATGCAATGACACTGGTGGATCCATAGGTGGATTGTGAAAAGAACACACATGCAATGACACTGGTGGATCCATTTCTGGTATGTGAAAGAACACACATGCAATGACTCTGTTGTTGTTGTTAGTAAAAGAACACACATGCAATGACACTTCTGTATCCATATGTGGTCTCTGAAGAGAACACACATTTCAATGACATCTGTGGATCCATATGTGGTATGTGAAAAAACACACATGAAATGACTCTAGTTGTTGTTAGTAAAAAGAACACACATGCAATGACACTGGTGGATCCATAGGTGGAATGTGAAAAGAACACACATGCAATGACACTGGTGGATCCATATGTGGTATGTGAAAAGAACACACATGAAATGACTCTGGTTGTTGTTAGTAAAAGAACACACATGCAATGACACTGGTGGATCCATGTGGTCTCTGAAGAGAACACACATTTCAATGACTCTTGTTGTTGTTAGTAAAAAGAACACACATGCAATGACCTTTGGTGGATCCATGTGTGGTCTCTGAAGAGAACACACATGCAATGACTCTAGTTGTTGTTAGTAAAAGAACACACATGCAATGACACTTTGGTGGATCCATAGGTGGATTGTGAAAAGAACACATGCAATGACAACTGTGGATCCATATGGTATGTGAAAAGAACACACATGCAATGACTCAGTTGTTGTTAGTAAAAAGAACACACATCTGATGACACTGGTGGATCCATAGGTGGATTGTGAAGATAGCACACATGCAATGACTCTGGTTGTTGTTAGTAAAAGAACACACATGCAATGACCTGGTGGATCCATAGGTGGATTGTGAAAAGAACACATGCAATGACTCTAGTTGTTGTTAGTAAAAGAACACACATGCAATGACCTTTGGTGGATCCATAGGTGGATTGTGAAAAGAACACATGCAATGACACTGGTGGATCCATATGTGGTATGTGAAAGAACACACATGCAATGACTACGGTTGTTGTTAGTAAAAGAACACACATGCAATGACACTTTGGTGGATCCATGTGTGGTCTCTGAAGAGAACACACACATTTCAATGACAACTGGATCCATATGTGGTATGTGAAAAGAACACACATGAAATGACTCTAGTTGTTGTTAGTAAAAGAACACACGCAATGACACGGGTGGATCCATATGTGGTATGTGAAAAGAACACACATGCAATGACTACGGTTGTTGTTAGTAAAAAACACACATGCAATGACACTGGTGGATCCATAGGTGGTATGTGAAAAGAACACACATGCAAGGACTCTGGTTGTTGTTAGTAAAAGAACACACATGCAATGACACTGGTGGATCCATGTGGTCTCTGAAAGAGAACACATGCAATGACTACGGTTGTTGTTAGTAAAAGAACACACATGCAATGACAGGTGGATCCATAGGTGGATTGTGAAAGAACACATGCAATGACCTTTGGTGGATCCATATGTGGTATGTGAAAAGAACACACATTTCAATGACTCTGGTTGTTGTTAGTAAAAAGAACACATGCAATGACACTGGTGGATCCATGTGTGGTCTCTGAAAAGAACACACATGCAATGACTCGGTGTGTTGTTATTAAAAAGAGCACACATACAATGACCTTTGGTGGATCCATAGGTGGATTGTGAAAGAACACACATGCAATGACCTTGGTGGATCCATATGTGGTCTGAAAAGAACACACATTTCAATGACTCTGGTTGTTGTTAGTAAAAGAACACACATGCAATGACCTTGGTGGATCCATGTGTGGTCTCTGAAGAGAACACATTTCAATGACACTGGTGGATCCATATGTGGTATGTGAAAAGAACACACATGAAATGACTCAGTTGTTAGTAAAAAACACACATGCAATGACCTTTGGTGGATCCATATGTGGTATGTGAAAAGAACACACATGCAATGACTCTGGTTGTTGTTAGTAAAAGAACACACATGCAATGACCAGGTGGATCCATGTGTGGTCTCTGAAAAGAACACACATTTCAATGACTCTAGTTGTTGTTAGTAAAAGAGCACACATGCAATGACACTGGTGGATCCATAGGTGGATTGTGAAAAGAACACACATGCAATGACACTGGTGGATCCATATGTGGTATGTGAAAGAACACACATTTCAATGACTCTGGTTGTTGTTAGTAAAAGAACACACATGCAATGACCTGGTGGATCCATGTGTGGTCTCTGAAGAGAACACACATGCAATGACTACGGTTGTTGTTAGTAAAAAGAACACACATGCAATGACCTTTGGTGGATCCATAGGTGGATTGTGAAAGAACACACATGCAATGACACTGGTGGATCCATATGTGGTATGTGAAAAGAACACACATTTCAATGACTACAGTTGTTGTAAGTAAAAAGAATACACATAAAATTACACTGGTGGATCCATGTGGTCTCTAAAGAGAACACACATGCAATGACTACGGTTGTTGTTAGTAAAAAGAACACACATGCAATGACACTGGTGGATCCATAGGTGGATTGTGAAAAGAACACACATGCAATGACCTTTGGTGGATCCATGGTGGATTAATGAAAGAACACACATGCAATGACACTTTGGTGGATCCATGTGTGGTCTGTGAAGAGAACACACATTTCAATGACTCTGGTTGTTGTTAGTAAAAGAACACACATGCAATGACACTGGTGGATCCATGTGTGGTCTCTGAAGAACACACATGCAATGACTACGGTTGTTGTTAGTAAAAAGAGCACACATGCAATGACACTAGTGGATCCATAGGTGGATTGTGAAAAGAACACACATGCAATGACACTGGTGGATCCATATGTGGTATGTGAAAAGAACACACATTTCAATGACTCTGGTTGTTGTTAAAAAAAGACCACACATGCAATGACACTGGTGAATCCATGTGTGGTCTCTGAAGAGAACACACATTTCAATGACTCTAGTTGTTGTTAGTAAAAAGAACACACATGCAATGACACTATGGATCGATAGGTGGATTGTGAAAAGAACACACATGCAATGACACTGGTGGATCCATATGTGGTATGTGAAAAGAACACACATGCAATGACTCTGTGTGTTGTTAGTAACAAGAACACACATGCAATAACACTGGTGGATCCATGTGTGCTCTCTGAAGAGAACACACATTTCAATGACACTGGTGGATCTATATGTGGTATGTGAAAAGAACACACATGAAATGACTCAAGTTGTTGGTAGTAAAAAGAACACACATGCAATGACAATGGTGGATCCATGTGGTATGTGAAAATAACACACATGCAATGACTACGGTTGTTGTTAGTAAAAGAACACACATGCAATGACACTGGTGGATCCATGTGTGGTCTCTGAAGAGAACACATTTCAATGACTCTGGTTGTTGTTAGTAAAAGAGCACACATGCAATGACTTGGTGGATCCATAGGTGGATTGTGAAAAGAACACACATGCAATGACACTAGTGGATCCATGTGGTATGTGAAAGAACACACATTTCATTGACTCTGGTTGTTGTTAGTAAAAAGAACACACATGCAATGACACTGGTGGATCCATGTGTGGTCTCTGAAGAGAACACACATGCAATGACTCACATTGTTGGTAGTGAATAGAGAACACATGCCATGCCACGGGTGCATCCATAGGTGGATTGTGAGAAGTACACACATGCAATGACCTTTGGTGGATCCATATGTGGTATGTGAAAGAACACACATTTCAATGACTCGGTTGTTAGTAAAAAGAACACACATGCAATGACCTTTGGTGGATCCATGTGGTCTCTGAAGAGAACACACATTTCAATGACTGGTTGTTGTTAGTAAAAAGAACACACATGCAATGACACTGGTGGATCCATATGTGGAGTGTGAAAAGAGCACACATTAAATGACCAAGGTGGAACCATTTGTGGTATTTGTAAAGAACTCACATGCAATTACTCAGGTTGTTGTTAGTAAAAGAACACACATGCAATGACCTTTGGTGGATCCATGTGGTCTTTGAAAAGAACACACATGCAATGACTGGTTGTTGTTAGTAAAAAGAACACACATGCAATGACTTGGTGGATCCATAGGTGGATTGTGAAAGAACACACATGCAATGACACTAGTGGATCCATATGTGGTATGTGAAAGAACACACATTCAATGACTCTGGTTGTTGTTAGTAAAAGAACACACATGCAATGACTTAGCGGTGGATCCATGTGTGGTCTCTGAAGAACACACATGCAATGACTCTAGTTGTTGTTAGTAAAAGAACACATGCAATGACACTTGGTGGATCCATAGGTGGATTGTGAAAAGAACACACATGCAATGACACTGGTGGATCCATATGTGGTCTGAAAACAGAACACACATTTCAATGACACTGGTTGTTGTTAGTAAAAGAACACACATGCAATGACACTGGTGGATCCATGTGTGGTCTTTGAAGAAGAACACACATGCAATGACTCTAGTTGTTGTTAGTAAAAAGAGCACATGCAATGACACTTTGGTGGATCCATAGGTGGATTGTGAAAGAACACACATGCAATGACCTTTGGTGGATCCATATGTGGTATGTGAAAAGAACACACATGCAATGACTCTAGTTGTTGTTAGTAAAACAACACACATGCAATGACACTGGTGGATCCATGTGTGGTCTCTGAAAGAACACACATTTCAATGACTCGAGTTGTTGTTAGTAAAAGAACACACATGCAATGACCTTTGGTGGATCCATGTGTGGTCTTTGAAGAGAACACACATGCAATGACTCTGGTTGTTGTTAGTAAAAGAGCACACATGCAATGACACTGGTGGATCCATAGGTGGATTGTGAAAGAACACATGCAATGACACTGGTGGATCCATATGTGGTATGTGAAAAGAACACACATTTCAATGACTACGGTTGTTGTTAGTAAAAGAACACACATGCAATGACCTTTGGTGGATCCATAGGTGGATTGTGAAAAGAACACACATGCAATGACACTAGTGGATCCATATGTGGTATGTGAAAAGAACACATTTCAATGACTCTGGTTGTTGTTAGTAAAAGAACACACATGCAATGACACTGGTGGATCCATGTGGTCTCTGAAGAGAACACACATGCAATGACTCTGGTTGTTGTTAGTAAAAGAACACACATGCAATGACACTGGTGGATCCATAGGTGGACTGTGAAAAGAACACACATGCAATGACACTGGTGGATCCATATGTGGTATGTGAAAATAACACCCATTTCAATGACTCTGGTTGTTAGTAAAAAGAACACACATGCAATGACACTGGTGGATCCATGTGTGGTCTCTAAGGAGAACACACATTTCAATGACTCTGGTTGTTGTTAATAAAAAGATCACACATGCAATGACACTGGTGGATCCATGTGTGGATTGTGAAGAGAACACACATGCAATGACACTGGTGGATCCATATGTGGTATGTGAAAAGAACACACATTTAAATGAATATGGTTTTTGTTCTAAAAAGAACACACATGCAATGACACTGGTGGATCCATGTGTGGTCTTTGAAGAGAACACACATCTGATGACTCGTTGTTGTTAGTAAAAGAGCACACATGCAATGACCTGTGGATCCATAGGTGGATTGTGAAAAGAACACACATGCAATGACACTGGTGGATCCATATGTGGTATGTGAAAGAACACACATTTCAATGACTCAGTTGTTGTTAGTAAAAGAACACACATGCAATGACACTGGATCCATGTGTGGTCTGAAGAAGAACACACATGCAATGACTCTGGTTGTTGTTAGTAAAAGAGCACACATGCAATGACACTGGTGGATCCATAGGTGGATTGTGAAAAGAACACACATGCAATGACCTTTGGTGGATCCATGTATGGTCTCTGAATATATCACACATTTCAATGACTCGGTTATTTGTTATTAAAAAGAACACACATGCAATGACACTAGTGGATCCATGTGTGGTCTCTGAAGAGAACACACATGCAATGACTCGGATGTTGTTAGTAAAAGAGCACACATGCAATGACACTTGTGGATCCATCGTGGATTGTGAAAAGAACACACATGCATTGACCTTTGGTGGATCCATATGTGGTATGTGAAAATAACACAAATGCAATGACTCTGGTTGTTAGTAAAAGAACACACATGCAATGACACTAGTGGATCCATGTGTGGTTTGAAGAGAACACACATTTCAATGACTCTTGTTGTTGTTAGCAAAAAGAACACACATGCAATGACACTGGTGGATCCATGTGTTGTCTCTGAAGCGAACACGCATGCAATGACTCTGGTTGTTGTAAGTAAAAAGAGCACACATGCAATGACACTTGTGGATCTATAGGTGGATTGTGAAAAGAACACACATGCAATGACACTGGTGGATCCATATGTGGTATGTGAAAAGAACACACATGCAATGACTCTGGTTGTTGTTAGTAAAAAGAAAACACATGCAATGACCTTTGGATCCATGTGTGGTCTGAAAAGAACACACATGCAATGACTCTGGTTGTTGTTAGTAAAAGAACACACATGCAATGACACTAGTGGATCCATGTGGATTGTGAAAAGAACACACATGCAATGACACTGGTGGATCCATATGTGGTATGTGAAAAGAACACACATGAAATGACTACGGTTGTTGTTAGTAAAAGAACACACATGCAATGACTCTGGTTGTTGTTTGTAAAAAGAACACACATGCAATGACTCTGGTTGTTGTTAGTAAAAAGAACACACATGCAATGACACTGGTGGATCCATAGGTGGATTGTGAAAAGAGCACGCATGCAATGACACTGGTGGATCCATATGTGGTATGTGAAAAGAACACATATGCAATGACTCTGGTTGTTGTTAGTAAAAAGAACACACATGGAATGACACTGGTGGATCCATGTGTGGTCTCTGAAGAACACACATTTCAATGACCAATGACACTGGTGGATCCATATGTGGTATGTGAAAAGAACACACATGAAATGACTCACTGGTTATTGTTAGTAAAAAGAACACACTGCAATGACACTGGTGGATCCATAGGTGGATTGTGAAAAGAACACACATGCATTGACCTGGTGGATCCCTGTGGTATGTGAAAATAACACAAATGCAAGGACTCTGGTTGTTGTTAGTAAAAAGACCACACATGCAATGACACTGTGGATCCATGTGTGGTCTCTGAAAAGAACACACATTTCTATGACTCTTGTTGTTGTTAGTAAAAAGAACACACATGCAATGACCTAGTGGATCCATGTGTTGTCTCAAGAGAACACACATGCAATGACTCTGGTGGATCCATATGTGGTATGTGAAAGAACACACATGCAATGACTCTGTTGTTGTTAGTAAAAAAGCACACATGCAATGACACTGGTGGATCCATAGGTGGATTGTGAAAAGAACACATGCAATGACACTTGGTGGATCCATATATGTGAAAGAACACACATGCAATGACTCGGTTGTTGTTATTAAAAGAACACATGCAATGACCTTTGGTGGATCCATAGGTGGATTGTGAAAAGAACACACATGCAATGACTGGTTGTTGTTAGTAAAAGAACACACATCCAATGACACTGGTGGATCCATAGGTGGATTGTGAAAAGAACACACATGCAATGACCTGGTGGATCCATATGTGGTATGAAAGAAAACACATGCAATGACTCTGGTTGTTAGTAACAAGAACACACATGCACTGACACTAGTGGATCCATGTGTGGTCTCTGAAGAGAACACACATTTCAATGACACTGGTGGATCCATATGTGGTATGTGAAAAGAACACACATGAAATGACTCTAGTTGTTGTTAGTAAAAAGAACATACACGCAATGACACGGGTGGATCCATATGTGGTATGTGAAAATAACACACATGCAATGACTCTGGTGGTTGTTAGTAAAAAAACACACATGCAATGACACTGGTGGATCCATATGTGGTATGGGAAAAGAACACACATTTCAATGACTCCGGTTGTTGTTAGTAAAAAGAACACACATGCAATGACACTGGCGGATCCATGTGTGGTCTCTAAAGAGAACACACATGCAATGACTCTGGTTGTTGTTAATAAAACGAACACACATGCAATGACACTGGTGGATCCATAGGTGGATTGTGAAATAAACACACATGCAATGACACTGGTGGATCCATGTTTGGTCTCTGAAGAGAACACACATTTCAATGACTCTGGTTATTGTTAGTAAAAAGAACACACATGGAATGACACTGGTGGATCCATGTGTGGTCTTTGAAGAGAACACACATGCAATGACTCTGGTTGTTGTTAGTAAAAAGAGCACACATGCAATGACACTGGTGGATCCATAGGTGGATTGTGAAAAGAACACACATGCAATGACACTGGTGGATCCATGAATGGTCTCTGAAGTGAACTCACATTTCAATGACTCTGGTTATTGTTAGTAAAAAGAACACACATGCAATGACACTGGTGGATCCATGTGTGGTCTCTGAAGAGAACACACATTTCAATGACACTGGTGGATCCATATGTGGTATGTGAAAAGAACATACATGAAATGACTCCAGTTGTTGTTAGTAAAAATAACACACATGCAATGACACTGGTGGATCCATATGTGGTATGTGAAAATAACACACATGCACTTACTCTGGTTGTTGTTAGTAAAAAGAACACACATGCAATGACACTGGTGGATCCATGTGTGGGCTCTGAAGAGAACACACATTTCAATGACTCTAGTTGTTGTTAGTAAAAGAGCACACATGCAATGACACTGGTGGATCCATAGGTGGATTGTGAAAGAACACACATGCAATGACTTGGTGGATCCATATGTGGTATGTGAAAAGAACACACATTTCAATGACTCTGGTTGTTGTTAGTAAAAAGAACACACATGCAATGACCTTTGGCGGATCCATGTGGTATCTAAAGAGAACACACATGCAATGACTCTGGTCTTTGTTAGTAAAAAGAACACTCATGCAATGACACTGGTGGGTCCATAGGTGGATTGTGAAATGAACACACATGCAATGACACTAGTGGATCCATGTTTGGCCTCTGAAGAGAACACACATTTCAATGACTCTGGTTGTTGGTAGTAAAAAGAACACATGCAATGATGACCTTTGGTAGATCCATGTGTGGTCTCTAAAGAGAACACACATGCAATGACTCTGGTTGTTGTTAGTAAAAAGAGCACACATGCAATGACCTTTGGTGGATTCATAGGTGGATTGTGAAAAGAACACACATGCAATGACCTTTGGTGGATCCATAGGTGGATTGTGAAATGAACACACATGCAATGACACTGGTGGATCCATGTTTGGTCTCTGAAGAGAACACGCATTTCAATGGCTCTGGTTATTGTTAGTAAAAAGAACACACATGCAATGACACTGGTGGATCCATGTGTGGTCTCTGAAGAGAACACACATGCAATGGCGCTGGGTGTTGGTAGTAAAAAGAGCACACATGCAATGACACTAGTGGATCCATAGGTGGATTGTGAAAAGGACACACATGCATTGACACTGGTGGATCCATATGTGGTATGTGAAAATAACACAATTCCAATGACTCTGGTTGTTGTTAGTAAAAATAACAGACATGCAATAACACTAGTGGATCCATGTGTGGTCTCTGAAGAGAACACACATTTCAATGACTCTGGTTGTTGTTAGTAAAAAAGAACACATATGCAATGACACTGGTTGATCCATGTGTGGTCTCTGAAGAGAACACACATGCAATGACACTGGTGGATCCATATGTGGTATGTGAAAAGAACACACATGCAATGACTCTGGTTGTTGTTAGTAACAAGAACACACATGCAATGACACTGGTGGATCCATGTGTGGTCTCTGAAGAGAACACACATTTCAATGACACTGGTTGGTCCATATGTGGTATGTGAAAAAAACACACATGAAATGACTCCAGTTGTTGTTAGTAAAAATAACACACATGCAATGACACTGGTGGATCCATATGTGGTATGTGAAAATAACACACATGCACTTACTCTGGTTGTTGTTAGTAAAAAGAACACACATGCAATGACACTGGTGGATCCATGTGTGGGCTCTGAAGAGAACACACATTTCAATGACTCTAGTTGTTGTTAGTAAAAAGAGCACACATGCAATGACACTGGTGGATCCATAGGTGGATTGTGAAAAGAACACACATGCAATGAAACTGGTGGATCCATATGTGGTATGTGAAAAGAACACACATTTCAATGACTCTGGTTGTTGTTAGTAAAAAGAACACACATGCAATGACACTGGCGGATCCATGTGTGGTCTCTAAAGAGAACACACATGCAATGACTCTGGTCATTGTTAGTAAAAAGAACACTCATGCAATGACACTGGTGGGTCCATAGGTGGATTGTGAAATGAACACACATGCAATGACACTAGTGGATCCATGTTTGGCCTCTGAAGAGAACACACATTTCAATGACTCTGGTTGTTGGTAGTAAAAAGAACACACATGCAATGACACTGGTGGATCCTTGTGTGGTCTCTGAAGAGAACACACATGCAATGACTCTGGTTGTTGTTAGTAAAAAGAGCACACATGCAATGACACTGGTGGATCCATAGGTGGATTGTGAAATGAACACACATGCAATGACACTGGTGGATCCATGTTTGGTCTCTGAAGAGAACACGCATTTCAATGGCTCTGGTTATTGTTAGTAAAAAGAACACACATGCAATGACACTGGTGGATCCATGTGTGGTCTCTGAAGAGAACACACATGCAATGACTCTGGTTGTTGTTAGTAAAAAGAGCACACATGCAATGACACTAGTGGATCCATAGGTGGATTGTGAAAAGGACACACATGCATTGACACTGGTGGATCCATATGTGGTATGTGAAAATAACACAATTCCAATGACTCTGGTTGTTGTTAGTAAAAATAACAGACATGCAATAACACTAGTGGATCCATGTGTGGTCTCTGAAGAGAACACACATTTCAATGACTCTGGTTGTTGTTAGTAAAAAAGAACACATATGCAATGACCTTTGGTTGATCCATGTGTGGTCTCTGAAGAGAACACACATGCAATGACACTGGTGGATCCATATGTGGTATGTGAAAAGAACACACATGCAATGACTCTGGTTGTTGTTAGTAACAAGAACACACATGCAATGACACTGGTGGATCCATGTGTGGTCTCTGAAGAGAACACACATTTCAATGACACTCGTGGATCCATATGAGGTATGTGAAAAAACACACATGAAATGACTCAGTTGTTGTTAGTAAAATAACACACATGCAATGACACTTTGGTGGATCCATATGTGGTATGTGAAAATAACACACATGCACTTACTCGGTTGTTGTTAGTAAAAGAACACACATGCAATGACCTTTGGTGGATCCATGTGTGGGCTCTGAAGAGAACACACATTTCAATGACTCTAGTTGTTGTTAGTAAAAAGAGCACACATGCAATGACACTGGTGGATCCATAGGTGGATTGTGAAAAGAACACACATGCAATGACACTGGTGGATCCATATGTGGTATGTGAAAAGAACACACATTTCAATGACTCTGGTTGTTGTTAGTAAAAAGAACACACATGCAATGACACTGGCGGATCCATGTGTGGTCTCTAAAGAGAACACACATGCAATGACTCTGGTCATTGTTAGTAAAAAGAACACTCATGCAATGACACTGGTGGGTCCATAGGTGGATTGTGAAATGAACACACATGCAATGACACTAGTGGATCCATGTTTGGCCTCTGAAGAGAACACACATTTCAATGACTCTGGTTGTTGGTAGTAAAAAGAACACACATGCAATGACACTGGTAGATCCATGTGTGGTCTCTAAAGAGAACACACATGCAATGACTCTGGTTGTTGTTAGTAAAAAGAGCACACATGCAATGACACTGGTGGATTCATAGGTGGATTGTGAAAAGAACACACATGCAATGACACTGGTGGATCCATAGGTGGATTGTGAAATGAACACACATGCAATGACACTGGTGGATCCATGTTTGGTCTCTGAAGAGAACACGCATTTCAATGGCTCTGGTTATTGTTAGTAAAAAGAACACACATGCAATGACACTGGTGGATCCATGTGTGGTCTCTGAAGAGAACACACATGCAATGACTCTGGTTGTTGTTAGTAAAAAGAGCACACATGCAATGACACTAGTGGATCCATAGGTGGATTGTGAAAAGGACACACATGCATTAACACTGGTGGATCCATATGTGGTATGTGAAAATAACACAATTCCAATGACTCTGGTTGTTGTTAGTAAAAATAACAGACATGCAATAACACTAGTGGATCCATGTGTGGTCTCTGAAGAGAACACACATTTCAATGACTCTGGTTGTTGTTAGTAAAAAAGAACACATATGCAATGACACTGGTTGATCCATGTGTGGTCTCTGAAGAGAACACACATGCAATGACACTGGTGGATCCATATGTGGTATGTGAAAAGAACACACATGCAATGACTCTGGTTGTTGTTAGTAACAAGAACACACATGCAATGACACTGGTGGATCCATGTGTGGTCTCTGAAGAGAACACACATTTCAATGACACTGGTTGGTCCATATGTGGTATGTGAAAAAAATACACATGAAATGACTCCAGTTGTTGTTAGTAAAAATAACACACATGCAATGACCTTTGGATCCATATGTGGTATGTGAAAATAATGCACATGCACTTACTCTGGTTGTTGTTAGTAAAAAGAACACACATGCAATGACACTGGTGGATCCATGTGTGGTCTCTGAAGAGAACACACATTTCAATGACTCTGGTTGTTGTTAGTAAAAAGAGCACACATGCAATAACACTGGTGGATCCATAGGTGGATTGTGAAAAGAACACACATGCAATGACACTAGTGGATCCATATGTGGTATGTGAAAAGAACGCACATTTCAATGACTCTGGGTACTGTTAGTAAAAAGAACACACATGCAATGACACTGGTGGATCCATGTGTGGTCTCTAAAGAGAACACACATGCAATGACTCTGGTTGTTGTTAGTAAAAAGAACACACATGCAATGACTGGTGGATCCATAGGTGGATTGTGAAAGAGCACACATGCAATGACACTGGTGGATCCATATGTGGTATGTGAAAAGAACACACATTTCAATGACTCTGGTTGTTAGTAAAAAGAACACACATGCAATGACACTGGCGGATCCATATGTGGTCTCTGAAGAGAACACACATTTCAATGACTCTGGTTGTTGTTAGTAACAAGAACACACATGCAATAACACTGGTGGATCCATCTGTGGATTGTGAAAAGAACACACATGCAATGACACTGGTGGATCCATATTTGGTATGTGAAAAGAACACACGTTTCAATGACTCTGGTTGTTGTTAGTAAAAAGAACACACATGCAATGACCTTTGGTGGATCCATGTGTGGTCTTTGAAGAAGAACACACATGCAATGACTCTGGTTGTTGTTAGTAAAAGAGCACACATGCAATGACTTGGTGGATCCATAGGTGGATTGTGAAAAGAACAAACATGCAATGACACTAGTGGATCCATATGTGATATGTGAAAAGAACACACATTACAATGACTCTGGGTGTTGTTAGTAAAAGGAACACATGCAATGACATCAGGTGGATCCATGTGTGGTCTCTAGAACACACATGCAATGACTCTGGTTGTTGTTAGTAAAAAGAGCACACATGCAATGACACTGGTGGATTCATAGGTGGATTGTGAAAAGAACACACATGCGATGACACTGGTGGATCCATGTATGGTCTCTGAAGAGAACACACATTTCAATGACTCTGGTTATTGTTAGTAAAAAGAACACACATGCAATGACACTAGTGGATCCATGTGTGGTCTTTGAAGAGAACACACATGCAATGACTCTGGTTGTTGTTAGTAAAAAGAGCACACATGCAATGACACTTGTGAATCCATACGTGGATTGTGAAAAGAACACACATGCATTGACACTGGTGGATCCATATGTGGTATGTGAAAATAACACAATTCCAATGACTCTGGTTGTTGTTAGTAAAAAGAACACACATGCAATGACACTAGTGGATCCATGTGTGGTCTCTGAAGAGAACACACATTTCAATGACTCGTGTTGTTGTTAGTAAAAAAGAACACACATGCAATGACACTGGTGGATCCATGTGTTGTCTGTGAAGAGAACACATGCAATGACTCTGGTTGTTGTTAGTAAAAAGAGCACACATGCAATGACACTGGTGGATCCATAGGTGGATTGTGAAAGGAACAAACATGCAATGACACTGGTTGATCCATATGTGGTATGTGAAAAGAACACACATTTCAATGACTCTGGGTGTTGTTAGTAAAAAGAACACACATGCAATGACACTGGTGGATCCATGTGTGGTCTCTGAAGAGAACACACATGCTATGACTCTGGTTGTTGTTAGTAAAAAGAGCACACATGCAATGACACTGGTGGATCCATAGGTGGATTGTGAAAAGAGCACATGCAATGACACTTTGGTGGATCCATGTATGGTCTCTGAAGAGAACACACATTTCAATGACTCTGGTTATTGTTAGTAAAAAGAACACACATGCAATGACACTAGTGGATCCATGTGTGGTCTTTGAAGAGAACACACATGCAATGACTCTGGATGTTGTTAGTAAAAAGAGCACACATGCAATGACACTTGTGAATCCATACGTGGATTGTGAAAAGAACACACATGCATTGACACTGGTGGATCCATATGTGGTATGTGAAAATAACACAAATGCAATGACTCTGGTTGTTAGTAAAAAGAACACACATGCAATGACACTAGTGGATCCATGTGTGGTTTCTGAAGAGAACACACATTTCAATGACTCTTGTTGTTATTAGTAAAAATAACACACATGCAATGACACTGGTGGATCCATGTGTTGTCTCTGAAGAGAACACACATGCAATGACTCTGGTTGTTGTTAGTAAAAAGAGCACACATGCAATAACACTGGTGGATCCATAGGTGGATTGTGAAAAGAGCACACATGCAATGACACTGGTGGATCCAAATGTGGTATGTGAAAAGAACACACATTTCAATGACTCTAGTTGTTGTTAGTAAAAAGAACACACATGCAATGACACTGGAGGATTCATGTGTGGTATGTGAAAAGAACCCACATGCAATGACTCTGGTTGTTGTTAGTAACAAGAACACACATGCAATAACACTAGTGGATCCATGTGTGGTCTCTGAAGAGAACACACATTTCAATGACAGTGGTGGATCCATATGTGGTATGTGAAAAGAAGACACATGAAATGACTCTGGTTGTTAGTAAAAAAAGCACACATGCAATGACACAGGTGGATCCAGAGGTGGATTGTGAAAATAACACATATGCAATGACACTGGTGGATCCATATATGTGAAAAGAACACACATGTAATGACTCTGGTTGTTTATAGTAAAAAGAACACAGATGCAATGACACTGGTGGATCCATAGGTGGATTGTGAACATAGCACACATGTAATGACTCTGGTTGTTGTTACTAAAAAGAACACACAAGCAATGACACTGGTGGATCCATAGGTGGATTGTGAAAAGAACACACATGCAATGACACTAGTGGATCCATATGTGGTATGTTTAAAGAACACACATGCAATGAAACTGGTTGTTGTTAGTAACAAGAACACACATGGAATGACACTGGTGGATCCATGTGTGGTCTCTCAAGAGAACACACATTTCAATGACACTGGTGGATCCATATGTGGTATGTGAAAAGAAAAAACATGAAATGACTCCAGTTATTGTTAGTAAAAAGAACACACACGCAATGACACTGTGAATCCATACGTGGAATGGGAAAAGAACACACATGCATTGACACTGGTGGATCCATATGTGGTATGTGAAAATAACACAAATGCAATGACTCTGGTTGTTGTTAGTAAAAAGAACACACATGCAATGACAATAGTGGATCCATGTGTGGTCTCTGAAGAGAACACACATTTCTATGACTCTTGTTGTTGTTAGTAAAAAAGAACACATGCAATGACCTTTGGTGGATCCATGTGTTGTCTCTGAAGAGAACACACATGCAATGACTCTGGTTGTTGTTAGTAAAAGAGCACACATGCAATGACACTTTGGTGGATCCATAGGTGGATTGTGAAAAGAGCACGCATACAATGACACTTTGGATCCATATATGTGAAAAGAACACACATGCAATGACTACGGTTGTTGTTAGTAAAAAGAACACATCTGATGACACTGGTGGATGCATAGGTGGATTGTGAACATAGCACACATGCAATGACTCTGGTTGTTGTTATTAAAAAGAACACACAAGCAATGACACTGGTGGATCCATAGGTGGATTGTGAAAAGAACACACATGCAATGACTCTAGTTGTTGTTAGTAAAAAGAACACACATCCAATGACACTGGTGGATCCATAGGTGGATTGTGAAAAAACACACATGCAATGACACTGGTGGATCCATATGTGGTATGTGAAAAGAAAACACATGCAATGACTCTGGTTGTTGTTAGTAACAAGAACACACATGCACTGACACTAGTGGATCCATGTGTGGTCTCTGAAGAGAACACACATTTCAATGACACTGGTGGATCCATATGTGGTATGTGAAAAGAACACACATGAAATGACTCTAGTTGTTGTTAGTAAAAAGAACATACACGCAATGACACGGGTGGATCCATATGTGGTATGTGAAAATAACACACATGCAATGACTCTGGTGGTTGTTAGTAAAAACACACACATGCAATGACACTGGTGGATCCATATGTGGTATGGGAAAAGAACACACATTTCAATGACTCCGGTTGTTGTTAGTAAAAAGAACACACATGCAATGACACTGGCGGATCCATGTGTGGTCTCTAAAGAGAACACACATGCAATGACTCTGGTTGTTGTTAGTAAAACGAACACACATGCAATGACCTTTGGTGGATCCATAGGTGGATTGTGAAATGAACACACAATGACCAACTGGTCGATCCACGTTTGGTCTCTGAAGAGAACACACATTTCAATGACTCTGGTTATTGTTAGTAAAAAGAACACACATGGAATGACACTGGTGGATCCATGTGTGGTCTCTGAAGAGAACACACATGCAATGACTCTGGTTGTTGTTAGTAAAAAGAGCACACATGCAATGACACTGGTGGATTCATAGGTGGATTGTGAAAAGAACACACATGCAATGACACTGGTGGATCCATGAATGGTCTCTGAAGTGAACACACATTTCAATGACTCTGGTTATTGTTAGTAAAAAGAACACACATGCAATGACACTGGTGGATCCATGTGTGGTCTCTGAAGAGAACACACATTTCAATGACACTGGTGGATCCATATGTGGTATGTGAAAAGAACATACATGAAATGACTCAAGTTGTTGTTAGTAAAAATAACACACATGCAATGACACTGGTGGATCCATATGTGGTATGTGAAAATAACACACATGCACTTACTCTGGTTGTTGTTAGTAAAAAGAACACACATGCAATGACACTGGTGGATCCATGTGTGGGCTCTGAAGAGAACACACATTTCAATGACTCTAGTTGTTGTTAGTAAAAAGAGCACACATGCAATGACACTGGTGGATCCATAGGTGGATTGTGAAAAGAACACACATGCAATGACACTGGTGGATCCATATGTGGTATGTGAAAAGAACACACATTTCAATGACTCTGGTTGTTGTTAGTAAAAAGAACACACATGCAATGACACTGGCGGATCCATGTGTGGTCTCTAAAGAGAACACACATGCAATGACTCTGGTCATTGTTAGTAAAAAGAACACTCATGCAATGACACTGGTGGGTCCATAGGTGGATTGTGAAATGAACACACATGCAATGACACTAGTGGATCCATGTTTGGCCTCTGAAGAGAACACACATTTCAATGACTCTGGTTGTTGGTAGTAAAAAGAACACACATGCAATGACACTGGTAGATCCATGTGTGGTCTCTAAAGAGAACACACATGCAATGACTCTGGTTGTTGTTAGTAAAAAGAGCACACATGCAATGACACTAGTGGATTCATAGGTGGATTGTGAAAAGAACACACATGCAATGACACTGGTGGATCCATAGGTGGATTGAAATGAACACACATGCAATGACACTTTGGTGGATCCATGTTTGGTCTCTGAAGAGAACACGCAATTCAATGGCTCTGGTTATTGTTAGTAAAAAGAACACACATGCAATGACACTGGTGGATCCATGTGTGGTCTCTGAAGAGAACACACATGCAATGACTCTGGTTGTTGTTAGTAAAAAGAGCACACATGCAATGACACTAGTGGATCCATAGGTGGATTGTGAAAAGGACACACATGCATTGACACTGGTGGATCCATATGTGGTATGTGAAAATAACACAATTCCAATGACTCTGGTTGTTGTTAGTAAAAATAACAGACATGCAATAACACTAGTGGATCCATGTGTGGTCTCTGAAGAGAACACATATTTCAATGACTCTGGTTGTTGTTAGTAAAAAAGAACACATATGCAATGACACTGGTTGATCCATGTGTGGTCTCTGAAGAGAACACACATGCAATGACACTGGTGGATCCATATGTGGTATGTGAAAAGAACACACATGCAATGACTCTGGTTGTTGTTAGTAACAAGAACACACATGCAATGACACTGGTGGATCCATGTGTGGTCTCTAAAGAGAACACACATTTCAATGACACTGGTTGGTCCATATGTGGTATGTGGAAAAAAAACACATGAAATGACTCCAGTTGTTGTTAGTAAAAATAACACAGATGCAATGACATGGTGGATCCATATGTGGTATGTGAAAATAATGCACATGCACTTACTCTGGTTGTTGTTAGTAAAAAGAACACACATGCAATGACACTGGTGGATCCATGTGTGGTCTCTGAAGAGAACACACATTTCAATTACTCTGGTTGTTGTTAGTAAAAAGAGCAGACATGCAATAACACTGGTGGATCCATAGGTGGATTGTGAAAAGAACACACATGCAATGACACTAGTGGATCCATATGTGGTATGTGAAAAGAACGCACATTTCAATGACTCTGGGTACTGTTAGTAAAAAGAACACACATGCAATGACACTGGTGGATCCATGTGTGGTCTCTAAAGAGAACACACATGCAATGACTCTGGTTGTTGTTAGTAAAAAGAACACACATGCAATGACACTGGTGGATCCATAGGTGGATTGTGAAAAGAGCACACATGCAATGACACTGGTGGATCCATATGTGGTATGTGAAAAGAACACACATTTCAATGACTCTGGTTGTTAGTAAAAAGAACACACATACAATGACACTGGCGGATCCATGTGTGGTCTCTGAAGAGAACACACATTTCAATGACTCTGGTTGTTGTTAGTAACAAGAACACACATGCAATAACACTGGTGGATCCATATGTGGATTGTGAAAAGAACACACATGCAATGACCTTTGGTGGATCCATATGTGGTATGTGAAAGAACACACGTTTCAATGACTCTGGTTGTTGTTAGTAAAAGAACACACATGCAATGACCTTTGGTGGATCCATGTGTGGTCTTTGAAGAGAACATGCAATGACTCTGGTTGTTGTTAGTAAAAAGAGCACACATGCAATGACACTGGTGGATCCATAGGTGGATTGTGAAAAGAACAAACATGCAATGACACTAGTGGATCCATATGTGATATGTGAAAAGAACACACATTTCAATGACTCTGGGTGTTGTTAGTAAAAATAACACACATGCAATGACACTGGTGGATCCATGTGTGGTCTCTGAAGAGAACACACATGCAATGACTCTGGTTGTTGTTAGTAAAAAGAGCACACATGCAATGACACTGGTGGATTCATAGGTGGATTGTGAAAAGAACACACATGCGATGACACTGGTGGATCCATGTATGGTCTCTGAAGAGAACACATTTCAATGACTCTGGTTATTGTTAGTAAAAGAACACACATGCAATGACACTAGTGGATCCATGTGTGGTCTTTGAAAGAACACACATGCAATGACTCTGGTTGTTGTTAGTAAAAAGAGCACACATGCAATGACACTTGTGAATCCATACGTGGATTGTGAAAAGAACACACATGCATTGACACTGGTGGATCCATATGTGGTATGAGAAAATAACACAAATGCAATGACTCTGGTTATTAGTAAAAAGAACACACATGCAATGACACTAGTGGATCCATGTGTGGTCTCTGAAGAGAACACACATTTCAATGACTCGTGTTGTTGTTAGTAAAAAAGAACACACATGCAATGACACTGGTGGATCCATGTGTGGTCTTTGAAGAGAACACACATGCAATGACTCTGGTTGTTGTTAGTAAAAAGAGCACACATGCAATGACACTGGTGGATCCATAGGTGGATTGTGAAAGGAACAAACATGCAATGACACTGGTGGATCCATATGTGGTATGTGAAAAGAACACACATTTCAATGACTCTGGGTGTTGTTAGTAAAAAGAACACACATGCAATGACACTGGTGGATCCATGTGTGGTCTCTGAAGAGAACAAACATGCTATGACTCTGGTTGTTGTTAGTAAAAAGAGCACACATGCAATGACACTGGTGGATCCATAGGTGGATTGTGAAAAGAACACACATGCAATGACACTGGTGGATCCATGTATGCTCTCTGAAGAGAACACACATTTCAATGACTCTGGTTATTGTTATTAAAAAGAACACACATGCAATGACACTAGTGGATCCATGTGTGGTCTTTGAAGAGAACACACATGCAATGACTCTTGATGTTGTTAGTAAAAAGAGCACACATGCAATGACACTTGTGAATCCATACGTGGATTGTGAAAAGAACACACATGCATTGACACTGGTGGATCCATATGTGGTATGTGAAAATAACACAAATGCAATGACTCTGGTTGTTAGTAAAAAGAACACACATGCAATGACACTAGTGGATCCATGTGTGGTTTCTGAAGAGAACACACATTTCAATGACTCTTGTTGTTATTAGTAAAAATAACACACATGCAATGACACTGGTGGATCCATGTGTTGTCTCTGAAGAGAACACACATGCAATGACTCTGGTTGTTGTTAGTAAAAAGAGCACACATGCAATAACACTGGTGGATCCATAGGTGGATTGTGAAAAGAGCACACATGCAATGACACTGGTGGATCCATATGTGGTATGTGAAAAGAACACACGTTTCAATGACTCTAGTTGTTGTTAGTAAAAAGAACACACATGCAATGACACTGGAGGATTCATGTGTGGTATGTGAAAAGAACCCACATGCAATGACTCTGGTTGTTGTTAGTAACAAGAACACACATGCAATAACACTAGTGGATCCATGTGTGGTCTCTGAAGAGAACACACATTTCAATGACAGTGGTGGATCCATATGTGGTATGTGAAAAGAAGACACATGAAATGACTCTGGTTGTTAGTAAAAAAAGCACACATGCAATGACACAGGTGGATCCAGAGGTGGATTGTGAAAATAACACATATGCAATGACACTGGTGGATCCATATATGTGAAAAGAACACACATGTAATGACTATGGTTGTTTATAGTAAAAAGAACACATATGCAATGACACTGGTGGATCCATAGGTGGATTGTGAACATAGCACACATGCAATGACTCTGGTTGTTGTTACTAAAAAGAACACACAAGCAATGACACTGGTGGATCCATAGGTGGATTGTGAAAAGAACACACATGCAATGACACTAGTGGATCCATATGTGGTATGTTTAAAGAACACACATGCAATGAAACTGGTTGTTGTTAGTAACAAGAACACACATGGAATGACACTGGTGGATCCATGTGTGGTCTCTCAAGAGAACACACATTTCAATGACACTGGTGGATCCATATGTGGTATGTGAAAAGAACACACGTTTCAATGACTCTGGTTGTTAGTAAAAGAACACACATGCAATGACATGGTGGATCCATGTGTGGTCTTTGAAGAGAACACACATGCAATGACTCGGTTGTTAGTAAAAAGAGCACACATGCAATGACACTGGTGGATCCATAGGTGGATTGTGAAAAGAACAAACATGCAATGACACTAGTGGATCCATATGTGATATGTGAAAAGAACACACATTTCAATGACTCTGGTGTTAGTAAAAAAGAACACACATGCAATGACATCAGGATCCATGTGTGGTCTCAAGAGAACACACATGCAATGACTCTGGTTGTTAGTAAAAAGAGCACACATGCAATAACACTGGTGGATTCATAGGTGGATTGTGAAAAGAACACACATGCGATGACACTGGTGGATCCATGTATGGTCTTTGAAGAGAACACACATTTCAATGACTCTGGTTATTGTTAGTAAAAAGAACACACATGCAATGACACTAGTGGATCCATGTGTGGTCTTTGAAGAGAACACACATGCAATGACTCTGGTTGTTGTTAGTAAAAAGAGCACACATGCAATGACACTTGTGAATCCATACGTGGATTGTGAAAAGAACACACATGCATTGACACTGGTGGATCCATATGTGGTATGTGAAAATAACACAAATGCAATGACTCTGGTTATTAGTAAAAAGAACACACATGCAATGACACTAGTGGATCCATGTGTGGTCTCTGAAGAGAACACACATTTCAATGACTCGTGTTGTTGTTAGTAAAAAAGAACACACATGCAATGACACTGGTGGATCCATGTGTTGTCTTTGAAGAGAACACACATGCAATGACTCTGGTTGTTGTTAGTAAAAAGAGCACACATGCAATGACACTGGTGGATCCATAGGTGGATTGTGAAAGGAACAAACATGCAATGACACTGGTGGATCCATATGTGGTATGTGAAAAGAACACACATTTCAATGACTCTGGGTGTTGTTAGTAAAAAGAACACACATGCAATGACACTGGTGGATCCATATGTGGTATGTGAAAAGAACACACATTTCAATGACTCTGGTTGTTAGTAAAAAGAACACACATGCAATGACACTAGCGGATCCATGTGTGGTCTCTGAAGAGAACACACATTTCAATGACTCTGGTTGTTGTTAGTAACAAGAACACACATGCAATAACACTGGTGGATCCATATGTGGATTGTGAAAAGAACACACATGCAATGACACTGGTGGATCCATATGTGGTATGTGAAAAGAACACACGTTTCAATGACTCTAGTTGTTGTTAGTAAAAAGAACACACATGCAATGACACTAGTGGATCCATGTGTGGTCTTTGAAGAGAACACACATGCAATGACTCTGGTTGTTGTTAGTAAAAAGAGCACACATGCAATGACACTTGTGAATCCATACGTGGATTGTGAAAAGAACACACATGCATTGACACTGGTGGATCCATATGTGGTATGTGAAAATAACACAAATGCAATGACTCTGGTTATTAGTAAAAAGAACACACATGCAATGACACTAGTGGATCCATGTGTGGTCTCTGAAGAGAACACACATTTCAATGACTCGTGTTGTTGTTAGTAAAAAAGAACACACATGCAATGACACTGGTGGATCCATGTGTTGTCTTTGAAGAGAACACACATGCAATGACTCTGGTTGTTGTTAGTAAAAAGAGCACACATGCAATGACACTGGTGGATCCATAGGTGGATTGTGAAAGGAACAAACATGCAATGACACTGGTGGATCCATATGTGGTATGTGAAAAGAACACACATTTCAATGACTCTGGGTGTTGTTAGTAAAAAGAACACACATGCAATGACACTGGTGGATCCATGTGTGGTCTCTGTAGAGAACACACATGCTATGACTCGTTGTTGTTAGTAAAAAGACCACATGCAATGACACTGGTGGATCCATAGGTGGATTGTGAAAAGAACACACATGCAATGACACTGGTGGATCCATCTATGGTCTCTGAAGAGAACACACATTTCAATGACTCTGGTTATTGTTATTAAAAAGAACACACATGCAATGACACTAGTGGATCCATGTGTGGTCTTTGAAGAGAACACACATGCAATGACTCTGGATGTTGTTAGTAAAAAGAGCACACATGCAATGACACTTGTGAATCCATACGTGGATTGTGAAAAGAACACACATGCATTGACACTTGTGGATCCATATGTGGTATGTGAAAATAACACAAATGCAATGACTACGGTTGTTAGTAAAAGAACACACATGCAATGACACTAGTGGATCCATGTGTGGTTTCTGAAGAGAACACACATTTCAATGACTCTTGTTGTTATTAGTAAAAATAACACACATGCAATGACATCAGGATCCATGTGTGGTGTCTGAAGAGAACACACATGCAATGACTCTAGTTGTTGTTAGTAAAAAGAGCACACATGCAATAACACTGGTGGATCCATAGGTGGATTGTGAAAAGCGCACACATGCAATGACACTGGTGGATCCATAATCGGTATGTGAAAAGAACACACGTTTCAATGACTCTAGTTGTTGTTAGTAAAAAGAACACACATGCAATGACACTGGAGGATTCATGTGTGGTATGTGAAAAGAACCCACATGCAATGACTCTGGTTGTTGTTAGTAACAAGAACACACATGCAATAACACTAGTGGATCCATGTGTGGTCTCTGAAGAGAACACACATTTCAATGACAGTGGTGGATCCATATGTGGTATGTGAAAAGAAGACACATGAAATGACTCTGGTTGTTAGTAAAAAAAGCACACATGCAATGACACAGGTGGATCCAGAGGTGGATTGTGAAAATAACACATATGCAATGACACTGGTGGATCCATATATGTGAAAAGAACACACATGTAATGACTATGGTTGTTTATAGTAAAAAGAACACAGATGCAATGACACTGGTGGATCAATAGGTGGATTGTGAACATAGCACACATGCAATGACTCTGGTTGTTGTTACTAAAAAGAACACACAAGCAATGACACTGGTGGATCCATAGGTGGATTGTGAAAAGAACACACATGCAATGACACTAGTGGATCCATATGTGGTATGTTTAAAGAACACACATGCAATGAAACTGGTTGTTGTTAGTAACAAGAACACACATGGAATGACACTGGTGGATCCATGTGTGGTCTCTCAAGAGAACACACATTTCAATGACACTGGTGGATCCATATGTGGTATGTGAAAAGAACACACGTTTCAATGACTCTGGTTGTTGTTAGTAAAAAGAACACACATGCAATGACACTGGTGAATCCATACGTGGAATGGGAAAAGAACACACATGCATTGACACTGGTGGATCCATATGTGGTATGTGAAAATAACACAAATGCAATGACTCTGGTTGTTGTTAGTAAAAAGAACACACATGCAATGACAATAGTGGATCCATGTGTGGTCTCTGAAGAGAACACACATTTCTATGACTCTTGTTGTTGTTAGTAAAAAAGAACACACATGCAATGACACTGGTGGATCCATGTGTTGTCTCTGAAGAGAACACACATGCAATGACTCTGGTTGTTGTTAGTAAAAAGAGCACACATGCAATGACACTGGTGGATCCATAGGTGGATTGTGAAAAGAGCACACATGCAATGACACTGGTGGATCCATATATGTGAAAAGAACACACATGCAATGACTCTGGTTGTTGTTAGTAAAAAGAACCGACATGCAATGACACTGGTGGATCCATAGGTGGATTGTGAACATAGCACACATGCAACGACTCTGGTTGTTGTTATTAAAAAGAACACACAAGCAATGACACTGGTGGATCCATAGGTGGATTGTGAAAAGAACACACATGCAATGACTCTAGTTGTTGTTAGTAAAAAGAACACACATCCAATGACACTGGTGGATCCATAGGTGGATTGTGAAAAGAACACACATGCAATGACACTGGTGGATCCATATGTGGTATGTGAAAAGAAAACACATGCAATGACTCTGGTTGTTTTTAGTAACAAGAACACACATGCACTGACACTAGTGGATCCATGTGTGGTCTCTGAAGAGAACACACATTTCAATGACACTGGTGGATCCATATGTGGTATGTGAAAAGAACACACATGAAATGACTCCAGTTGTTGTTAGTAAAAAGAACACACATGCAATGACACTGGTGGATCCATATGTGGTCTCTGAAGAGAACACACATGCAATGACTCTGGTTGTTATTAGTAAAAAGAACAGACATGCAATGACACTGGTGGATCCATGTATGGTCTCTGAAGGGAACACACATTTCAATGACTCTAGTGGATCCATATATGGTATGTGAAAAGAACACACATGAAATGACTCTGGTTGTTGTTAGTAAAAAGAACACACTTGCAATGAAACTGGTGGATCCATCTGTGGTCTCTGAAGAGAATGCACATGCAATGACTCTGGTTGTTGTTAGTAAAAAGAGCACACAGTCAATGACACTAGTGGATCCATAGGTGGATTGTGAAAAGAACACACATCCAATGACACTGGTGGATCCATGTGTGGTCTCTAAAAAGAACACACATGCCATGACTCTAGTTGTTGTTAGTAAAAAGAGCACACATGTAATGAGACTGGTGGATCCATGTGTGGTCTGTGAAGAGAACACACTTCAATGACACCGGTGGATCCATATGTGGTATGTGAAAAGAACACACATGAAATGACTCCAGTTGTTGTTAGTGAAAAGAACACACATGTAATGACACTGGTGGATCCATATGTGGTATGTGAAAATAACACACATGCAATGACTCTGGTTGTTGTTAGTAAAAAGAACATACATGCAATGACACTGGTGGATCCATGTGTCGTCTCTGAAGAGAACACACATGCAATGACTCTGGTTGTTGTTAGTAAAAAGAGCACACATGCAATGACACAGGTGGATCCATAGGTGGATTCTGAAAAGAACACACATGCAATGACACTGGTGGATCCATATGTCGTATGTGAAAAGAACACACATGCAATGACTCTGGTTGTTGTTAGTAAAAATAACACACATGCAATGACACTAGTGGATCCATGTGTGGTCTCTGAAGAGAACACACATTTCAATGACATATGTGGATCCATACGTAGTATGTGAAAAGAACACACATGAAATGACTCCAGTTGTTGTTAGTAAAAAGAACACACATGTAATGACACTGGTGGATCCATATGTGCTATGTGAAAGTAACACACATGCAATGACTCGGGTTGTTGTTAGTAAAAAGAACACACATGAAATGACACTGGTGGATCCATGTGTGATCTCTGAAGAGAACACACATTTCAATGACTCTGGTTGTTGTTAGTAAAAAGAACACACATGCAATGACACTTGTGGATCCATGTGTGGTCTCTAAAGAGAAAACACATGCAATGACTCTGGTTGTTGTTAGTAAAAATAGCACACATGCAATTACACTTGTGGATTGTGAAAAGAACACACATGCAGAGACACTGGTGGATCCATGTGTGGTCTCTGAAGAGAACACACAAGCAATGACTCTGGTTGTTGTTAGTAAAAAGAACACACATGCAATGACACTAGTGGATCCATGTGTGGTCTCTGAAGAGAACACACATTTCAATGACATCGGTGGATCCATATGTGGTATGTGAAAAGAACACACATGAAATGACTCCAGTTGTTGTTAGTAAAAAGAACACATATGTAATGACACTGGTGAATCTATATGTGGTATGTGAAAGTAACACACATGCAATCACTCGGGTTGTTGTTAGTAAAAAGAACACACATGAAATGACAGTGGTGGATCCATGTGTGGTCTCTGAAGAGAACACACATTTCAATGACTCTAGTTGTTGTTAGTAAAAAGAACACACATGCAATGACACTTGTGGATCCATGTGTGGTCTCTGAAGAGAACCCACATGCAATGACTCTGGTTGTTGTTAGTATAAATAGCACACATGCAATTACACTGGTGGATCCATAGGTGGATTGTGAAAAGAACACACATGCAATGACACTGGTGGATCCATGTGTGGTCTCTGAAGAGAACACACATGCAACGACTCTGGTTGTTGTTAGTAAAAAGAACACACATGCAATGACACTGGTGGATCCATAGGTGGATTGTGAAAAGAACACACATGCAATGACACCGGTGGATCCATATGTGGTATGTTTAAAGAACACACATGCAATGACACTGGTGGATCCATATGTGGTATGTTTAAAGAACACACATGCAATGACACTGGTGGATCCATATGTGGTATGTTTAAAGAACACACATGCAATGACACTGGTGGATCCATATGTGGTATGTTTAAAGAACACAAATGCAATGAAACTGGTTGTTGTTAGTAACAAGAACACACATGGAATGACACTGGTGGATCCATGTGTGGTCTCTCAAGAGAACACACATTTCAATGACACTGGTGGATCCATATGTGGTATGTGAAAAGAAAACACATGAAATGACTCCAGTTGTTGTTAGTAAAAAGAACACACACGCAATGACACTGGTGGATCCATATGTGGTATGTGAAAATAACACACATGCAATGACTCTGGTTGTTTTTAGTAAAAAGAACACACATGAAATGACATTGGTGGATCCAGTATGGTCTCTGAAGAGAACACACATTTCAATGACTAGGTTCGATCCAAATGTGGTATGTGAAAAGAACACACATGAAATGACTCTGGTTGTTGTTAGTAAAAAGAACACACATGCAATGACATTGGTGGATCCATGTGTGGTCTCTAAAGAGAACACACATGCAATGACTTTGGTTGTTGTTAATAAAAAGAGCACACATGCAATGACACTAGTGGATTTTGAAAAGAACACACATGCAATGACACTGGTGGATCCATATGTGGTATGTGAAAAGAATACACATGCAATGTCTCTTGTTGTTGTTAGTAAAAAGAGCACACATGCAATGACACTGGTGGATCCATAGGTCGATTGTGAAAAGAGCACACGTGCAATGACACTGGTGGATCCATATGCGGTATGTGAAAAGAACACACATGCAATGACACTGGTGGATCCATGTGTGGTCTCTGAAGAGAACACACATGCAATCACTCTGGTTGTTATTAGTAAAAAGAACACACATGCAATGACACTGGTGGATCCATAGGTGGATTGTGAAAAGAACACACATGCAATGACACTGGTGGATCCATATGTGGTATGTGAAAAGAACACACATGCAATGACTCTGGTTGTTGTTAGTAACAAGAACAATCATGCATTGACACTGGTAGATCCATGTGTGGTCTCTGAAGAGAACACACATTTCAATGACACTGATGGATCCATATGTGGTATGTGAAAAGAACACACATGAAATGACTCAAGTTGTTGTTATTAAAAAGAAAACACATGCAATGACACATGTGGATCCATATGTGGTATGTGAAAATAACACACATGCAATGACTCTGTTTTTTGTTAGTGAAAAGAACACACATGCAATGACACTGGTGGATCCATGTATGGTCTCTAAAGAGAACACACATTTCAATGACTCTGGTGGATCAATATGTGGTATGTGAAAAGAACACACATGAAATGACTCTGGTTGTTGTTAGTAAATTGAACACACATGCAATGACACCGGTGGATCCATATATGGTATATGAAAAGAACACACATGAAATGACTCCAGTTGTTGTTAGTAAAAAGAACACACATGGAATGACACCGGTGGATCCATGTGTGGTATGTGAAAATAACACATATGCAATGACTCTGGTTGTTTTTAGTAAAAAGAACACACATACAATGACACTGGTGGATCCATGTCTGGTCTCTGAAGAGAACACACATGCAATGACTCTGGTTGTTGTTAGTAAAAAGGACACACATCACTACAGGAAATACGGTCTATTGCAACAATATTTATTGCTACGACCATATTTTGCTGCAATAAAATGCAATATTGCCACGAATTCCCCGATTGTGGTAATAGGGCGTACATATTGCCACAAATGAGTTTTGTCGCGATAAATAATCTTTTTTGTTGCAATAGGGGATCTATATTGCAACAACCTACATAGGCGTTGCAATATGTCTCTGATATTGCGACAGCCGAATTCTGCTGTGACAATTAGTTATTTTGTTGCAATAGAAACTAGGTCTAGCAACAAAATAGTTATTCGTGGTAATATTCAGAAAGATATTGTGCCAGTTGTGCCTCGTTGCGATAGATACAAATAGTTGTTGCAAAAGGTGGCAACAAACTACGTAATTGTCCTAATAGCATATATTTTTGCCTCAATTTCACCTTGTTGCATTATTATTGTTTACTACGACAAGTTGTATATTTGTGGCAATAGATAGAGGATAATACAACAACCCACTACCGTTGCAATAAAGAACAATATATTGCACCAATATTCCTTACAGTTGATAGCGAGCCTTCACGTGAGCCACATGGGCCATGGCTCCTGGGAAATTACAATATTTTACCCTAATACCCATCTCAAGATCGAATCGTGAGTTCCGAATCAACATAGATCGACCGACAAGTGTATAACATAGTAGTTTTGAAGTGAGGATGCCATGCAGTATCTGCCAATGACTATAGTGCAGACCACCTCCATGAGACCCTCGTCGGATCGGCAATTGTTCCTGTGTGGACTGCGTACTGTCCTCCGCCATCACAACCGGCATGTCCGATTGGCAACGACGCAAACATTTATCTCGCCGGTGAGGGAAATAACCTTTTACGAACAAATTTTAGTAATATTATTTTCAGAAGCATATATATTCCATACTGGTTTGAAATATTTTTTTCTAAAATTTATTTTACATAAACGATCATTTAAAATAATTACTATCCAAACAAATAATTAAGTCGTGTACTTTACTTTGTGGAGGTATTTTCTTTCCTTCCCGCTAAGCTGCAATTTTTATTAACTTCTCACCAAATTTTAGTCGTGTATTGCGCCACCGCTAAAAACTGCTCATATGTACTGCGGATTATTTCTCTCCGTGAGATTGGATCTGAGCTCTCTGTTCCTCCGACCTCACGGCGTCATGACGACGCACTGCGGAACACGCGAGGCGAAGAGATAATCTCCTAGAAGAGCTGGCAGTGGTGGTCGTGGCCGCGCTCTTCGCCATCTCCCGTCTCATCATCCCATCTCCCGCACCAGTATTCGTTCCCCTTTCCCCTGCTCTCACGTGAGGTAAGTCCCCGTCGTCCTCCGGCCGGCCAGCCTATGAATCCGTCTCAGCGCCTCCGGCCTGTGAATCCGTCCCACACTCCTCACTCCTCGCTCTCGCCTCATGCATTCCCGCGTCGCCTTCCTACTATCACAACCCTCGGGATGCAACATGCCCCCTCGCTGGCGACCGGCAAGGCTGCAGTGGTGGCGGGAGCTTGGAGGCGGTAGACTTGCTGTCATTGTTGATGTCCACTGCCTCGGCCATGGTGGCCGTGACCACGACCACGACCACGACCACGACCACGACTGCCATCTCTTCTAGAGAGCGGGTCACCGTCGTGCCCTGTGACGGCGACATGTACATACCTTCAATACTTGGCCATGGATCGGTGATCCCTCCCTCAGCGTGAGAAGTAGTGTTCTCCGGATTTAGG
The DNA here is from genome assembly GCA_023614405.1 of Avena insularis. NCBI lineage: Eukaryota > Viridiplantae > Streptophyta > Magnoliopsida > Poales > Poaceae > Avena > Avena insularis. The sequence goes on along the minus strand of JAJUPC010000591.1, from coordinate 130,229 downwards.
TTCAAAGTTAGCAAGTATGTGTTCTGAATTTAGGTTCAGTTAGCACAAGTCTGTTAGATACTTGGTGGTAATTTTGTTATAAACTGATTTGATTTTAGAAAAGAAATAGTATCCTTTTGTTCACAGAGTCCATGACAAATGAAACATGATTGGGAATCAGCAGCCATGGCGGAAAGGAAAAAGGAATTGGGAGGGAAATCTGCCAAGAACCAGAGAGAGATAGAGCGATTGATTGAGAAAAAGACAGAGAAAGAGGCGTTGAGGCGGCCATGGCGGGAGAAATTAGCAGCGTACCTCGACCTTGCCCTCTTGGGTAACCACCCAACGTGAGAAGCTCCAGCCTCTGCACCACCTCCCCTCCGCACCCATCACAATCCCCTCCTCCTATGGCATCCTTCCCCTCCGCCCGTCATCCCCCTTCATCTCCAGCTTCCGCTTGTGCTCGAACTCCAAATCCGCGAGCTGCAGGGCAGCTCTTCCCCATGCCCGTCTCTGTTCTGCTCTGTTTCTTCTCTCTTCTGTTTTTTGAATTTCTCACATACCTGTATTGCCTAGCTGTCTACCGCTATTTATATTGCTGCAACTTGCTATTAGTCTTCAGTTTTAAGTGTAGACTGCTATTAAATTTGTTCTGTGAACCTAAGTGACACAATTATACTTTAAGAATATGCACTCTTATTTGCGATCATTCACCATAAGGTTTTGTCTATAACATTGCCACGACATACGCCACCAGCGTTATAATGTTATGAAGGGGGTTGGTCGCCATAAAATATGTTACGCCATAAAAAACTTGGTCGTCTAATTGCATTCTAGTAGAACTGTGTGTTCTACTTGCTCAAATAGCAGGAGCTTACAAGTAATATTCTTAGTTGTAAGTTGTCTAAGTAGTGTTGTACCATAATTCTTTGTGGCAGATTGGTTCTGTTAGATCTTGCCGTGGGCATAAACATTTGTTGTGATTAATGCCTTGTTCCCTGTTTCTGAGATCTATTTTTTTGGTACTACTTCTGATTTGTGTGGCTACTGTGCACCGTTAAAATGATGTTGCTATCTTTACAAAGTTTCCATGTGTCTATTTTACTTAGCTGGATGAATCATATTGGAAATTGTGTTTACTTCTTGTTATATTTTTCTGACAGCTGCAGTAGATAGCACTTTTGCTGAACATACATGTTTATGATACATGTGCACACTAGATGAATGACCATCCCATGCTCGATGCAACCGTAAACAATTACATAATGGTACGGATTTTGGTTTCTGTTTGCGTCCTAGTTTCTTACAATCAAATACTGAGTAATACAATATTTCTTGTATGATTTGGTTTGTAGAAACTCATGGAGAGAAGAAGAAGAAGGGGCGAGGTGTCCTCAAGGGTATAAAAGCATCTAAGAAGTGTTGTGCCAGTGGATCAAAAGAAGAAGGGGCGAGGTGTTCTCAAGGGTATAAAAGCATCTAAGAAGGGTATAATATTTTCTAGACCGTATACAAAGGCACCCTGAAATGCAAGTCATCACAGTCTCGTGGGTATGGATACATGGCCAAACCACAAACTAGTTCTGAGAGGATTAGGTCCTAGATTGAAGATCAAGCCCGTGCCCAAGTAGAGACCCAAAAGGTAAACTCTGTGCTCACAAGATCAGTTACAAGCTGAACGTGAAAGCACACAAGAGAGGATAATTGGAGCGCGCTAATCAGGTGATTATAGTCATATGCTTGCAAACTTGTAAGATTAATTTTGCTAACTCGTGTTTGTAAAAGTGCACCTCTATTTGCAGACGCCCAAGAAAACGACTGGCAAAAAAATAGCAGTCCAAACCTGCAAAGTATTGTTTTAAAGACTGCTACTTCTACTGGGGCTCTAGGTACAGGGCACAATATAATTTCTCCAAATACGCTCATACAAGCTACAACAAAGAACATTAGACAGTTTCGAGCAATGGTAAGTCACAACATTGGCTTGTCTTCGTGTTAACCTTTATTTGATTATATTGAGAATGTCTCATTTACTTTTACCTTTTTCTTTATATTTGCATCAGACCATGATTCAGATAGTATTCTATCCTGATACCATATACTAGATGGTTTAAATTGAATACGCTAATTTTTCTTTGTTCCTGTATGTGAAATTCACTGGGAAAATCCTCTGCATGGAAAATAACCTTAATCTTCAAACATTTATAGAAACTATCACAATAGTGTCAACATGTAACGTCAAAACAGTACCATTACTCAGGTTCATGTGTAGGTATGTACTAGGGAAACAATGAACTCTGTCATTGTATCTGTCATGCCAAGATATGACATAGAGATTGAGAATACTTGGCAAGATCTATTGATAAAATAACACATCCCATTAATTAAATACAAGTATTGAGGTATAATATTGGACAATCTGTAGTGACAACTATGTAATGACATGTAGAAAGGATAAAAGCAGCAACATACAGGTAATAAAATAATTCTTTGGTTTCAACCAGATAAAACAAATATGTTTGGGTCAAGTATATCTTTTAAAACATGTGGTGATATTAACACATTACACTGTAGTCGAACAACAATTCAGTGGTGCTACAATGAGAAATGAGATGGGCATACCACACTTGTAAACACTGACTTGTACCTGAATGCACACTTGCAATACAGAAATATGAAAAGGGTTACTAGTAAAAGGAGCCGAGCAAGGTCTACAAAAAACGTGGGATATTAGGATAATAAACCTGTTTCATCACTTAAAGTCTTGAACACGCCACTGTAGCCTATGAACATGCCTTGATGCCATTTCCGATGGGACCTATATCAAATTATTGGCTTGGTTACCTGATAAAAAATACCTACCACAAATAATTCCCTGCCTATTTAATAAAGATTTCCAAATATATTTAGGCCACAAATAGTGTTCCAGGAAATATAAATAATTCAGTGGTAAAAATAAATTTCAATGCCTACTTATTCAACCATGATAGAATTTACAACAAATGTTCATAACATGCTATATATCGGTTCCTCTTCCAAAATTGGCAAAAAAAATTCAAGCATCTGGTGAAATTTGACCCATTAAGATCATATTATGCAAATAAATAGGACGAATTGATGCAAATCTCAATCAGGATTTATGCATCTTCTCTTAACTTTGAAAGAAATTAAATGAACATGCAACCAAGCATAAACCCGTGAACATGGTTATATGTTTTCTTGACCATCAATAAACTATTGCTTGTTATGGTACACCATCTCAATATTAGTGATATGGCATATGATAACTATACAATTCTATATTCTTCTTGCAAATGTAACCTTATGATAGCTTGCACTATCATAGTTTGCCAATGATTACAATGGTGTTGAAATAATTTATGGCGTATATTATGTTGGACTGATTAACTTGAGCTAAACTATTTCTTCATTTTTTGGTTGCAGGATTCAAATAATTAACTAGACTAGACTACAGACGGCAGATAGTTTAATCTTTCCACTTAATTAGGATAGCACATTTAGTATGTTAAATGGGTGCTGAATTATTTGTGGATATTTGGTATGGGAAATATGGTATTTTATAAATCTATATCATATACCTGTGGTTCAAATCATGTAATTGAATGCCAGCTTTTTTCAGTTGCAGACCTTCTATTACCATAACCTAGTTTGGGTTACAACAAGTTAGTATAATGAAAAATATAGTGTTGCCTCAAATCTTAGCCACCACCCTACCAACTTTGTTGCACTAGGATGTTTCCAGAAAACGTTTGTATTGTTGCGGTAGCTGCCCGCAGAAATATTTCGGCTATTGCGATAACCATTCATATTTTTTGATATAGTCCTTTTGCAACAAATCGTTTGCATTGATGCAATAGCTTCTCGCCACGAACATTTTGTGTATTGCGGTAACTATCTATCACTACAAAAACTAGTATGTTGTAATTTTTTGTTACCACATTCGGAGATTTGTTGCCATAAATTAATACCACAAACATAGGATTTGTGGCGAAAGAGATGTACCCACGAAAACAAGAGTCGTTGTGTAACTACCTCGGTGAATTACGCTCTTAGTTACAAGCCTGGATGAGCGGAAATGGTTAAAATAGTACGCTGGGGCCAAATGCCACTCACAGGTAGACCTTTCGGCCGTCCTAACCATTTCCAAACATCGGGACAAGAACGAGCGGCGTGTCGGCGAAGGATCAACTACATACACAAATGAGTATGTATGCAAGCCACCATACAACGATCCTCGAGCCATTCCATCTAAAAGAAATAGAAATATTGCAACGCCATACGGCAAGATCCAAATATCCTAGATAGATATAATAGTTTAGGATATCTCCTCATACACCAAACATCAGAGTATCAGGCGGAAGCAGAAAACAAGATCCGAGTACGGATAAGAAGCAAATTGGCATAAGATGCCCCATAAATAAACGCATCCCGCCCAAAGATCTCACGGATCCCCGTTCCCGGAATCTCTACACCGAATGATCGTTGCCCTCATTGTTCGTCTCCTCCACCCAGTATCCATCTTGTGAGTGTACCTGTTCATCTGAATCAAACAATTTATCTGTGAGACCCTAGGGGTACTCAGCAAGTCTTTATGCCTCTAAAGGGGACACATCTGGGGTGACGCAATTGCAGCAAAAGATAATACCTAACAATTCTAGGGATACTCGCTAACCATCCGCCTAACCAAAGATAGACGGATGTCCGTTAATTAAGAACAACAGTTATATCAGTAATATTAACAGATCCATCCTCCTCCTCGCTTACCAACGAGGAAGCGGACGAACAACCCCCCATCCGTTGGTAGTTTTATTATCCATTCCATGAGTGTTGCACTACATACTAGTCAGATACTTAGTCAAATTAGAAACGGTACTTTAGTTATACTTGTCTATGATCGAGAAACTGTGCTCCAAGTCGTCCATAACCGCGGACACGGCTTTCAGAAAGTTTTACCCTGCAGGGGTGCACAAATAGCAACACACACTCGATCAACCTCGGAAAAACCAAATCAAAACCCAACGAGGCAGTCACGACAAAGCGATCACAGGATTCAGAAATATTTCAGAGGGCCACCCATTAAGCTACCCGCAACGAAGTTGGCGCTCGAGACGGACTCAAGGTTTGCGTTAATGGCAGTAAACGTTGGGAACCGAAAGTGTGGTGGGCTTGTCGATACCGCGAAAACACTCGCATCCAAAATAAAGATGTGTGCTCCTCGCACAATCTTAAATAAAGCAGTAAAGCATGGTATAAGTACAGGATAGTAATAAAGCCCCAAACTACTTTGTGGCCCCAAGAAATAAGTATGAATCAAGCTCTGGCTCAGGGGGGTTCATAAGCCTCCCGGATGTGGATAGCGCGAATATTCAAGGAACAGGAATCAAGTACTCGGGGTCCTACGGGACACAAGTGAGCATGAAAAACCAAATAGCATATATTGCTCACCGGTGCCACTTTCATTAGTTATCCCATTACTACTCAGTTTAAGTTGTATAGGTACCTCGTTATCCATCAGACACTCACATACCCTACACATGCTGTTCTACGACCCGCATGGCTCAAACAACTCCTGTAGTAATGGCTCATGGGATGGAGGAACAAGCTTCGGTGGGGTTTAAAAGTAAAGGTCATGCAAAGACTTGGGATTCAGCTTAATGCAATCGACTCAATGATGCAAGAATAAGATAGAGGCAATAGGTACTATATGTGCAAGCATGTGGTAGTGCTTGCACTGGCGGCACTCGATTGAAGCGAGAGAAGGATCCAGGTAGTGCTCTGGGTTTCTTGATATATCCCTATGGCGTCTATTCGAAGAAGAACCAAACAAACAAGGGCCAACATAAATAAAGTGCACAAGCATATGAATAAAATGCGACAAGCAAACAAACATGCCATGATGAATGATGCACAATTTGCATGGCAATAATGTAGCAAGGCATGGGTGAGGTGGGGAATACAAGAATAAAGCCTTTTATTGAGTTTTAGTCACATTTTAACCTCATATAAGTTGCTGTATACTTTATATTTATATGATGCATGCTGCAATTCAGAACATGGAATGCATAAACAGAAAGGTCTCGTCGAGCTGATCATTTTAGACATATTATTTGTCAAATTTGGAGTTATAAAACAAAAGTTATTAATAAATTAAGGCAAAAGGGCATTTTATTGTAATTTTAATCAACTCGAAATTTTAAGGTGTTCAAAATATATTTTGAAGGGCATATTTGAAATCCTCACATTTTTCTGATTCAAAAACATATATTACATGTTTAATTTGGAATTATATTTTAAAAGTTATTTAAAAACAGATTTGAATTTGAATTTAAAACAAATTTGAAAAGTTTTAAATTAAAACAGAAAACAGAAAACCTTTTTGTACTCACATAGATCTAGCCACAGACACGTGGGGCCGGTGGGGTTTAAGGGTCCACGACGCGCGCAGCCAGCCGGGACGCGACACGTGGTGGATCCGGGGGACCGCGGGCTGAGGCTGTGGAAAACCCAGGGACTCAACTGCAAAACAGATGCGGAGGCTGATGGTGGGGCTCGGTGGGATCGCGGGTTGAGTAGAGAAAAACCGAGGGGGGCTATCTGCAAAAAGGGCGCCACGCATCGCTTTCTCTTCTGCGATTCGACGACCGTCGGTGTCCGACGCTTGAGCCTTGTGCGGGAACTCGATCAGGACACGAGGCGGCTGAAAACCATATGCGGTAGGTGGGGGCGTTGTTTGGAGGGGTTGGGCGACTAGGAAAGACGCTGCGTGGCGCAGGCGTCTGAGCCTTGGCACAAGGCCAATGCAGATCGTTCGGCGAAAAGACCGGCGGGGCTAGGGCGGTACGGTGAGGTGGACCATGCCAGGGGGGAAGAGAGGCTCACCGCGAGGCTGCTGGCGGTGTTGGTTCGGGCAGAGGAGCAGGCGATCGTCGACGACGCAGACGTTCCGACGGGCTAGGGTTTGGCGACGGTGGCGGCTGATACCCGGATTCTGGGCTCCTCGCCAGCGTCGGCGTGTCGAGCAGAGGAAGGTCCTCGTTCTTCCTCGACACCCACAACTCCTCGCCACCGGCTGCAAGAGGGGGGGGACGGTGGAGACCGACGGTAGCCGGCCGGTGGAGAGAAGAGTAGGGGGGAAGGGGAGATGGCTGCGGCGCGAGGCCAGGGGTGGATCTGGGGATGCAACAGGCGAGAGAGAGGAAGGGGTAGATGGCGTGGGGGTTCGGGGTGGAAAAGGTGGCTCGGTTGTCACCTTTCCTCCTCGAGCACGTGATCGGGCTGGCAAAGGCGAGGCGAGGGCTACCAGGGGCCAGAGAGGGGAGAGGTGGGGCTGGCGTGAGGGAGAGAAGAGAGGGAGGGACTAGCTCGAGTTAGGTTAGATGGTGGCCTCGGGTTAGGTTTAGCTAGGGTTAGGGGAGGTGGTCTCGGGTTAGGGTGAGCTAGGTTAGGTGGAGCCAGGTGGAGTAGGGTGGCTAGGTGGGGCCTGCATGGTAGGGAGAGGGGGCACCTCGGCATGGTGGAAGGAGAGGGTGAGATGAGAGGGGGAGATGGGTGTAACTAGGGTTAGATTAGAGAGGAAACTAGGTTTAGGGTTTGGGTTAGCTAGGTTAGAGAGAGGAGAAAGGTTGGAGCTCAACAAAAGGGGAAACAATCAAAAATTCCAAGAAAACCAAGGGAGATCAAATAGTGGTGATGGTTGCATGGCCCATGCAAATGCATTAAATGCCATGTTTTAATCTTGTGAAAACAAAATAATTATTCATGGCATTTATACATATGCATTTCAAAATATGGGGTAAAGCCAAGCTAAAAGAATTAAAGGAATGCTCCATGTGGAGTAGAAGGGGATGACCATATTTGAATAAAAATGGGACATGCTAGTGTGTATGTGCCACTAGGTATTTAGTAAGCCCAAAAATATCCCAACATGAGCATAAACCCCAAAACAACCCATATGGAAGCTAGAAAAGGGTTCCACTCACAAGGCATGCAAAGGTGGCCATGTGGCTCTCATAAACCAATAATGTGGAAACAATATGGTGCATATATGAGAGCATGTGGAGATAGAATTGGATCCATCCCAACCCACATGAGCTAGAGGTAAAACCAAATAAGTTGCAATGCTCATATATGGTGGAATGGTGGAATGATGGGGTGATGGCAAGAAAGGTGGTGGAGTGGAATAAAAGATATGCCCCCAACTCAACTTGGGCATTTTAAACAACATACCAATAACCAAATACAATATCAAGAGGCAATTACAATTAATGATGCATATGAGAGAAGAACCAAAACAAAAAGGGTTTTATATGATGCTCAAATGCAAGGTGGCATGATGACATGAGCATGATATCATTATGATGCAACAATTATATGTAGGAAGTAGCATTTATATAGACTAGGCTAGTAGCATTGCAATTGTTAGACAATTGGGATGCTACACGTTGCTATAGGGGTCGGGTTATTGCAACAATTGGCTATTTCCATGGAAGGGTATGCGCCATGAAACAAGTGTTGTTGGAATAGGCTATCGCCACAAACGACCAATCGCAACAGTTTTAATGGTTGTTGCATTAAGCTATCCCCAGAAACAAAATTATGGCATTAAGCATGTGATGCTATGAGAAAAAATGTGGCAACTTGTCACATCATTGTTGCAATAGCATGTTTTCTTGCCATAGTTTGGTTTTCAAGGCAATAACCTATTACCATGCGTCTTGTCGCAACGTTTGGCAACGAAAGTCATGTCGTTGCAATAGGTATCTATTGCCACAATTCGGCACTTATTGCCATGAATCTTGTTGTTGCAGTAGACCTGAATCCTTGTAGTGCATCCAATGACACTGGTGGATCCATAGGTGGATTGTGAAAAGAACACACATGCAATGACTCTAGTTGTTAGTAAAAAGAACACACATGCAATGACACTGGTGGATCCATAGGTGGATTGTGAAAAGAGCACACATGCAATGACACTGGTGGCTCCATATGTGGTACGTGAAGAGAACACACAAGCAATGACTCTGGTTGTTGTTAGTAAAAAGAGCACACATGCAATGACACTGGTGGATCTATAGGTGGACTGTGAAAAGAACACACATGCAATGACACTGGTGGATTCATAGGTGGATTGTGAAAAGAACACACATGCAATGACTCTGGTTGTTGTTCGTAAAAAGAACACACATGCAATGACACTGGTGGATCCATGTGTGGTCTCTAAAGAGAACACACATTTCAATGACACCGGTGGATCCATATGTGGTATGTGAAAAGAACACACATGAAATGACTCCAGTTGTTGTTACTAAAAAGAACACACATGTAATGAAATTGGTGGATCCATATGTGGTATGTGAAAATAACACACATGCAATGACTCTGGTTATTGTTAGTAAAAATAACACACATGCAATGACACTGGTGGATCCATGTGTGGTCTCTGAAGAGAACACATATTTCAATGACACTGGTGGATCCAGATGTGGTATAAGAAAAGAACACACATGAAATGAATCTAGTTGTTGTTAGTAAAAAAAGCTCACATGCAATGACACTGGTGGATCCATAGGTGGATTGTGAAAAGAACACACATGCAATGACACTAATGGATCCATATGTGGTATGTGAAAAGAACACACATGCAATGACTCTGGTTGTTGTTCGTAAAAAGAACACACATGCATTGAAACTGGTGGATCCATAGGTGGATTGTGAAAAGAGCACACATGCAATGACTCTGATTGTTGTTACTAAAAAGAACACACATGCAATGACACTAGTGGATCCATAGGTGGATTATGAAAAGAACACACATGCAATGACACTGGTGGATCCATATGTGGTATGTGAAAAGAACACACATGCAATGACTCTGGTTGTTGTTAGTAACAAGAACACACATGCAATGACACTGGTGGATCCATGTGTGGTCTCTAAAGAGAACACACATTTCAATGGCACTGGTGGATCCATATGTGGTATGTGAAAAGAACACAGATGAAATGACTCCAGTTGCTGTTAGTAAAAAGAACACACATGCAATGACACTAGTGGATCCATATGTGGTATGTGAAAATAATACACATGCAATGACTCTGGTTCTTGTTAATAAAAAGAATACACATGCAATGACACTGGTGGATCCATATATGGTCTCTGAAGAGAACACACATTTCAATGACTCTGGTGGATCCATATGTGGTATGTGAAAATAACACACATGAAATGACTCTGGTTGTTGTTAGTAAAAAGAACACACATGCAATGACACTGGTGGATTCATGTGTGGTCTCTGAAGAGAACACACATGCAATGACTCTGGTTGTTGTTAGTAAAAAGAGCACACATGCAATGACACTAGTGGATCCATAGGTGGATTGTGAAAAGAACACACATGCAATGACATCAGGGATCCATGTGGTCTCTGAAAAGAACACACATGCAATGACTCTGGTTGTTGTTAGTAAAGAGAGCACACATGCAATGACATTGGTGGATCCATGTGTGGTCTCTGAAGAGAACACACATTTCAATGACACCGGTGGATCCATATATGGTATGTGAAAAGAACACACATGAAATGACTCCAGTTGTTTTTAGTAAAAAGAACACACATGTAATGACACTGGTGACTACATATGTGGTATGTGAAAATAACACACATGCAATGACTCTGGTTGTTGTTAGTAAAAAGAACACACATGCAATGACACTGGTGGATCCATGTGTGGTATCTAAAGAGAACACACATGCAATGACTCTGGTTGTTGTTAGTAAAAAGAGCACACATGCAATGACAATTGTGGATCCATATGTGTTATGTGAAAAGAACACACATTTCAATGACTCTGGTGGATCCATAGGTGGATTGTGAAAAGAACACGCATGCAATGACTCTGGTTGTTGTTAGTAAAAAGAACACACATGCAATGACACTGGTGGATCCATAGGTGGATTGTGAAAATAACACAGATGCAATGACACTGGTGGATCCATATGTGGTACGTGAAGACAACACACATGCAATGACTCTGGTTGTTGTTAGTAAAAAGAGCACACATGCAATGACACTGGTGGATCCATAGGTGGACTGTGAAAAGAACACACATGCAATGACACTGGTGGATTCATAGGTGGATTGTGAAAAGAACACACATGCAATGACTCTGGTTGTTGTTCGTAAAAAGAACACACATGCAATGACACTAGTGGATCCATGTGTGGTCTCTAAAGAGAACACACATTTCAATGACACCGGTGGATCCATATGTGGTATGTGAAAAGAACACACATGAAATGACTCCAGTTGTTGTTAGTTAAAAGAACACACATGTAATGACACTGGTGGATCCATATGTGGTATGTGAAAATAACACACATGCAATGAATCTGGTTGTTGTTAGTAAAAATAACACACATGCAATGACACTGGTGGATCCATGTGTGGTCTCTGAAGAGAACACACATTTCAATGACACTGGTGGATCCAAATGTGGTATAAGAAAAGAACACACATGAAATGACTCTAGTTGTTGTTAGTAAAAAAAGCTCACATGCAATGACACAGGTAGATCCATAGGTGGATTGTGAAAAGAACACACATGCAATGACACTAGTGGATCCATATGTGGTATGTGAAAAGAACACACATGCAATGACTCTGGTTGTTGTTAGTAAAAAGAACACACATGCATTGAAACTGGTGGATCCATAGGTGGATTGTGAAAAGAGCACACATGCAATAACTCTAATTGTTGTTAGTAAAAAGAACACACATGCAATGATACTGGTGGATCCATAGGTGGATTGTGAAAAGAACACACATGCAATGACACTGGTGGATCCATATGGGGTATGTGAAAAGATCACACATGCAATGACTCTGGTTGTTGTTAGTAACAATAACACACATGCAATGACACTGGTGGATCCATATGTGCTATGTGAAAAGAACACACATGAAATGACTCCAATTGTTGTTAGTAAAAAAACACATGCAATGACACTGGTGGATCCATATGTGGTATGTGAAAATAAGACATGAAATGACTCCAGTTGTTGTTAGTAAAAAGAACACACATGTAATGACGCTGGTGGATACATATGTGGTATGTGAAAATAAAACACATGCAATGACTTTGGTTGTTGTTAGTAAAAAGAACACACATGCAATGAAACTGGTGGATCCATGTGTGGTCTGTGAAGAAAACACACATTTCAATGACACCGGTGGATCCATATATGGTATGTGAAAAGAACACACATGAAATGACTCCAGTTGTTGTTAGTAAAAAGAACACACATGTAATGACACTGGTGGATACATATGTGGTATGTGAAAATAACACACATGCAATGACTCTGGTTGTTGTTAGTAAAAAGAACACACATGCAATCACACTGGTGGATCCATGTGTGGTATCTAAAGAGAACACACATGCAATGACTCTGGTTGTTGTTAGTAAAAAGAGCACACATGCAATGACAATTGTGGATCCATATGTGTTATGTGAAAAGAACACACATTTTAATGACTCTGGTGGATCCATAGGTGGATTGTGAAAAGAACACGCATGCAATGACTTTGGGTGTTGTTAGTAAAAAGAACACACATGCAATGACACTGGTGGATCCATAGGTGGATTGTGAAAAGAACACACATGCAATGACACTGGTGGATCCATATGTGGTACGTGAAGACAACACACATGCAATGACTCTGGTTGTTGTTAGTAAAAAGAGCACACATGCAATGACACTGGTGGATCCATAGGTGGACTGTGAAAAGAACACACATGCAATGACACTGGTGGATTCATAGGTAGATTGTGAAAAGAACACACATGCAATGACTCTGGTTGTTGTTCGTAAAAAGAACACACATGCAATGACACTAGTGGATCCATGTGTGGTCTCTAAAGAGAACACACATTTCAATGACACCGGTGGATCCATATGTGGTATGTGAAAAGAACACACATGAAATGACTCCAGTTGTTGTTAGTTAAAAGAACACACATGTAATGACACTGGTGGATCCATATGTGGTATGTGAAAATAACACACATGCAATGACTCTGGTTGTTGTTAGTAAAAATAACACACATGCAATGACATTGGTGGATCCATGTGTGGTCTCTGAAGAGAACACACATTTCAATGACACTGGTGGATCCAAATGTGGTATAAGAAAAGAACACACATGAAATGACTCTAGTTGTTGTTAGTAAAAAAAGCTCACATGCAATGACACAGGTGGATCCATAGGTGGATTGTGAAAAGAACACACATGCAATGACACTAGTGGATCCATATGTGGTATGTGAAAAGAACACACATGCAATGACTCTGGTTGTTGTTAGTAAAAAGAACACACATGCATTGAAACTGGTGGATCCATAGGTGGATTGTGAAAAGAGCACACATGCAATCACTCTAATTGTTGTTAGTAAAAAGAACACACATGCAATGATACTGGTGGATCCATAGGTGGATTGTGAAAAGAACACACATGCAATGACACTGGTGGATCCATATGGGGTATGTGAAAAGATCACACATGCAATGACTCTGGTTGTTGTTAGTAACAATAACACACATGCAATGACACTGGTGGATCCATATGTGCTATGTGAAAAGAACACACATGAAATGACTCCAATTGTTGTTAGTAAAAAAAACACATGCAATGACACTGGTGGATCCATATGTGGTATGTGAAAATAAGACATGAAATGACTCCAGTTGTTGTTAGTAAAAAGAACACACATGTAATGACACTGGTGGATACATATGTGGTATAAGAAAAGAACACACATGAAATGACTCTAGTTGTTGTTAGTAAAAAAAGCTCACATGCAATGAAACTGGTGGATCCATAGGTGGATTGTGACAAGAACACACATGCAATGACACTAGTGGATCCATATGTGGTATGTGAAAAGAACACACATGCAATGACTCTGGTTGTTGTTAGTAAAAAGAACACACATGCATTGAAATTGGTGGATCCATAGGTGGATTGTGAAAAGAGCACACATGCAATGACTCTGATTGTTGTTAGTAAAAAGAACACACATGCAATGACACTGGTGGATCCATAGGTGGATTGTGAAAAGAACACACATGCAATGACACTGGTGGATCCATATGTGGTATGTGAAAAGAACACACATGCAATGACTCTGGTTGTTGTTAGTAACAAGAACACACCTGCAATGACACTGGTGGATCCATGTATGGTCTCTAAAGAGAACACACATTTCAATGACACTAGTGGATCCTTATGTGGTATGTGAAAAGAACACACATGAAATGACTCTTGTTGCTGTTAGTAAAAAGAACACACATGTAATGACACTGGTGGATCCATATGTGGTATGTGAAAATCACACACATGCAATGACTCTGGTTGTTGTTAGTAAAAAGAACACACATGCAATGACACTGGTGGATCCATGTATGGTCTCTAAAGAGAACACACATTTCAATGACTCTGGTGGATCCATATGTGGTCTGTGAAAAGAACACACATGAAATGACTCTGGTTGTTGTTAGTAAAAAGAATACACATGCAATGACACTGGTGGATGTGTGGTCTCTGAAGAGAACACATATGCAATGACTCTGGTTGTTGGTAGTGAAAAGAGCACACATGCAATGACACTAGTGGATCCATAGGTGGATTGTGAAAAGAACACACATGCAATAACACTGGTGGATCCATGTGTGGTCTCTGAAAAAAACACACATGCAATTTATCTGGTTATTGTTAGTAAAAAGAGCACACATTCAATGACACTGGTGGATCCATGTGTGGTCTCTGAAGAGAACACACATTTCAATGACACCGGTTGATCCATATATGGTATGTGAAAAGAACACACATGAAATGACTCCAGTTGTTGTTAGTAAAAAGAACACACATGTAATGACACTGGTGGATACATATGTGGTATGTGAAAATAACACACATGCAATGACTCTGGTTGTTGTTAGTAAAAAGAACACACATGCAATGACACTGGTGGATCCATGTGTGGTCTTTGAAGAGAACACACATGCAATGACTCTGGTTGTTGTTAGTAAAAAGAACACACATGCAATGACACTGGTGGATCCATAGGTGGATTGTGAAAAGAACACACATGCAATGACACTGGTGGATCCATATGTGGTATGTGAAAAGAACACACATTTCAATGACTCTGGTTGTTGTTAGTAAAAAGAACACACATGAAATGACACTGGTGGATCCATGTATGGTGTCTGAAGAGAACACACATGCAATGAATCTCGTTGTTGTTAGTAAAAAGAGCACACATGCAATGACACTGGTGGATCCATAGCTGGATTGTGAAAAGAACACACATGCAATGACACTGGTGGATCCATGTATGGTCTCTAAAGAGAACACACATTTCAATGACTCTGGTTGTTGTTAGTAAAAAGAACACACATGCAATGACACTGGTGGATCCATCTATGGTCTCTAAAGAGAACACACATGGAATGACTCTGGTTGTTGTTAGTAAAAATAGCACTCATGCCATGCCACTGGTGAATCCATAGGTGGATTGTGATAAGAACACACATGCAATGACACTGGTGGATTCATATGTGGTATGTGAAAATAACACACATGCAATGACTCTGGTAGTTGTTAGTAAAAAGAACAAACATGCAATGACACTGGTGGATCCATGTGTGGTCTCTGAAGAGAACACACATTTCAATGACACCGGTTGATCCATATATGGTATGTGAAAAGAACACACATGAAATGACTCCAGTTGTTGTTAGTAAAAAGAACACACATGTAATGACACTGGTGGATACATATGTGGTATGTGAAAATAACACACATGCAATGACTCTGGTTGTTGTTAGTAAAAAGAACACACATGCAATGACACTGGTGGATCCATGTGTGGTCTTTGAAGAGAACACACATGCAATGACTCTGGTTGTTGTTAGTAAAAAGAACACACATGCAATGACACTGGTGGATCCATAGGTGGATTGTGAAAAGAACACACATGCAATGACACTGGTGGATCCATATGTGGTATGTGAAAAGAACACACATTTCAATGACTCTGGTTGTTGTTAGTAAAAAGAACACACATGAAATGACACTGGTGGATCCATGTATGGTGTCCAAGAGAACACACATGCAATGAATCTGGTTGTTGTTAGTAAAAGAGCACACATGCAATGACACTGGTGGATCCATAGCTGGATTGTGAAAAGAACACACATGCAATGACACTGGTGGATCCATGTATGGTCTCTAAAGAGAACACACATTTCAATGACTCTGGTTGTTGTTAGTAAAAAGAACACACATGCAATGACACTGGTGGATCCATCTATGGTCTCTAAAGAGAACACACATGGAATGACTCTGGTTGTTGTTAGTAAAAATAGCACTCATGCCATGCCACTGGTGAATCCATAGGTGGATTGTGATAAGAACACACATGCAATGACACTGGTGGATCCATATGTGGTATGTGAAAATAACACACATGCAATGACTCTGGTAGTTGTTAGTAAAAAGAACAAACATGCAATGACACTGGTGGATCCATGTGTGGTCTCTGAAGAGAACACACATTTCAATGACTCGGGTTGTTGTTAGTAAAAAGAACACACATGCAATGACACTGGTGGATCCATGTGTGGTCTCTAAAGAGAACACACATGCAATGACTCTGGTTGTTGTTAGTAAAAAGAACACACATACAATGACACTGGTGGATCCATGTGTGGTCTCTGAAGAGAACACACATTTCAATGACTCTGGTGGATCCATATGTCGTATGTGAAAATAACACACATGAAACGACTCTGGTTATTGTTAGTAAAATGAACACACATGCAATGACACTGGTGGATGCATCTGTGGTCTGAAAGAACACACATGCAATGACTCTAGATGTTGTTAGTAAAAAGAGCACACATGCAATGACACTAGTGGATCCATAGGTGGATTGTGAAAATAACACACATGCAATGACTCTGGTTGTTGTTACTAAAAAGAGCACACATGGAATGACACTGGTGGATCCATGTGTGGTCTCTGAAGAGAACACACATTTCAATGACACCGGTGGATCCATATATGGTATGTGAAAAGAACACACATGAAATGACTCCAGTTGTTGTTAGTAAAAATAACACACATGCAATGACACTGGTGGATCCATATGTGGTATGTGAAAATAACACACATGCACTGACTCTGGTTGTTGTTAGTAAAAAGAACACACATGCAATGACACTGGTGGATACATATGTGGTATGTGAAAATAACACACATGCAATGACTCTTGTTGTTGTTAGTAAAAAGAACACACATGCAATGACACTGGTGGATCCATGTGTGGTATCTGAAGAGAACACACATGCTATGACTCTGGTTGTTGTTAGTAAAAAGAGCACACATGCAATGACACTGGTGGATCCATATGTGGTATGTGAAAAGAACACACATTTCAATGACTCTGGTGGATCCGTAGGTGGATTGTGAAAAGAACACACATGCAATGACTCTAGTTGTTGTTAGTAAAAAGAACACGCATGCAATGACACTGGTGGATCCATAGGTGGATTGTGAAAAGAACACACATGCAATGACACTGGTGGATCCATATGTGGTATGTGAAAAGAACACACATTTCAATGACTCTGGTTGTTATTAGTAAAAAGAACACACATGTAATGACACTGGTGGATCCATGTTTGGTGTCTGAAGAGAACACACATGCAATGAATCTGGTTGTTGTTAGTAAAAAGTGCACACATCCAATGACACTGGTGGATCCATAGGTGGATTGTGAAAAGAACACACATGCAATGACACTGGTGGATCCATGTATGGTCTCTAAAGAGAACACACATTTCAATGACTCTGGTTGTTGTTAGTAAAAAGAACACACATGCAATGACACTGGTGGATCCATCTGTGGTCTCTAAAGAGAACACACATGGAATGACTCTGGTTGTTGTTAGTAAAAATAGCACACATGCAATGCCACTGGTGAATCCATAGGTGGATTGTGAAAAGAACACACATGCAATGACACTGGTGGATCCATATGTGGTATGTGTAAATAACACAGATGCAATGGCTCTGGTAGTTGTTAGTAAAAAGAACAAACATGCAATGACACTGGTGGATCCATGTGTGGTCTCTGAAGAGAACACACATTTCAATGACTCTGGTTGTTGTTAGTAAAAAGAGCACACATGCAATGACACTGGTGGATCCATATGTGGTATGTGAAAATAACACACATGCAATGACTCTGGTTGTTGTTAGTAAAAAGAACACACATGCAATGACACTGGTGGATCCATGTGTGGTCTCTGAAGAGAACACACATTTCAATGACTCTGGTGGATCCATATGTGGTATGTGAAAATAACACACATGAAACGACTCTGGTTATTGTTAGTAAAAAGAACACACATGCAATGACATTGGTGGATTCATGTGTGGTCTCTGAAGAGAATACACATGCAATGACTCTAGATGTTGTTAGTAAAAAGAGCGCACATGCAATGACACTAGTGGATCCATATGTGGATTGTGAAAAGAACACACATGCAATGACACTGGTGGATCCATGTGTGGTCTCTGAAAAGAACACACATGCAATGACTCTGGTTGTTGTTACTAAAAAGAGCACACATGGAATGACACTGGTGGATCCATGTGTGGTCTCTGAAGAGAACACACATTTCAATGACACCGGTGGATCCATATATGGTATGTGAAAAGAACACACATGTAATGACACTGGTGGATACATATGTGGTATGTGAAAATAACACACATGCAATGACTCTGGTTGTTGTTAGTAAAAAGAACACACATGCAATGACACTGGTGGATCCATGTGTGGTCTTTGAAGAGAACACACATGCAATGACTCTGGTTGTTGTTAGTAAAAAGAACACACATGCAATGACACTGGTGGATCCATAGGTGGATTGTGAAAAGAACACACATGCAATGACACTGGTGGATCCATATGTGGTATGTGAAAAGAACACACATTTCAATGACTCTGGTTGTTGTTAGTAAAAAGAACACACATGAAATGACACTGGTGGATCCATGTATGGTGTCTGAAGAGAACACACATGCAATGAATCTGGTTGTTGTTAGTAAAAAGAGCACACATGCAATGACACTGGTGGATCCATAGCTGGATTGTGAAAAGAACACACATGCAATGACACTGGTGGATCCATGTATGGTCTCTAAAGAGAACACACATTTCAATGACTCTGGTTGTTGTTAGTAAAAAGAACACACATGCAATGACACTGGTGGATCCATCTATGGTCTCTAAAGAGAACACACATGGAATGACTCTGGTTGTTGTTAGTAAAAATAGCACTCATGCCATGCCACTGGTGAATCCATAGGTGGATTGTGATAAGAACACACATGCAATGACACTGGTGGATCCATATGTGGTATGTGAAAATAACACACATGCAATGACTCTGGTAGTTGTTAGTAAAAAGAACAAACATGCAATGACACTGGTGGATCCATGTGTGGTCTCTGAAGAGAACACACATTTCAATGACTCGGGTTATTGTTAGTAAAAAGAACACACATGCAATGACACTGGTGGATCCATGTGTGGTCTCTAAAGAGAACACACATGCAATGACTCTGGTTGTTGTTAGTAAAAAGAACACACATACAATGACACTGGTGGATCCATGTGTGGTCTCTGAAGAGAACACACATTTCAATGACTCTGGTGGATCCATATGTGGTATGTGAAAATAACACACATGAAACGACTCTGGTTATTGTTAGTAAAATGAACACACATGCAATGACACTGGTGGATTCATGTGTGGTCTCTGAAGAGAACACACATGCAATGACTCTAGATGTTGTTAGTAAAAAGAGCACACATGCAATGACACTAGTGGATCCATAGGTGGATTGTGAAAATAACACACATGCAATGACTCTGGTTGTTGTTACTAAAAAGAGCACACATGGAATGACACTGGTGGATCCATGTGTGGTCTCTGAAGAGAACACACATTTCAATGACACCGGTGGATCCATATATGGTATGTGAAAAGAACACACATGAAATGACTCCAGTTGTTGTTAGTAAAAATAACACACATGCAATGACACTGGTGGATCCATATGTGGTATGTGAAAATAACACACATGCACTGACTCTGGTTGTTGTTAGTAAAAAGAACACACATGCAATGACACTGGTGGATACATATGTGGTATGTGAAAATAACACACATGCAATGACTCTTGTTGTTGTTAGTAAAAAGAACACACATGCAATGACACTGGTGGATCCATGTGTGGTATCTGAAGAGAACACACATGCTATGACTCTGGTTGTTGTTAGTAAAAAGAGCACACATGCAATGACACTGGTGGATCCATATGTGGTATGTGAAAAGAACACACATTTCAATGACTCTGGTGGATCCGTAGGTGGATTGTGAAAAGAACACACATGCAATGACTCTGGTTGTTGTTAGTAAAAAGAACACGCATGCAATGACACTGGTGGATCCATAGGTGGATTGTGAAAAGAACACACATGCAATGACACTGGTGGATCCATATGTGGTATGTGAAAAGAACACACATTTCAATGACTCTGGTTGTTATTAGTAAAAAGAACACACATGTAATGACACTGGTGGATCCATGTTTGGTGTCTGAAGAGAACACACATGCAATGAATCTGGTTGTTGTTAGTAAAAAGTGCACACATCCAATGACACTGGTGGATCCATAGGTGGATTGTGAAAAGAACACACATGCAATGACACTGGTGGATCCATGTATGGTCTCTAAAGAGAACACACATTTCAATGACTCTGGTTGTTGTTAGTAAAAAGAACACACATGCAATGACACTGGTGGATCCATGTGTGGTCTCTAAAGAGAACACACATGCAATTACTCTGGTTGTTGTTAGTAAAAATAGCACACATGCAATGCCACTGGTGAATCCATAGGTGGATTGTGAAAATAACACACATGCAATGACACTGGTGGATCCTTATGTGGTATGTGAAAATAACACAGATGCAATGACTCTGGTAGTTGTTAGTAAAAAGAACACACATGTAATGACACTGGTGGATCCATGTGTGGTCTCTGAAGAGAACACACATTTCAATGACTCTGGTTGTTGTTAGTAAAAAGAGCACACATGCAATGACACTGGTGGATCCATATGTGGTATGTGAAAATAACACACATGCAATGACTCTGGTTGTTGTTAGTAAAAAGAACACACGTGCAATGACACTGGTGGATCCATGTGTGGTCTCTGAAGAGAACACACATTTCAATGACTCTGGTGGATCCATATGTGGTATGTGAAAATAACACACATGAAACGACTCTGGTTATTGTTAGTAAAAAGAACACACATGCAATGACATTGGTGGATTCATGTGTGGTCTCTGAAGAGAATACACATGCAATGACTCTAGATGTTGTTAGTAAAAAGAGCGCACATGCAATGACACTAGTGGATCCATATGTGGATTGTGAAAAGAACACACATGCAATGACACTGGTGGATCCATGTGTGGTCTCTGAAAAGAACACACATGCAATGACTCTGGTTGTTGTTACTAAAAAGAGCACACATGGAATGACACTGGTGGATCCATGTGTGGTCTCTGAAGAGAACACACATTTCAATGACACCGGTGGATCCATATATGGTATGTGAAAAGAACACACATGAAATGACTCAAGTTGTTGTTAGTAAAAAGAACACATGTAATGACACTGGTGGATACATATGTGGTATGTGAAAAGAACACACATTTAATGAAACTGGTGGATCCATGTGTGGTATCTGAAGAGAACACAGATGAATGACTCTGGTTGTTGTTAGTAAAAAGAGCACACATGCAATGACACTGGTGGATCCATATGTGGTATGTGAAAAGAACACACATTTCAATGACTCTGGTGGATCCATAGGTGGATTGTGTAAAGAACACACATGCAATGACTCTGGTTGTTGTTAGTAAAAAGAACACACATGCAATGACATTGGTGGATCCATAGGTGGATTGTGAAAAGAACACACATGCAATGACACTGGTGGATCCATATGTGGTATGTGAAAAGAACACACATTTCAATGACTCTGGTTGTTGTTAGTAAAAAGAACACACATGCAATGACACTGGTGGATCCATGTATGGTGTCTGAAGAGAACACACATGCAATGAATCTGGTTGTTGTTAGTAAAAAGAGCACACATGCAATGACACTAGTGGATCCATAGGTGGATTGTGAAAAGAACACACATGCAATGACACTGGTGGATCCATGTATGGTCTCTGAAGAGAACACACATTTCAATGACTCTGGTTGTTGTTAGTAAAAAGAACACACATGCAATGACACTGTTGTATCCATGTGTGGTCTCTAAAGAGAACACACATGCAATGACTCTGGTTGTTGTTAGTAAAAATAGCACACATGCAATGCCACTGGTGAATCCAGAGGTGGATTGTGAAAATAACACACATGCAATGACACTGGTGGATCCATATGTGGTATGTGAAAATAATACAGATGCAATGACTCTGGTAGTTGTTAGTAAAATGAACACACATGTAATGACACTGGTGGATCCATAGCTGGATTGTGAAGAGAACACACATTTCAATGACTCTGGTTGTTGTTAGTAAAAAGAGCACACATGCAATGACACTGGTGGATCCATATGTGGTATGTGAAAATAACACACATGCAATGACTCTGGTTGTTGTTAGTAAAAAGAACACACATGCAATGACTGTTGGGGGGATAACCCCGGGTAGGGTCACTCCGGGGTATAAGGGCCGAGTTAGCCGAGGTTCGGCAAGGCAAAGCGGATGCTGGCCGAGTCACCTCAAGGCAGGCCGGATCACGGAGTAACCCGGACCAGGGGGGTCGCCTAACGTAGTGTCATATGACTCAAGGAGTAAGTCAGAGATACTTGTCTAGATTATATGCAGGAATAGGCGTGGCCGGATCAACTATGATCCGGATCCTCGCTTGGCTTCTAGGAGAAGGAAGGAATCTCTCTGGTCAAAAAGAAGGCCCGGTGTGTACTGGATGAGCGAATAAAGCAAGGGCAGGACCACCGGATCGTGGCCGACAAGGGTGACGATGCTCACGTCGGCTGACGCGGGCGCCGCAGAGGCTACGTCGCTAAAGCAAGTGTGACGCAGGGGAAAAGCACCCCTGTCGGGTTACTACTTTGGGAGGGGGCATATTCTCAGGAATATGCCTCCACGTATGCCCTAGGCCAGGACCGAACCACGTCTATATAAGTGGGGGGGGTTGGGGTTCTGGTAGGGGGTTGGGTTCTGGAGGATACATAGCAAGGAGAAACCAAGTGGATCTAGGGTTCTTGGGCTAGTTAGTAGGCAAGAGTAAGAGAGTTTCCTCTTCCTCCTCTTGTCAATACAGCTCGAGGAGCACCTATAATCTTGGATATCGAACATCAATACAAAGCTTCTGTGTAGAGAATCACTCTACTATCCCTCCCTGGATTCCCCTAGCGCATATTAGTCCCCACCATTAGCCTATCCATGGCATCTGCCGTGACACCACCATGATAGTTGGCGCCCACCGTGGGGCTAGCGGCGCTAGCAGGGGTGAAGATCCGGACGGGAAACTTCATCGGCACCAGCGAACACATCGTCTCCGGGCTCGTTCAGCGCTTTGGAGCACTGGACTACGTCAGCGACAACGCTGGCTCCTTCGGCACGCGCCCACTTCCGCGCAACGGCATCTTCGTCAAGCTCGGTGCGCACAAGGTCTATGTTGCTGTGGACGTGTCTTGCGTTCATCCGCGTCACATCGTCGATGCAGGAGAACCACCCCTCACTGTGGCTCGCGGGGCACGTATCACTCGCTCCCCGGACCATGCAGAGGTGATGATGACTGTGCCAGGCGTGGGCATGAGCAAGGATCCAGCGCCAGACCCAGAGGTAACGCCTAAGGCACCGAGGAAAGCTAGGGGTCCTCCGCTAGAGAGGCCTGAGAACATGCTGAGGGAAGCTATGGATAGCTTGGCGAACCCAGTGGCAGCAGTGGTAGATCCGGCTCAGGCACAGGCCGAGCTAGAGGAGACCCGGCAAAAGATACTGGAGGGCGCAAGGAAGATAACAGCGGCTCAGCAGTCGTTGAACATGACGCTACGTGAGTACGCAAAAGCAAACAAGGTTGATGCAGTGAGGGTAAAAGGGAAAAATCTCATAAGTGAGATGAACAGAGAAGGTGATGATGGACCAGAAGGGTCGAAAAACTATCTGTCCGTGGGGTTGCCGAAGTACATTACCCTGGCAAAGAACCTCAGAGAAGCAGATGCCGCGGTGTCCGAGCTAGAGGGTCTGACGGGTGAAGCCCGTCAAAGACAGTAAGACCGGATTAATGAGCTGGTTCGGATTGAGAATAGGCAGAACGAGGAGCTGCTGAGAGTTAACCCGGAGAGAGTTGGAGCTTCTAAGATCGTCCATTCGGCGATGGGTAACCCGGAGAAATCCGCTGGAGCCGCATCGTCGCCTCATGGTGGCCCAAGGAGAGAAGAGGTAGTAACCTCGGCCTGACGGAACAAGCAGATCGTTCCGTACGACCCAACGCGTGCGGGAAAAGAAAAAGAGATGCGAAAAAACGACGATCGACGAAGTGTGAGCCGAGGTGAAGCTGGCCGAGGTAACCACGACCAAGGCAATGCGGGTCAAGGGAATGCTGCCAATGGCAATGCCGGACAGCGAAACTCGGCAGGAGCGGGTTAACCGCAGCAGCGGAATGCACCAAGGCAAGAGGAAAGTGCCGGCCGTGGTATGCAACAGAGAGGAGCACAACGAGAGCAAGACCGATATAATGACGGAGACTCGGAAATGATGAATGCGGGATACGCAAGACCGGACTATCATGTGATAGGGTCGATATTGGGAAGCAGAGATTTGATGCCGGATGACGTCAGGCTAAAACTGGATCGCCTGTATAGGTCAGAACAGATCGAATGTCAAGGTCCTCCAGGTCCAGCGTGCTTTGGACCCCGGATCATGAAGGAACCCTCGGTACCTAATTTCCAATTACCCAGGGGCACGAAGACGTATGACGGCAGTACAAAGCCGGAGGATTGGCTGATAAACTACGCAACAACTGTGAAAATTGCAATAGGCAACTTGAGATGGGCTGTACGATATGTACCCCAAATGTTGGAAGGTCCGGCTAGGGTATGGCTGAATAATTTGCCGCCCGGAAGCATCAATTGCTGGATAGATTTTGAAGAAATGTTTATCAACAACTTCTCAAGTACATATCAGAGACCGAATAGACCGCAGACCCTGGCAATGTGCAAGCAGAGGTCTAACGAAACGGACCATGAATTCTTGACCCGGTGGTGTACCGTGAGAAACTCGTGCGAGGGAGTCATAGAGTCACAGGCTATAGCGTGGTTCACACAAGGGTGCAGATATGGCAGCGAGTTGTGGATGAAATTGCAAAGGAAAATGCCAGTCACATTGGCAAAGATGATCCGGATCGCGGATTCTTATGCTTTGGGTGATCCGACTCAACCTAGGATCACGTCGAACGAGTCCAATGAGGAGTATTATCCGAGGGACGGAGCCGGGTCATCCCGGAGGAACGATTACAGGGGAAAAAGGAGAGACGAGAGACCGGACCATCGGTATGGTTCGCAACAAGTTGCGGCCGTGAATCAAGATCAGCCCGGAGCAGGGAGCAATCAACGCCAGAAAACGGGAGGGCAATGGACTCCTCGAAACGATGGCAAGAAAACGTGGACTCCGGAGCAGAAGAAGCAATGGCAAGAAAAGAAAGATCGTCCGAGGTATACCTATGAGTCAATGTTGGACCAGCCGTGTAAATTCCACATGCCAAATCCGAGCAGTCCGGCGGGTCACACAACGAGGCAATGTGAGTGGATGCGTAAGATAGAACAAGGTGGTCCGAGGAATGCTCAGGCACCCCGGAATGATCAACCTTGACAGGAGTTACCCCGGCAGCAACTGCTTTCCGGAGCAAACACGCAGCAACTGATGTTGCCTCCCCCTCTGCCGAGGTATGGCAACAACGAGAGAAGGGATGCAGTGCATCAGGTGGAAAACCAGCAACCACCGGATCAGAGGTACTCCGGAAACGAGGGAAGAAATGAGTACAGGTAACATCACCAGAGCTATTGTGTGTTCACAACAGAGGAAACAGATAGGAAGAGCTTGCAGCGCCGACATATGGAGGTTAACGCGGTTATGCCTGCAGTGATGAGGTACATGTCTTGGTCAGACCAGGAAATTACCTGGAGCGTCAAAGATCATCCCAAGCTTATGCCAAGTCCAGGCTCGTATGCACTAGTGTTAGATCCGACGTTCATTGGACCAAACATTAATGTGAGGTTCTCCAAGGTACTAATCGACAATGGCAGTAGCATTAACATCATGTATGCGGATACGATGCGCAAGTTGGGCATCTCGGAGAACATGCTCCAGGCTACAAGAACAACTTTCCACGGTATCGTACCAGGCATATCCTGCGAACCCATAGGCAAAGTCCGGGTCGACGTGCTATTCGGTACGAGGGATAACTGCCGAACCGAAAATCTGGATTTTGAGGTGGTGAACTTGGAGAGCGCGTATCATGCATTACTCGGGAGACCAGCACTAAGCAAATTCATGGCAAGTTGCCACGTTAGTTATCTGAAGATGAAGTTGCCTGGGCCAAATGGAGCAATTACTATCGCTGGGGATTTCCGACATTCTATTGAGTGCGCCTCAGCCGGGTCTAACCTAGCCGAGTCACTCGTAATTGCCCAAGAGAAAAGAAAAATCCAAGAGGTGGCGGCATTAGCTCAGTCCGCGCAGCAGTATATGCCGGCGTTAAGTAACCCGCATGGAAGCGTTTCGTTTCAAGCCGCGAAGGACACCAAGAAGATCCCGGTGGATAACATGTTTCCGGAGCGTACCGTAACAATTAGGGCCGGGTTAACTGACAAATAGGAAAGCGAGCTCGTCAACTTCCTCCGTGAGAATCGGGATATTTTTGCTTGGTCCACACAGGACTTGCAAGGTGTTCCGAGGGAGTTGGCCGAGCACTCTTTGAATGTAAGACCCGGAGCAAGGCCGGTGAAGTAGCCTCTCCGACGCTTCGCCGAGGATAGGAGAAAGGCCATTGGTGACGAGATAGCTCGGTTGCTAGTAGCAGGATTTATCATGGAAGTGTTGTATCCAGATTGGCTCTCTAATCCGGTGCTGGTAGAAAAGAAGAAGGATGATCCGAACGTGGCAGTGGTTTGGCGTATGTGTATCGATTACACGAACCTGAACAAGGCGTGTCCAAAAGATCCATTTCCACTGCTGAGGATAGATCAGGTCATCGACTCTACCGCGGGATGTGAATTGTTGTTGTTTATTGACGCTTATTCTGGTTTCCACCAGATACCTCTGAACCCGGATGATCAAATAAAAACTGCCTTTATTACCCCGTACGGGGCTTATTGCTATCGCACTATGCCGTATGGTTTACGAAATGCAGGAGCAACGTACCAAAGATGCATGCAAAAATGTTTGCACGATCAAATAGGTCAAAATGTACAAGTCTACATGGATGATGTGGTTATCAATACCAAGGAAAGCGCAACGCTCCTTGATGACATAAGGCAAACATTCGCGAACTTGAGGAGATTCCGGATGAAGCTTAACCCGAAGAAATGTACCTTCGGTGTCCCGGCTAGGAAATTACTCGGTTTTCTCGTCTCCAGCCGAGGTATCGAGGTTAATCCAACTAAGATCCGAGCCATCAAACGAATGGAGCTGCCGAAGTTTCTCAACGACGTCCAGAAGTTCACTGGATGCCTAGCGTTGTTGAGTCGGTTTGTATGTCGGTTAGGGGAAAAGGCACTGCCTCTCTACCAACTCATGAAAAAATCAGATAAGTTCGTTTGGACGCCGCAGGCCGATGAAGCTTTTGCCCACTTAAAAAAGATGTTGGCCACTGCACTAGTATTAGCTTCTCCACTATCAAAGGAGCCAATGTTGCTCTACATAGCCGCAACCAACCGAGTTGTAAGTGCAGTGATTGTAGTAGAGCGAGATGAAGAGGGTAAGTCGGTGCAGAGGCCAGTGTATTACTTGAGCGAGGTATTGTCTGCCTCAAAACAGAACTACCCGCATTTTCAAAAGGTGGCATACGGAGTTTATATGGCGGCAAAGAAGTTAAAGCACTACTTTGAGGAGCATCCCATCAAAGTGATATGCGAAGCCCCAATATCCGAGATAATGGGTAACAAAGATGCGAATGGCAGAATTGCGAAATGGGCAATTGAGCTAGCACCTTACGCACCCCAGTATGATAGGAGATAAGCGATCAAGTCCCAGGCTGTGGCGGACTTTTTCGTGGATTGGGCCGAGGTACAATACGAACCACCGCCACCAGATCCGAACTACTGGAGGATGCACTTTGACGGATCGAAAACCAAAACCGGGTTAGGGGCCGGGGTTGTGCTTACCTCGCCAAAGAAGGATTAGCTCAAGTACGTATTGCAGATCCATTTCGCGGCATCGAACAATGTCGCTGAGTACGAGGCTCTTGTGCATGGTTTCAAAGTGGCAAAGGAGATTGGCATACGTCGGATAATCTGCTTTGGCGACTCGGATCTAGTAATACAGCAAGTGTCCGGAGTGTGGGACGCCCTGGATCCAAACATGGCACTATACAGATTTCATGTGCAGAAAATCTCGGGTTACTTTGAGGGATGCGAATTTCACCATGTACCTCGCGTGGAAAACGAAGCTGCCGACATGCTGTCGAAGCTCGGATCGACCCGACAGGCAATTCCACCAGGCGTAGCATTGGAGCACCTCAGAAAACCATCTATCAGGCCGTCCCCAGGAACGGATTCAATCTATGTCCCGGAAAACACGGAATCCGGAGTTGAGCCCATGGACATTGACACGGGAGGTAGCACGCCGAACCCGGGGACTACCTCGGCGAACCCGGGGACTACCTTGCTAGACCCGGGGACTGTTCAGTGTGATCCGGCTAAAGTTATCCCGGTGGATCGGATGGAAATTGATGAGGAGATGTTCCCTGCGCGAGCAATACCAGCTTGGGCACTGCCTATATACCAGTTCTTGAAAGATGGAACGTTACCCACTGAGGAAGTGCTAGCCAGGCAGACTCAGAGGAGAGCCAAAGCTTACACAATCATCAATTCCGATCTGTACAAACGGAGTGTAACCAATGTCCTCCAGCGGTGTGTTGACCCG
Organism: Avena insularis; assembly: GCA_023614405.1. Classification (NCBI taxonomy): domain Eukaryota; kingdom Viridiplantae; phylum Streptophyta; class Magnoliopsida; order Poales; family Poaceae; genus Avena; species Avena insularis. The sequence goes on along the minus strand of JAJUPC010000591.1, from coordinate 100,895 downwards.
GAAGAAGGACTTGACATCCTCCGAGATATACACCAAGGAGAATGCGGGCATCATGCCTCATCCCAGGCCTTAGTGGCAAAGGCATTCCGGCATGGATTTTACTGGCCAAGCGCCTTGGAGCAAGTAGAAGATCTCGTGAGAAAATGCAATGGTTGTCAAAGGTACGCCACCAAGACACATATGCCTATGTCGGAACTTAAAACCATACCAATTACATGGCCATTTGCTGTGTGGTGCTTGGATATGGTTGGCCCGTTCAAACCAGCAAGAGGAAACATGACACACATTCTGGTCATGGTGGACAAGTTTACAAAATGGATCGAAGTGAAACCTATAAGGAAATGTGATGGGGCTACGGCCGTAACATTTCTCAAGGACATCATCTTGAGATACGGTTATCCGCACAGCATTATAACTAATAACGGCACAAATTTTGCTGAAGGAGCATTTGCACGATTCTGCCGAGACAAGAGAATCCGACTCGACGTAGCCTCGGTAGCCCACCCCGCATCGAACGGACAAGTGGAAAGATCCAACGGATTAGTATTATCCGGGATAAAACCCCGGCTCATTGAGCCGCTGCAAAGATCAGCGGGGTGCTGGATAGAAGAACTACCAGCGATATTGTGGAGTTTAAGAACAACTCCGAATCGATCAATATGCTACATGCCGTTCTTTCTGGTATATGGGGCAGAAGCTGTATTACCAGCCGACATAGAGCATGATTCGCCTAGGGTCACCCAATACATAGAAGCCGAAGTGCAAGAAGCCCGGCAAAATGATGTTGATCTGCTGGAAGAAGCGAGAGAAGGCATCGCCCGGATCCGCCATATATCAGCAAAATCTCCGACGCTATCATAGCCGGAAAGTGTGCCCCGAGTCTTACGGAAGGCGATCTGGTGCTCCGGTTGGTACAACAGTACCACGGCATGCATAAATTATCCCCCCCATGGGAAGGACCATTTATTGTGAGCAAAGCATTGCACAATGATTCTTACTATCTCATAGATGCAAAGCCACAGGAAAAGAACAAGGCGGACAGGTCTGGAGAGGAATCCAAACGACCATGGAATGTAGCACTACTTCGTCCCTTCTACACTTAGCTAAGAAGTGTATGTATCCGAGTCATCTCATATGTCAGTATGTATGTTGGCAATGAGCTTATCAATGAAATAGCGGAGCCTCGAGCAGTAACTCGGGGACTGCCTTAATACATGATTGTTATTACTTTTTATGCGTTAGCTGGAATGACTCGTTTCACTTAACCCGGATTAGTAATGTGTGAGCACCAAAAATCCAACCCTTCGACTTGTTGCTGTCCAACAAGAATTGGCTTCATGGCAAGCAAGGGAACAAGTTTGGAATTGCGTAGCACATGAAAACTACTAAGGAGACGATCCTATTCCAGCTAACGTTTGTTTTTCGGACTAACCCCGTATTTACTTTTAAGCTATTATGTTGAATTATTTTGAGCTAAGCCTCAAAGTTTCTCAGTATTGTTAAAACGATTCTTGAGGCTCGGATTCGTAAGTCGTAAAACCGAATCAAGGTAGACACGGATCGAGCCGGAGAATTGGACGAACAAGAAAATGAAACTCGGGAACTACGCCCAAGTTAATCCGGCATACAAGCATAGTAGCAAAATATCATGTATTCAGCATACAATTGCACCCGACATACCAGGGATCTGATAAATTTTCAAGTTTTTTTTTCAAGGAGCGGCAGTAGGAGGGACTTCGGCGTCATCATCACTGTCTTCAATATCTGAAGCAGCATCTTCTCCATCATCGCCCGACCCATCCTCCACATTCTCCATCTGCTCCTCCTCGCCGGATTCCAGAAAGCTCGGCCCCTCAACCCAGTCATGGACTGGAGAATACTCGATGAGGCTATAGGCGCAAGCCTGGCACCAAGCTACCCACTCCGGATCATCGGTCCATTTGGATCCGGTGCACCGACGGGTGAGGAGGCTCAGATCGATCTTCTCGTACCATGAAAGGATATGATGGAGGAGGGTATCTGCTGCGGCATGCCCGGCGGATTCTCTCCAGAGGTCAAGCTGAGTGTCAACCTCCATCAGTTTTTCGGCAAGGAGCGTGATCCTTTCCGGAGCACTCTCGCTGGGCTAGAAAGCGTTGAAGATCCGGACCGTAACGTCGAGGAGATCTTTCCCATAGTTCTTGATGGTTTCCACCCGAGCTGACACGCTGACCAATAGGTCCTCCATGTCTAAGGGGATGCTCTCACCATCAGGAGCGATGGGAGTACCCCTCTCTTGGCGGAATTTGGCAACGACAGCACTGGCGATGGCGGTACCCTCCGGAAAATGATCTGAAAATAAGGAAAAGGAAGATGCTGAAGCAAAAGCATATGAGCTAACCCGGAAAACTAGGTCGGACAAGGGGAAGAAACTCACGTGAAATATGGCGATGGATCCGGGTCAACTCCTTGATACAACTGTCGCGTCTCTGGCGAAGTTGTTCAAGCTCAGCGAGCACCGACCCAAGCTGGACCTCGGATTCCTTAAGCAGGTCCTGGTCCTTGGAGATCTGGAGGGTAAAGCGCTCACGTTCTTCGGTGAAGTTCTGGCCAACTTTTTGGAGCTTGGTTTTGTGTTGGGCCTTCATCTTCTCCATCTCGACCTTGAGTTTAGCTATTTCATCGTCCTTGGTCCAGAGGAGGGCGAGCTCATCGTTCTTCTTCTTCAGCTCGGCTTGATGCTGTCCTGCTTGTTCGAGAAAATGCAGCATCATATCAGGCACGGGCACACTATCCTCAAGCGATGCTGAAATAGTGTGTTGACCTGGCAAAGCCGAGGAGTGAATGTTTGCCGAGCCAAGGAGAAGAAAGAATGGGAAACACAACGATGTTGGCCGAGAGAGGACATACCTCGGATTTCCTCCAAGTTCTTCCGCATAATCTTGTTTTCAGCCTCCACCCCAGCTGCAAAAAACCGAATAAGGAGGTTAGTCCGGCGAAAACAAATGAAACGCAGAGGTGTTAAGAGAGGAAATTACCCTTCTTTTCATGCTCCGCGCCAAGGGCAACATGTTTTGCGCGCAAGATCTTGTGGGTGTCAAGCAGGCGCTAAAACTCAGTGCTCCGACGATTGGTGGTTACCTGACAAAGGTACATGCGTGTAAAATTAGTTCGGTGCATATTCAAAGTGTACAAGATCCGGGCCAAGCGGAACTTGACCCGGCTCTAGGTGTGTGCATATTTGAAGTGTACAAGATCCGGGCCAAGCGGAACTTAACCCGGCTCTAGGTGTGTGCATATTTGAAGTGTACAAGATCCGGGCCAAGCGGAACTTAACCCGGCTCTAGGTCTGTGCATATTTGAAGCGTACAAGATCCGGGCCAAGCAGAAGTTAACCCGGCTCTAGGTGTGTGCATATTTGAAGTGTACAAGATCCAGGCCAAGCGGAACTTAACCCGGCTCTAGGTGTGTGCATATTTGAAGTGTACAAGATCCGGGCCAAGCGGAACTTAACCCGGCTTTAGGTATGTGCATATTTGAAGTGTACAAGATCCGGGCCAAGCAGAACTTAACCCGGCTCTAGGTGTGTGCATATTTGAAGTGTACAAGATCCGGGCCAAGCAGAACTTAACCCGACTCTAGCTGTGTGCATATTTGAAGTTTACATGCAGCTACGTTGATCTTCTAAGGAGCATCCGGCCGAGTAACAAGTTACTCCGCCGGAGGCTCGGGGACTAATGGTTATTATCTACAGCATGTAAAAAAGAAACGACGTACCTCCATCATACGCCCAACGAGGTTAATGGCCTTGGCGGCGGTATTCATCTGAGCGGAAAATTCAGCTGGGCCGAACTTTTCCGGGAGATCGTCGTTGTAGACGAACTCCGCCTTATTCCAGTTCATGACGAACTCGATGAGGCTCGGAGGGTACCGTTCGCTAGTGGGCATGTGGGGCGCCACCAAGCCCTTGGCGTGAGCTTCTTTCCTTTCAATTAGGGCAAGAGCTGGGCTAGTGTGAAGAACCATCTGCTGCGAATCGGCTGGCTCGGCAGGAGGATCCGCCGCTGCTGGTGATTTCTTTGGAAGCATTGACGACAAAGTTCGCTGCCTAGCCTCGACGGAGGCAGACTTGCCTTTGGCTTGCTGGGAGGAAGTGACCACAGTGGATTTGCCCTTGGAAGCCGCTGGAGTGGGTCCTCGTCGAGCTTGAGATGACTCGGATGAGGCAGATGAACTTGGCACGGGAGCTTTGGTGGCTGGTGCTAGAGCTGTTGTTGGTTTCTTCAGAGACGGGACAGACGCTGGTTCGGTGGCTGGTGCTGAAGCTACTGCTGGTGCTGGAGTTGCGGTAGACTTGGTAGTTGCTGGTTGCGGCAATGCCGAAGTGCCGGACACCACTGCCTCGGCCGATCCGACCCCTCCCGATCCGAGGTCGCGTTCCTCTGAAGGAGGTACTGTGGAACCCGGAGCGGCCGCAGAGCCCTCCGGAATAGGGCTCAGCGGGCGTGACTCGTCATCACGAGGAGGGGAAGGACTGGACCGAAGAGGAGAGGAGATGCTCGATCCGCTCTGAGGGACCTCCACAGGAGCCCTGCAAGAGAAAATAATGTCAGGAGTGAAATTACCCCAATGCAGGGAGAAGTGTGTTGCGCAGTGAAAAATGACTTACGCATCCGAGGTCTCGGCCTCCTTAGGTTTCCGGGCCCTCCGTGCCGGGGCTTTGCCTGCCCGTTTGGAGGCAGTCTTGTCTCCGTCCTTCTTTTGCCTTTTGGAAGGCTGAGAAGGTTCGGAAGAAGAACTTGATGCGGATCCGTGCTTCTTCTTCGATGCCACCGGAACAGGCTCGCCCGTGGCAAGTGGAGAATCCTCGTGGATGTGCCCACCAGGGTTAGGTGATGCCGGGAAGGCAAAAGAAAGAGGGACAGCCTCAACGGGTTCAATCACGTCGATATCCGAGTCATTCTCATCGTCGGGCCAATCTCTAAGAGAAGAGAATTTACCGCTGGGTCGTTTGGTGGCATCGGTTGTGGGGAGGAACATCTCCTGGTCCGGCTCCTCCTCATCCTGGATTTCTCGGTCCGGGGCCCACTTAAGGGTCGGATCCGTGCCATCCTCGAGGGTTTGCTGGAGAAACAACTGAGAAAAAAGCACAAGGAGCAAAGTCAAAAATACGATAAGAACCGACATGTAATTGATCCGAAACAAGTTTACTCCGCGAAGCTTACCGCGGGAGGGAGCCTGTCGCGGCAGTAATGCTCGATTCCCCACGTCCATTCGGCGGAAAAATCCTTATGGGTGGTGAAAAGAGCCTTGACCCAGTGGAAGATCTCCGTGTTGCTCAACTCGAACGAGGAGGTTCGGTTGGGGTCGCGACTGAAGCTCATATGGCACAACTTGTGAGTGCGCCGCTGGAGGGGAGAGATTCGGTTTCGCACGAATGTGATCATGGCATCCTCGTTGCGCAATCCGAGCTTCTTCAGCTCCACAAACCTTTTGTTGACTTGGTTGGCCAGAGCTGTAGGTTTCTTGGCAACCTCCTCCCAGAAATCCGTGTCAGGGGGACCCGGAGCGTAGGGCAGCAACCGGATCAAGTCTTCCGTGCCTTCGTTCCGGACGTAGAAGAAGGTCCGGGCCCATCCTTTGCAGGAGTCAAGCCTGGTGACCCGGGGAAAGATTGAATACCTCCGGGGCAAGATCGAGGCAGCTCCGAACTGAGTGAGCTGCTTGTCCTCCGACTCGACGTGGATGTTGGGGACGATGTTGCGACGGAGGCCGAAGAACCGGATCCACAGCTCCTTCGTGGGCCATAGTCCGATGTAGCCTTCGATCGAGGAAACGAAAGCAGACAGAGAGGTGATGGCGTTCGTCGGGAGATGATGTGGTTGCAGGTGATAGGTCCGGACCTAGTCCCGGAAGAAATCACTCACCGGAAGACCAAATCCCCGTTGGAAATGGGATAGGAAAACGACGAACTCACCCGGATTGGGTGAGGGGGCCAATTTCGAGGAGGGGAGGCGATCGGGCGGGGAATCCCGGTCGGTAGAGCCCGATGTCGTCTCTGGCAAACCACGAACCGGCCCATGCGCGCATCGCCACGCCGGGCGTTCTCCTCCATCTCCTTTCGGCGACGATGAGCTCCTCCTTCGTCATCTCGAATCCCCATCCCGCTGGAGCTGGCAGCGGGGCTCTGCGGTCCTAGATTGACGAGGACCCGTGGCTAAGCAGTAGTGGCGGTGGCTGCAGTCTGGAGAGCCTGCGGAGAAGTCGTGCATCTTGGCGGTGGCGTGGTTGCAAGGAAGAAGAAGAGAAGAGGCGCGAGGGACGGTGATGGAAAAGTGCTAAGGCGTGCCCTCCCTATTTAACCGCCCCGGTAATCAGCGTGTGGGATCGTGCTACGAGAGCCACACGGTGTGGCCGTGTATCACCAGAATCGACCAATCAGAGAGAAGCCACACCGGGGGCCGCAGAGTAAATATGATCCCATGACGCGACGTGCAGTTGCGGTAAACGAGGAGACAGACGTGACGTAACCCCCGCACAGTAATCACTGACATTTACTGCGGCGGTTACTGTGCTGGCCCTTAAAATGAGGCAACGTAATGATTAACCTTTACGTGGGTTGGCGTACGAGAGAAGGAAGCAAGGCCCGGATCCGAGCCACGGTGGTAACCCGACCGGCAGGTGAAAACTTGAAATGTGCAGAGGGAAAGTAAAACCATAGGATCCGAGCCAAAATGGTAACCCGGCCGGCAAGTGAAAACTTGGAACGTGCGAAGGGAACGTAAATCCATATAATCCGAGACAAGAATCTAACCCGGAACTAAACGTCCGAAGCTTAGATACGAATGAACCTGATGTGGCCATAGCGACCAAGGCCGCTAAGGCCACACCAGCTTCGGGGACTAATGTTGGGGGGATAACCCCGGGTAGGGTCACTCCGGGGTATAAGGGCCGAGTTAGCCGAGGTTCGGCAAGGTCAAAGCGGATGCTGGCCGAGTCACCTCAAGGAAGGCCGGATCACGGAGTAACCCGGACCAGGGGGTCGCCTAACGTAGTCTCGTACGACTCATGGAGTAAGTCGGAGATACTTGTCTAGATTATATGCAGGAACAGGCGTGGCCGGATCAACTATGATCCAGATCCTCGCTTGGCTTCTAGGAGAAGGAAGGAATCTCTCTGGTCAAAAAGAAGGCCCGGTGCATACTGGATGAGCGAATAAAGCAAGGGTAGGACCACCGGATCGTGGCCTACAAGGGTGACGACGCTCACGTCAGCTGACGCGGGCGCCGCAGAGGCTACGTCGCTAAAGCAAGTGTGACGCGGGGGAAAATCACCCCTGTCGGGTTACTACTTTGGGAGGGGGCATATTCTCAGGAATATGCCTCCACGTATGCCCTAGGCCAGGACCGAACCACCTCTATATAAGGGGGGGTTGGGGTTCTAGTAGGGGGTTGGGTTCTGGAGGATACATAGCAAGGAGAAACCAAGTGGATCTAGGGTTCTTGGGCTAGTTAGTAGGCAAGAGTAAGAGAGTTTCCACTTCCTCCTCTTGTCAATACAGCTCGAGGAGCACCTGTAATCTTGGAGATCGAACATCAATACAAAGCTTCTGTGTAGAGAATCACTCTACTATCCCTCCCTGGATTCCCCTAGCGCATATTAGTCCCCACCATTAGCCTATCCATGGCATCTGCCGTGACACCACCGCGACAATGACACTGGTGGATCCATGTGTGGTCTCTGAAGAGAACACACATTTCAATGACTCTGGTTGTTGTTAGTAAAAAGAGCACACATGCAATGACATTGGTGGATCCATATGTGGTATGTGAAAATAACACACATGCAATGACTCTGGTTGTTGTTAGTAAAAAGAACACACATGCAATGACACTGGTGGATCCATGCGTGGTCTCTGAAGAGAACACACATTTCAATGACTCTGGTTGTTGTTAGTAAAAAGAACACACATGCAATGACACTGGTGGATCCATGTGTGGTCTCTGAAGAGAACACACATGCAATGACTCTGGTTGTTGTTAGTAAAAAGAGCACACATGCAATGACACTGGTGGATCCATATGTGGTTTGTGAAAAGAACACACATTTCAATGACTGTGGTTGTTGTTAGTAAAAAGAACACACATGCAATGACACTGGTGCATCCATGTGTGGTATGTGAAAAGAACACACAAGAAATGACTCTGGTTGTTGTTAGTAAAAAAAGCACACATTGAATGACACTGGTGGATCCATAGGTGGATTATGAAAAGAACACACATGCAATGACACTGGTGGATCCATATGTGGTATGTGAAACAAACACTGTTGGGGAGGTAACCCTGGATAGGATAAGGACGGGGAAAGACGAAAGGATTATTCCCCGTCCAGTTTCCGAGTTATATCCTGAGCTGGCCGAGTCTTGTAAAGGTCGGCCGAGATAGGAAAAGGCAGAACCTCAATAGTAATGGCAAGGCATTACTCGGCCGAGATATGGCGTATGTCGGCCGGGTTGACCCGAATGATGTTAATGCAGGTGAGGGACAGGCCGAGTTACGCGAGGAAGGGCCGAATAGTACGAAGCTTGCAGGAGAAGGAGAAGCCCAAAGTCAAACCCTAGTCGCGGAATCCAAGCAGAGCCAAGAGCTAAAGACAAATGTGCAGAACGACAGAGGGGCAGAAGGAGGTCACGGAGGTGACAGTTCTGGAGCCCGAGGCACGCAGGAGGGTCCCTCTGGAATCTTACCGCAGTGAGAAGGGCGACAGGGAAAGGGGAGCGCTGAACTACTATATTGGGACAAGCATATTCCTCGAATATGCTTGCCACGTCAGCCCTAGAAGAACCCAGGGCTCTCCTTTATAAGGGGAGGCTTGGACCCTGATGAAGGGATGGACTCTTTCTTGGGACCGTTAGGCTGGTAAAATTCTCTCTTTCTCCTTGTATATAGCTCAAGGAGCACTTGTAGCCCAAGGAAGGAGAAATAAAGATCTTTGCGTTAGCTTTCTGTGTGTAGAATCAACTACATCTTCCCTCCCCAGATCCCACTAGCATCCATTGGCCCCAAACTTTAGCCTACCCATGGCATATGCCGTGCCACCACCACGACAGTTGGCGCCCACCGTGGGGCCAGCAGCGGTGCTAGCTGGAGTTATGATCCGGACGGGAAACTTCATCAAGACTGGCGAGCGCGTTGTTTCTGGCTTGGTCCAGAGATTTGGTCTCTGTGACTATGTCAGCGACAATGCAGGGAGCTTCAGGGGGAAAACTCCCCCGCGTAATGGTGTCTTCATCAGCCTAGGCGGGCACAAGGTCTACGTCGGCGTCGACGTCTCCAACGTTTATCCTTACCAAGTTGTTGTTGCAGGAGAGCCACCTCTTAACGCTGCGAGCCGTCCACCCAGAGCACATCCTGCAGGAAGCGTCGAGGTGATGGTCGTGCCCGGAGTGCAAACTAGAGCAGCAGTTGCTGGGTCAAGCAGAGAACCCGCCACCGCTGTACAGGGCGCATCCAGGCAGACAGCACCACTACCCACCGAGGTAATCCCGCCAGCGACCAACCCGACCGAGGTGCAGGACACCACCCCAAAGGCACTAAGAGTAAGAGGGCCACCTCTGGAAAGGCCAGAGAACATTCTTCAGGCGACCATAGAAAACTTGACTACACCTGTAGCGCCGATACTTGATCCGGCAAATGCTCAGGCAGAGTTAGAGGAAACCAGGCAAAAGGTGCTGGAAGAGGCCAAAAAGGTGTCGGCCTTGCGGGAGTCCTTAAACAGGACCCTGTGAGAATATGCCAAAGCTAATAAGCTTGACGTCGTGCCCGAACGGGTGGACGAATTAAGATTGGGAGGGAAAAACCTCATGGATGATATCAACAAAGAGCATGATGCTCATAAAGCAGAATCAGTGGATTGGGGTTTGCCGAGTCATGCACCCGCAAAAAACCTAAGGCGGCAAATGCTGCAGCATTAGAGTTAGAGGGTTGACCGCGAGGCCCGGCGAAACAACAAGAAAGAGAACGAGCAGTGGTGCGCATCGCGAGCCAGCAAACGAGAAATGCTCGAGAGAAACCCGGCGAGGCCGGGGGCCTCACGAATGGTTCACTCGGCAGGAGTAGCACCTGCCTTGTCCGTGGCAGCAGCATCTTCACCCGGAAATAATGCACGAAGAGACAAAGCAGTAACCTCGGGAAAGAGGAACAAGCAGATTGTCCCATATGATCCGGCAATGGCCGGAAAGGCAAATGAGAACAGAGGCAATGCAAGCCGAGGTAACAGTGGGGAGAGGAACCACGGCCGTGTGGAAAAAGATGGCGGAAGCGAGGCAACGGAGAGATCTCGAGAAGAGAACCCGCGAGAGGCAATCATGAGAACAATACCGGTCGAAGTAAGGAGAGAGCGCCACTCAACCCGCAACCGAGGCATGAACCCCAGAAAGAGAAACGAGGCCAGCTTGCCACAATCAAATTAATGAGAGATACAATGATGGTTATTCAAATGGAATATCACGATCCATGGCGGAAACAACCACTATGGAATACAAGATGAGTTACATGCAGATTTTCCGTCAAATGATGCAAGAGTGAAGCTAGACCGGCTATACAGGTCCGAGTTATTGGAAGAACAGGGTCCACCAGGGCCGACATGCTTTGGACCACGTATCATGGGCGAGCCACCTGTGCCGAACTTTTAGCTAGCAAGGGGCACGAAAACATATAATGGGAATACCAAACCACAAGACTGGTTGATTGACTATGCCACGGCTGTAAAAATAGCGGGTGGGAACTTACGATGGGCGGTACAGTATGTACCACAAATACTGGAAGGACCAGCTAGGGTGTGGCTGAATAATCTACCAGCCGGCAGTATCAACTGTTGGCTGGATTTTGAGGAAATGTTTGTCAGCAACTTTACTAGCACATACAAGAGGCCAAACAGGCCACAACAGTTAGCCATGTGCAAGCAGAGGCCGAATGAAACAGATAGAGAATTTTTAACTTGGTGGTGCAACCTAAGAAACTCATGTGAAGGAGTTATAGAATCGCAAGCAATAGCTTGGTTCGCGCAAGGATGCCGTTATGGCAGCGTATTGTGGCAACGTCTGCAAAGAGATATGCCGACCACACGGGTAGAAACTATCAGAATAGCGGACTCCTACGCGTTAGGAGACCCGACGCAACCAGAATTAATGTCGGCGGATCACCGCGAGCAACAGGACCATTATGCAAGAGATTTGGCCGGGTCATCCAGGTGCCGTGATTTCAGAGGAAGAAGAAGAGAGGAAAGGCCGGATTATAGATATAATTCGGCCCAAGTGGCGGCAGTAGCGCAAGATCAGCCGAGTCACGGAGCGACTCAAAGGCAAAAGAATGGTCCTCAGCAGTGGACACCAAGGAATGAAGGAAAAGGTGGACCCCGAACAAAAGAAGCGATGGCGGAGAGGCGAAGTACGTTCGAATCCATGTTAGATCAGCCATGCAAATTTCACACGTCAAACCCATCGGGCCAGCCAACCATACAACCCGCCAATGTGCATGGATGAAAAATGCAATGGGGAACCCCGGGAGTTCGGGCACCCCATCAAGTACATCGACATCAACCACGGTTGGTGGGCGAATGCATAGCAACTGATGTTACCGCCCTACCCGAGTGCGATAACTCGAATCGGAGAGCGGTGCATCAAGTAATGAACCAAGTCAGGATGGAAGAACAAACCCGCGAATACGGGATGCAATGATTCAGAGAACATCATCGGTCTTATTGCGTGTTCTAGCGGAACAACAAGACAAGCGAGTGTGCAGCGTCGGCATATGGAAGTAAATGCAGTTATGCGGCGATACCAAGATCGTGCCTTGGTCGGATCGGGAAGTAACGGAGCATAAAGGATCATCCCAAGATAATGCGAATCCGGATCATATGCACTCGTGTTGGATCCAACATTTGTTGGACCAAGCATCAATGTGAAATTCTCAAAGGTACTCATTGACAATGGAAGTAGTATCAACATCATGTACAAAGATACCATGCATAAACTTGGAATATCGCAGAACATGTTGCGATCCACGAGGACCACTTTCCATGGGATAGTGCGGGGCTTTCATGTGAACCCATTGGTAAGGTCAGAGTGGATGTGTTATTGGCACAAGAGATAAGCTGCGAGCAGAAAACTTAGAGTTTGAGGTGGTGGATCTAGAGAGTTGTTATCATGCTTTACTCGGACGGCCAGCGTTGGCCAAATTCATGGGCATTTGTCATGTAAGTTATATGAAAATGAAGCTACCGGACCACAAGGAGTGATAACTTCGGGGATTACAAGAAGTCAATGGGTGTGCTTTAGCAGGTCAAATTTGGCGAATCATTGGTTATAGCAAGAGAAAAAGAAGGATTCAGGAGGTAGCAGCCCTCGCTCGACAGCAATTGAACATTCAGCACTAGCCAACCCGCATGGCGTGTCTCTTTTCAGCCGACTAAAGAAACAAAGAAGTTTCAGATAGATGAGCAATTCGAGCGCATCTGTTACTATTGGTGCAGGCTGGACACTAAATAGGAAAGCGAGCTCACCAACTTCCTCCGTGAGAATCGGGACATATTTGCATGGTCAACTCAGGACTGCAAAGGCGTTCGAGGGAGTTGGTGAGCACTCTTTGAATGTAAGGCCAGGAGCAAGGCGGTGAAGCAACCTCTCCGCCGCCCGAAGACAGAGAAAAATAATAGGGGATGAAATAGCTCGGCTCCTCGTGGCCGGTTCATCATGGAAGTCTTGTATCCGGATTGGCTATCGAATTCGGTGCTAGTAGAAAAGAAGAAGGATGATCCCAATGTAGCCATTGTATGGCGAATGTGTATCGATTACGAACTGAACAAGGCGTGTCCAAAAGATCCTTTTCCATTACCTAGAATAGACCAAGTCATTGATTCGACCACTGGTTGTGAGTTATTGTCATTTGTGACGCGTATTCTGGTTTCCACGGATACCGTTAAACCGCCGATCAAATAAAGACTGCGTTTATTACCCCGACGGGCTTATTGCTACCGCACAATGCCATCTGACTGCGAAGCAGGAGCAACATATCGAGATGTATGCAAAAATGTCTACACGATCACATAGGAAAAATGTACAAGTATATGTAGATGGCGTGGTCATCAAAACCAAGGAAAGCAAAACGTTCTTTGGAAGATATCTGGCAGACTTTTGCGAACACGAGAAGGTTCGAATGAAGCTTAATCCGGAAAAATACGTTTGGCGTCTTGGCAGGAAAATTACTTGGTTTTACGGTATCTAGCCGAGGTATAGAGGCCAACCCAACAAAGATAAAGGCGAGAAAGAATGGAATTGCCAAGATGCTTAAATGATGTACAAAAATTCACGGGTTGTCTAGCCTCGCTCAGCCGGTTTGTATGTCGGCTGGGAGAGAAGGCGCTACCACTATATCAGCTGATGAAGAAATCAGATAAATTCGTTTGGACTCCACAAGCGGACAACACGTTTCATGAGTTGAAAAAAATGTTGGTCACAGCACCTATTTTGGCTTCTCCATTATCAAAAGAGCCTATGTTACTCTATATAGCGGCTACCAATAGAGTGGTAAGTGTTGTAGTCGTAGTAGAACGACTTGAAGATAGTAAGTCCGTACAAAGGCCGGTGTATTATTTAAGTGAGGTGTTATCCACTTCAAAACAGAATTACCCACATTATCAGAAGATGGCTTATGGGGTGTATATGTCGACAAAAAAGCTTAAACATTACTTCGAAGAGCATCCCATCAGAGTAATCTGTGAAGCGCCCATAGCCGACATATTGAGCAACAAAGATGCAAGTGGCCGAATAGAAAAATGGGCAATCGAGTTGTCACCATACGCTCCACAATTTGATAGGAGAGATGCAATCAAATCTCAAGCCGACTTCTTCCGAGATTGGGCGAAGCGCAATATGAGCCACCATTACAGATCAAATTATTAGACGATGCATTTCGATGGTTCCAAACTAAGAACTGGTTTGGGGCAGGAATAGTGTTAACCTCGCCTAAAGAGATCAGCTGAAATCGTGCTACAAATACATTTTGCGCATCCAACAACGTGGCGAATATGAAGCACTGGTCCATGGATTGAAAGTAGCAAAGGAGATTGGCATCGCGAATCTTATGCTATGGGGACTCGGATCTAGTGGTACTGCAAGTCTCGAGCAATTGGGATCGTTAGATGCCAATATGGCTTTATACAGATTCCATGTGCAAAAGATCGGTGGGTACTTTGAAGGATGTGAATTTCACCACGTACCTCGGGCGAAAAATGATGCATGACACGTTGTCAAAACTCCGATCAACCCGACAGTCAATTCCCGGGTATTGCCTTGGAACACCTCGGAAAACCATCAATAATCCGTCACGGAATCGAATCTATCTTTATTCGCAAATTCAGCGAGAAGAAAATGCCGATGGAAGTAGACCAACAATATGACTCGGAACCCCCAAGAAGAGGATAGCGAAGTAAGCACAATTATGGAGAAGGCCGAGGTAGATATGCGGCGAAAACATGGAAATGAGCGGTGAGACCACACCAGAAAAAATCACACATTGGCGCAACCCATATTCTCTTACCTTAAAGGCGATGTTACCGAGCAATGAAGTGTTAGCAAGACAAACTGTAAGGAAGCGAATGCCTATACGATCATAAACAATGAGCTATATAAAAGAAGCGTCACAAGCGTATTGCAGAAATGTGTGAGTTCGGCAGAAGGCCAGGAGATCCTCCTAGATATACATCAAGGAGAGTGTGGACACCATGCCTCATCTCGTGCCTTGGTAGCCAAAGCATTCAGGCATGGATTTTATTGGCCAACGGTGTTGAAAGAAGCCAAAGAGTTGCTTGAAAAATGCAATGGTTGTCAGAGATATGCAACGAGGATACATATGCCATCGGCCGAGTTAAAAACAATACCCATCACTTGGCCATTTTCTGTGTGGGGCTTAGATATGGTGGGACCATTTAAGCCGACCCGAGGGGGAATGACCCACATATTGGTTATGGTGGACAAGTTCACAAAATGGATTGAAGTGAAACCAATAAAAAAATGCGATGGGCCCACAGCAGTGAAATTTCTCAAAGATATTATTTTAAGATATGGGTATCTGCACAGTATCATCACAGATAATGGCACAAATTTTGCAGAAGGAGCTTTCGCCAGATTTTGCCGAGAGAAACACATAAGACTAGATGTTGCCTCTGTGGCTCACCCAGCATCTAATGGGCAAGTGGAAAGGTCTAATGGACTAGTATTGTCAGGAATAAAACCACGACTTGTTGAACCGCTGCAAAGGTCGGCAGGATGTTGGATTGAGGAACTCCCCGTGTATTATGGAGCCTCGGGACTACTCGAATAGATCAACAGGCTATACACCATTCTTTACGGTATACGGGCGAGGCGGTGCTTCAGCCGATATAATACATGACTCGCCAAGAGTTACTCAGTATACAACCTCGAGATAAGCGAAATAGCTCGGAAGATCGTAGACCTGCTAGAAGAAGCCGAGAAGCGCACTATCACGATCAGCTATTTATCAACAGAACTTGCGGCGATATCACAGCAAAAGGTGAATCCAAGGGTATTCAAAGAAGGAGATTTAGTCCTCCCGGTGCAACATACGGCCGGCATACTGGTGTCACCTCCATGGGAGGGACCATTCATCGTGAGTAAAGCATTACACAATGATGCCTATTATCTAATCGGCTCAATCCCCGGAAGGAACAAAGCGGATAAATTTGGCGAAGAAAGCGGCCATGGAATGTAGCCTTGCTTCCATTTTACTCATAGCATAGTATTTCAAGGTCGGGGACCAATGATGTATTAAACCTCGGCATCGGAAGCGTTGACTCGGGGCGCCTTATGTTATTTCAATCTCATCCTATGTATTAAACCCGGCGTCCGAGCGGTGACTGGGACTGCTATGTGATATTTCAATTTCATCTTATGTACTAAACCTCGGCATCCGGAAGCGGTGGCTCGGGACTGCTATATGTTATTTCAATTTCATCTTATGCACTAAACTTCGGCATCCAGAGCAGTGACTCGGGGACTGCTATATGTTATTGGAATTTTGTTTTATGTACTAAACCTCGGCATTCAAAGCAGCAACTAGAGAACTACCATATACCGCCCCAGTGTTATGTTGAGCACCAAAACTTAACACCACGAGCAAGCCTCCGGTGAGGTCTTATATTATTCCTGAAATTTAGTTTACACTAGACTTTCAGACAGCAACGATCACCGGGACAACCATATATTGTTCCAAAGTAGTAGTCAATCTTTGATCTGAAAAGGTATCATACTTGACTCGAGAATAAGAACAGATCAACCCCGTATGATGTTGAAGCTCACACCAGTTACTCGACTAAAGCACGAGAAAACAAAGACAAAGATACATCCTAACACCAAAAAATTGCAGGCTACCAAAGCAAGAATTCGGACAAACAAGACCACTTAGACAAAGTGATAACAATTACAAACATGTGTCTCAGCAGCACACGGCAAAAGAAATTCATTCCATGAGGAAGACGGATGAATGTTTCACCTACATCGTACGCCCGGCATACCAGGGATAGGAAATGACTTAAACGTTTTTAGCTGGAGAGGCCGCAATCTGGTC
The DNA here is from genome assembly GCA_023614405.1 of Avena insularis. Classification (NCBI taxonomy): domain Eukaryota; kingdom Viridiplantae; phylum Streptophyta; class Magnoliopsida; order Poales; family Poaceae; genus Avena; species Avena insularis. The sequence goes on along the minus strand of JAJUPC010000591.1, from coordinate 84,273 downwards.
AGGGGCTGGGGACTCCGAGGTAGGAGGAACTTTGGACGATGTTACCTCGCCCTCCGCAGACCTAGGTGCAACCTTGGCCGAAGCCTGAGGCTGCTGAGGAGCATCAATTTTGTGATGGAATGCCGGTACCCTTGGAGGAGGATCGCGCGTCGCCGTTGTCATCCGAGCTCGAACTGGAGTCACCAGAAGTGGCCGAGTCATCTTCATCTCCCCCTTGCTCAGCTGAATCGTCATCTGATGCATCCTCGACTACGACCTCCTCGTCCGGGTTTGGAAGGAAACTCGGCCCTTCATTCCAGGTGTGCACATCGGCATACTCGACGAGTTGAAAGGCGCGAGCTTGCCGGAGAGCGACGAAAGTGGGGTCCTCAACCCAACGAGAACCAGTGCGCAGATTTCTCAAGATATCAAGAGAGATGTCTTCGTACCATGACATAATAACAGTTAGAGCCATATCAGCGCCAGCTCGTCCAGCTGATTCCCTCCAGAGACTTAGTTGCCTCTCAGATGCCATAAGTCTTTTCACCAGTAATTCAACCTCATTGATATCAGGGGTCCCAGAAGTGTTAGGCCAGAGAACATGGTAGGCTCGGATAGCTGCCTGCACCAAGTCCCTGCCCATAATTTTCATCGGACCAATAGCAGCGCCGACAGTGACAAGGAAATCTTCCATCGAGTACTCCGAATCAACAGGGACACCTCGGCGCTTATGAGCTGCTAGAACCGCTTTCGAGCTCACAGGCTTAGCTCGGAAATGACTGCAAGAAAACACGAATCGTTAGGAGATAAGAAACTTACAATGAATATAATTAATTGTGATAAGAAACTTACAATGAATATAACTCAACATTTTATGGAGGTCTTTAGCCCAGATGATCTTGCTCTTCTCAAACGAAGCAATTTCCTCGCTCATTCCCTGAGTTTTCAGTTCGGCAGCCTCGAGGAGTTCTTTATTCTTCTGCAGCTCCAAGGCCAGCCGATTCTTCTCCTCGGAGAATTCCTGATCGACCTTTTCTAGTTCAGATTTCTGAGAGAGCTTAAGGGTCTCCACCTCGGCCCGCAGGTGAGCTATTTCATCATCTTTTTCTTTTAGCTGCGCCGAATGAGTAGCGCTTTGTTCTAAAAAATGCAGCATCACGTCAGGCATAGGCGTGCAATCTTGGTGAGATGCTGCGAAGGTTTGCAACTCGGCTTTGCCACAGCCAAACAAAATAAAAAGTTTAGCGCGTATTCTAAAGGGCGAAAAGGTGTAGGGTAAGAGGGAAACTAACCTTCCAAGCTCTTGACTTTCTTCTCAAGACGAATGTTGAGATTATTGATATTACCTGTTTACCAAAAAAGTGAGCCGACACCTCGCGGACAAAAGTAAGTCGAAAATGATGAAAAGGAACTATCAACTTACCAGCCTTTTTTACCACAGGAAGGACTTTCTCGTATTTCTCTTCTAGTTTGCGGTGCGAAAAAAGCAACCTTTGAAATTTGGCAGTCCGCCTGTCGTGTGCAATCTGAACAATGGAGCAAAACGATGAATAAATGTCCGAAGCTAAAACAGATCCGAGTTAAGCGAAAACTCAACTCGGATCTAGGTGGCTGGATATTCAAAGCCAAAACAGATCCGAGTTAAGCGAAAACTTAACCCGGATCTAGGTGGATGGATATTCGAAGCTAAAACAGATCCGAGTTAAGTGAAAACTTAACCCGGATCTAGGTGTCTGATTATTGGAAGCTAAAACAGATCCGAGTTAAGCGAAAACTCAACTCGGATCTAGGTGGCTGGATATTCAAAGCCAAAACAGATCCGAGTTAAGCGAAAACTTAACCTGGATCTAGGTGGCTGGATATTCAAAGCCAAAACAGATCCGAGTTAAGCGAAAACTTAACCCGGATCTAGGTGGCTGGATATTCGAAGCTAAAACAGATCCGAGTTAAGCGAAAACTCAAGTCGGATCTAGGTGGCTGGATATTCAAAGCCAAATCAGATCCGAGTTAAGCGAAAACTTAACCCGGATCTAGGTGGCTGGATATTCGAAGCTAAAACAGATCCGAGTTAAGCGAAAACTCAACCCGGATCTAGGTGGCTGGATATTCAAAGCCAAAACAGATCCGAGTTAAGCGAAAACTTAACCCAGATCTAGGTGGCTGGATATTCAAAGCCAAAAGTAGATTCGAGTCGGTGAAAGCTTAACCGGACCTATGTGGCTAGACATTCAAAGAACAGCTAGATAAAATTTAAGCAAAGTTTAAGATAGATCTACTCGGATATAGGCTCGAACCCTAAATTAAGTCGAGTTAAGTATAGCACTATAAAAACTTCCAAGCGAATAACAAGTTACTCGTTTGCAAGTTTCGGGGACTAATGTATATATAATAGTATATGGGGAATCAGTCTAAACCCCGAGAAGCAACAATTACCTCGTTCATCTTGTTGCTATCCAGAATGATCTTGGCTCGATCCAAGCAATCTTGATGTCGAAAAGTTGAAACGGCTGACTGTTTGGATTGCCCTCAAGCTGATCAGCAGCATTCCAGTTATGAGCATATTCCACCAGCGAGCCGAGGTTGTTCCCACTAGCCGTCCGGGTTAAGACTTTACCTCGGACATGTTGTGCAACCACTGCAGCCGCAGGGCTTGTATGAAGAAACAAGTTTGGAGTTGGCAGAGGTATGAGAGGCTTTGGTAGGCGATTCCTTTGGCGCTAACACGTCGGCAATACTGGCTGAGAAGAACCAGCAAGACCTTTTGGGAAGTGGAAGCCTTGGCAACAGTTTTCTTCTTCAGAGGAGGCACCAGAAGCCGATACCTCGGCAATGGGAACGATGCCTTTAGGAGGCGGGAGGGATCACAGCGCAGAGACGCGGGGTATTAGCGACCACGGCTGGGGAGTTCTCAGAGGAGCTACCGAGGTAGAAAGAGGCTCGGTGGATATGCTCGGATTCAATGGAGGGGCAACGGGTTCGGTAGAAATCTCGGAGACACGAGTATCAGGCGCATCATGATGAGGGGATGACAGATGTGGAGCTGGAGGAGACGCAGCATGAGCAGGACTGGGAATCCTAGTATCTTCAATGGGCGGAGGAGACGGCTGCCGAATCGGGCGGCTAGTCATGCTAGGACCGCCAGGCTTAACGGAAAGCGGAGCACTGCGAAAATAAAAAAGAAAAAAGGATGTCAGGATGAAAAACAGAGAGGGAAACAAGAAATACGAGCAAAATGAGCTTACCTGACGACCCCAGGCATGGTCTTGCGCCTGGGAGGATTCGGAGCAGACTTCTTCATTTGTTTCTTGGGGGCCGCCTCTGAGGCACTAGCAGGAGCCCCGCGTTTTCCCGAGGTAACTAGGGGCCGGGAAGCAATAGGCTCGGCGTCGTGAACCTGACCGGCCGGATTAGCTGGGAAAGTAGAAGCCGGAAATGCATAAGAAATAGGCATTGCGGCAACTACCTCAAGAACTTGGACCCCGTCCGAATCACCTTCCTCCTCATGGACCAAAGTCTTGCCTGAGCGGCCGAGCGGGATCCGACTTAGGGACGAATTCTTGAGTTCGGCTCCCGACGTCCGGGTATTCGTCCATGATCCACAGGCGACAAAACCTCGGCATCCTCGTCCTTTTGCTCGCAAACCTCGTGAAAGCGAAAAAGAAGGAAGGTTAGCGAAAACAGCTATGAAAACAATAGAAAACCAAAGCATTAATGGTTTAACTTACTACGGGAGGAGGATGATCGCGGGTAAACGGTTTCAATCCCCAAGTCCAATCTTCAGGCATTTCCGTCTTAAATATAGCTCAGACACGCTTGAAGACGAGGTAGTTGTCCAGCTCGACGGTCGAGACTCGGTTGGGATCAAGTGGACCACTCATGTAGCAAAGTTTGTGCGTCCTTTTCTGGAATGGGCAAATTCGGCTACTGATAAAGGTAGCCATCAAGTCCTCGCCGCATAACCCGGCCCGGATCAGCTCCTTGAGCCGAGTCTCGAAAAGCTCGGCCAAGACGTGACTCCTCCTCGGATTGTAAGTCCAATTCACCTTGGAAGGCGGACCAATGGAAAAGGCAGGGAGCCGAATCTTGTCTTCCGTCCCTCTGTTCTTGACATAAAAGAAGGATTTGTGCCACTTCTTGCACGACTCTAACCCGGTGACACGAGGAAATACGGATTTCCTCCGAGGTGTAATGGACGCCGCCTCGCACTGAGTAAGCAGTTTCTCGGAAGGGTGCAGAGACTTGTCAGGGACTACATTAGAACGAATCTGGAAGAACTTCGACCAGACGTGCACGGACGGCCATAGGCCAAAGTATCCCTCCGAGGCGGAGATGAATGCAGAAAGAGAAGCGATGGCATTCGCAGGAAGATGATGCGGCTGAAGGCCGAAGTAGTCGAGAAACTCTCTTGCAAAATCGCTAAGAGGGAGACCAAAGCCGCGCGAGAAATGTGACATAAAAACTACATATTTGCCCTCCCTAACATCCGGAGATAACTCGTTGCCGGGTAAACGACAAGAGACCTCGGCGGGAATCCTCTGGGTTCGAATGAGCCACTCGATCTCCGCCGATGGCCGAGGAGCCACGCCACGAGCCTCACTGGCCCAGAGCCAGCATCATCATCCTCTACGAGGGCACCGCTAAAGGAACTAGACATGGTTTCATGGAAAGATCGCGGAGGAAGAACTTCATGGAGGAAAACTTAGAGCTACGAGGCCCGTCCCAATTCTCTACATAAAGCGGAGCAGCGGCAGCATGAACTACGGCAAGAACAAAGAGGAAACGAAGGGATCTAGAGGAAAGCCTAAGCGGCAAGGCCGAAAAGAACTCACCGGCGACGACGCCGGAGCAAGTGAGCAGCGATGAGGCGAGCAGACAGCAGCGGTGAGTCCTCCTCGTCAGAGAACAGTTGAGCGCGGCAATGAACTGAGCAATGTGAAGCGCGAGGAAGAAGAAGGTGCGCGAACGAGAAGGGAAAGTGAAATTCCAGTATGGCGCCCCTCTTTATAACCGAACCACCTGCGAGGTAGTGGGATCGTGTGTGCCACGCGACCACGCGTCGCTGAGCGGAGCCACACCAAGGACCACACGATTGACCAAGGAGCTCACGATCCCCAACGAGAACGGCGCACGAGGCGTCGCAGCAACGACACGACATGCACGGCAGTAAATGTAGCTTGTCAGTAAACACTGTATAGGAACAAAAAACTAGAGAAAGAATGATGAGGATGACTCGTAATACGAGGCATGCACTGGTAAATACGATGTTACCGCAAACGAACAGGAGATAACTCGGAAACAATGCATAATAAGTATCATAAAATCGATCGACCGGCCGAGATGATCGGCGGGACCATATCAACCGGGGACTAATGTTGGGGAGGTAACCTGGATAGGATAAGGACGGGAAAGACGAAAGGATTATTCCCGTCCGTTTTGATTATATCTGAGCTGGCGAGTCTTGTAAAGGTCGGCCGAGATAGGAAAGGCAACCTCAATAGTAATGGCAAGGCATTACCCGGCCGAGATATGGCGTATGTCGGCCGGGTTGACCCGAATGATCTTAATGCAGGTGAGGGACAGGCCGAGTTACGCGAGGAAGGGCCGAATATTACGAAGCTTGCAGGAAAAGGAGAAGCCCAAAGTCAAACCCTAGTCGTGGAATCCGAGCAGAGCCAAGAGCTAAAGACAAATGTGCGATCTGACGAGGGCGTAAGGAGGTCACGGAGGTGAGATTCTGGAGCCCGAGGCACGCAGGAGGGGCCCTCGGAATCTTACTTGTGAGAAGGGCTGACGGGGGAAAGGGGAGCGCCGAACTACTATATTGGGACAAGCATATTCCTCGAATATGCTTGCCACGTCAGCCCCAGAAGAACCCAGGGCTCTCCTTTATAAGGGGAGGCTTGGACCCTGATGAAGGGATGAACTCTTTCTTGGGACCGTTAGGCTGGTAAAATTCTCTCTTTCTCCTTGTATACAGCTCAAGGAGCACTTGTAGCCCAAGGAAGGAGAAATAAAGATCTTTGTGTTAGCTTTCTGTGTGTAGAATCAACTACATCTTCCCTCCCCAGATCCCACTAGCATCCATTGGCCCCAAACTTTAGCCTACCCATGGCATCTGCCGTGCCACCACCACGACAAACACACATGCAATGACTCTGGTTGTTGTTAGTAAAAAGAACACACATGCAATGACACTGGTGGATCCATAGGTGGATTGTGAAAAGAGCACACATGCAATGACTCTGGTTGTTGTTAGTAAAAAGAACAAACAAGCAATGACACTGGTGGATCCATAGGTGGATTGTGAAAAGAACACACATGCAATGACACTAGTGGATCCATATGTGGTATGTGAAAAGAAAACACATTTCAATGACTGGTTGTTGTTAGTAAAAATAACACACATGCAATGACACTAGTGGATCCATGTGTGGTCTCTAAAGAGAACACACATGCAATGACTCTGGTTGTTGTTAGTAAAAGGAGCACACATGTAATGACACTGGTGGATCCATGTATGGTCTCTGAAGAGAACACACATTTCAATGACACCGGTGGATCCATATGTGGTATGTGAAAAGAACACACATGAAATGACTCCAGTTGTTGTTAGTAAAAATAACACACATGCAATGACACTGGTGGATCCATATGTGGTATGTGAAAATAACACACATGCAATGACTCTGGTTGTTGTTAGTAAAAAGAACACACATGCAATGACACTAGTGGATCCATGTGTGGTCTCTGAAGAGAACACACATTTCAATGACTCTGGTTGTTGTTAGTAAAAAGAACACACATGCAATGACACTGGTGGATCCATGTGTGGTCTCTGAAGAGAACACACATGCAATGACTCTAGTTGTTAGTAAAAAGATCACACATGCAATGACACTGGTGGATCCATAAGTGGTATGTAAAAATAACACACATGCAATGAATCTGGTTGTTATTAGTAAAAAGAACACATATGCAATGACACTGGTGGATCCATGTGTGGTCTCTGAAGAGAACACACATTTCAATGACTCTGGTTGTTGTTAGTAAAAAGAACACACATGCAATGACACTAGTGGATCCATGTGTGGTCTCTGAAGAGAACACACATTTCAATGACTCTGGTTGTTGTTAGTAAAAAGAACACACATGCAATGACACTGGTGGATCCATGTGTGGTCTCTGAAGAGAACACACATGCAATGACTCTAGTTGTTAGTAAAAAGATCACACATGCAATGACACTGGTGGATCCATATGTGGTATGTAAAAATAACACACATGCAATGAATCTGGTTGTTATTAGTAAAAAGAACACATATGCAATGACACTGGTGGATCCATGTGTGGTCTCTGAAGAGAACACACATTTCAATGACTCTGGTTGTTGGTAGTAAAAAGAACACACATGCAATGACACTGGTTCATCCATGTGTGGTCTTTGAAGAGAACACACATGCAATGACTCTTGTTGTTGTTAGTAAAAAGAGCACACATGCAATGACACTGGTGGATCAATAGGTGGATTTCGAAAATAACACACATGCAATGACACTGGTGGATCCATATGTGGTATGTGAAAAGAACACACATTTCAATGACTGGTTGTTGTTAGTAAAAAGAACACACATGCAATGACACTGGTGGATCCATGTGTGGTCTCTAAAGAGAACACATATGCAATGACTCTGGTTTTGGTTAGTAAAAAGAGCACACATGCAATGACACTGGTGGATCCATAGGTGGATTGTGAGAAGAACACACATGCAATGACACTAGTGGATCCATGTACGGTCTCTGAAGAGAACACACATTTCAATGACTTTGGTTGTTGTTAGTAAAAAGAACACACATGCAATAACACTGGTGGATCCATGTGTGGTCTCTGAAGAGAACACACATGCAATGACTCTGGTTGTTGTTAGTAAAACGAGCACACATGCAATGACACTAGTGGATCCATAGGTGGATTTTGAAAAGAATACACATGCAATGACACTGGTGGATCCATATGTGGTATGTGAAAATAACACACATGCAATGACTATGGTTGTTGTTAGTAAAAAGAACACACATGCAATGACACTGGTGGATCCACGTGTGGTCTCTAAAGAACATTCTGAGATGCGGTTGTTGTTAGTAAAAAGAACACACATGCAATGACACTGGTGGATCCATGTGTGGTCTCTGAAGAGAACACACATGCAATGACTCTGGTTGTTGTTAGTAAAAAGAGCACACATGCAATGACACTGGTGGATCCATAGGTTGATTGTGAAAAGAACACACATGCAATGACACTGGTGGATCCATATGTGGTATGTGAAAAGAACACACGTTTCAATGACTCTGGTTGTTGTTAGTAAAAAGAACACGCATGCAATGACACTGGTGCATCCATGTGTGGTATGTGAAAAGAACACACATGCAATGACTCTGGTTGTTGTTAGTAACAAGAACACACATGCAATAACACTAGTGGATCCATGTGTGGTCTCTAAAGAGAACACACATTTCAATGACACTGGTGGATCCATATGTGGTATGTGAAAAGAACACACAAGAAATGACTCTGGTTGTTGTTAGTAAAAAAAGCACACATTGAATGACACTGGTGGATCCATAGGTGGATTGTGAAAAGAACACACATGCAATGACACTGGTGGATCCATATGTGGTATGTGAAACGAACACACATGCAATGACTCTGGTTGTTGTTAGTAAAAAGAACACACATGCAATGACACTAGTGGATCCATAGGTGGATTGTGAAAAGAGCACACATGCAATGACTCTGGTTGTTGTTAGTAAAAATAATACACAAGCAATGACACTGGTGGATCCATAGGTGGATTGTGAAAAGAACACACATGCAATGACACTAGTGGATCCATATGTGGTATGTGAAAAGAACACACATGCAATGACACTGGTTGTTGTTAGTACCAAGAACACACATGCAATGACACTGGTGGATCCATGTGTGGTCTCTGAAGAGAACACACATTTCAATGACACTGCTGGATCCATATGTGGTATGTGAAAAGAACACACATGAAATGACTCCAGTTGTTGTTAGTAAAAAGAACACATACGCAATGACACTGGTGGATCCATATGTGGTATGTGAAAATAACACACATGTAATGACACTAGTGGATCCATGTATGGTCTCTGAAGAGAACACACTTTTCAATGACTGTGTTCGATCCATATGTGGTATGTGAAAAGAACACACATGAAATGACTCTGGTTGTTGTTAGTAAAAAGAACACACTTGCAATGACACTGGTGCATCCATGTGTGGTATGTGAAAAGAACACACATGCAATGACTCTGGTTGTTGTTAGTAACAAGAACACACCTGCAATAACACTAGTGGATCCATGTGTGGTCTCTAAAGAGAACACACATTTCAATGACACTGGTGGATCCATATGTGGTATGTGAAAAGAACACACAAGAAATGACTCTGGTTGTTGTTAGTAAGAAAAGCACACATTGAATGACACTGGTGGATCCATAGGTGGATTGTGAAAAGAACACACATGCAATGACACTGGTGGATCCATATGTGGTATGTGAAACGAACACACATGCAATGACTCTGGTTGTTGTTAGTAAAAAGAACACACATGCAATGACACTAGTGGATCCATAGGTGGATTGTGAAAAGAGCACACATGCAATGACTCTGGTTGTTGTTAGTAAAAAGAACACACAAGCAATGACACTGGTGGATCCATAGGTGGATTGTGAAAAGAACACACATGCAATGACACTGGTGGATCCATATGTGGAATGTGTAAAGAACACACATGCAATGACACTGGTTGTTGTTAGTATCAAGAACACACATGCAATGACACTGGTGGATCCATGTGTGGTCTCTGAAGAGAACACACATTTCAATGACACTACTGGATCCATATGTGGTATGTGAAAAGAACACACATGAAATGACTCCAGTTGTTGTTAGTAAAAAGAACACATACGCAATGACACTAGTGGATCCATATGTGGTATGTGAAAATAACACACATGCAATGACTCTGGTTGTTAGTAACAAGAACACACATGTAATGACACTAGTGGATCCATGTATGGTCTCTGAAGAGAACACACTTTTCAATGACTGTGTTCGATCCATATGTGGTATGTGAAAAGAACACACAAGAAATGACTCTGGTTGTTGTTAGTAAAAAAAGCACACGTTGAATGACACTGGTGGATCCATAGGTGGATTGTGAAAAGAACACACATGCAATGACTCTGGTTGTTGTTAGTAACAAGAACACACATGCAATAACACTAGTGGATCCATGTGTGGTCTCTGAAGAGAACACACATTTCAATGACACTGGTGCATCCATGTGTGGTATGTGGAAAGAACACACAAGAAATGACTCTGGTTGTTGTTAGTAAAAAAAGCACACATTGAATGGTGGATCCATAGGTGGATTGTGAAAAGAACACACATGCAATGACACTGGTGGATCCATATGTGGTATGTGAAACGAACACACATGCAATGACTCTGGTTGTTGTTAGTAAAAAGAACACACATGCAATGACACTGGTGGATCCATAGGTGGATTGTGAAAAGAGCACACATGCAATGACTCTGGTTGTTGTTAGTAAAAGAACAAACAAGCAATGACACTGGTGGATCCATAGGTGGATTGTGAAAAGAACACACATGCAATGACACTGGTGGATCCATATGTGGTATGTGAAAAGAACACACATGCAGTGACACTGGTTATTGTTAGTAACAAGAACACACATGCAATGACACTGGTGGATCCATGTGTGGTCTCTGAAGAGAACACACATTTCAATGACACTGCTGGATCCATATGTGGTATGTGAAAAGAACACACATGAAATGACTCCAGTTGTTGTTAGTAAAAAGAACACGTACGCAATGACACTGGTGGATCCATATGTGGTATGTGAAAATAACACACATGCAATGACTCTGGTTGTTAGTAACAAGAACACACATGTAATGACACTAGTGGATCCATGTATGGTCTCTGAAGAGAACACACTTTTCAATGACTGTGTTCGATCAATATGTGGTATGTGAAAAGAACACACATGAAATGACTCTGGTTGTTGTTAGTAAAAAGAACACACATGCAATGACACTGGTGGATCCATGTGTGGTATGTGAAAAGAACACACATGCAATGACTCTGGTTGTTGTTAGTAACAAGAACACACCTGCAATAACACTAGTGGATCCATGTGTGGTCTCTAAAGAGAACACACATTTCAATGACACTGGTGGATCCATATGTGGTATGTGAAAAGAACACACAAGAAATGACTCTGGTTGTTGTTAGTAAAAAAAGCACACATTGAATGACACTGGTGGATCCATAGGTGGATTGTGAAAAGAACACACATGCAATGACACTGGTGGATCCATATGTGGTATGTGAAACGAACACACATGCAATGATTCTGGTTGTTGTTAGTAAAAAGAACACACATGCAATGACACTAGTGGATCCATAGGTGGATTGTGAAAAGAGCACACATGCAATGACTACGGTTGTTGTTAGTAAAAAAAGAACACACATGCAATGACACTGGTGGATCCATATGTGGTATGTGAAAAGAACACACATGCAATGACACTGGTTGTTGTTAGTATCAAGAACACACATGCAATGACACTGGTGGATCCATGTGTGGTCTCTGAAGAGAACACACATTTCAATGACACTGCTGGATCCATATGTGGTATGTGAAAAGAACACACATGAAATGACTCCAGTTGTTGTTAGTAAAAAGAACACATACACAATGACACTAGTGGATCCATATGTGGTATGTGAAAATAACACACATGCAATGACTCTGGTTGTTAGTAACAAGAACACACATGTAATGACACTAGTGGATCCATGGTCTCTCTAAGAAGAACACACTTCAATATTGTTGTGTTCGATCCATATGTGGTATGTGAAAAGAACACACAAGAAATGACTCTGGTTGTTGTTAGTAAAAAAAGCACACGTTGAATGACACTGGTGGATCCATAGGTGGATTGTGAAAAGAACACACATGCAATGACACTGGTGGATCCATATGTGGTATGTGAAACGAACACACATGCAATGAATCTGGTTGTTGTTAGTAAAAAGAACACACATGCAATGACACTAGTGGATCCATAGGTGGATTGTGAAAAGAGCACACATACAATGACTCTGGTTGTTGTTAGTAAAAAGGACACACAAGCAATGACACTGGTGGATCCATAGGTGGATTGTGAAAAGAACACACATGCAATGACACTGGTGGATCCATATGTGGTATGTGAAAAGAACACACATGCAATGACACTGGTTGTTGTTAGTATCAAGAACACACATGCAATGACACTGGTGGATCCATGTGTGGTCTCTGAAGAGAACACACATTTCAATGACACTGCTGGATCCATATGTGGTATGTGAAAAGAACACACAGGAAATGACTCTAGTTGTTGTTAGTAAAAAGAATACATACGCAATGACACTGGTGGATCCATATGTGGTATGTGAAAATAACACACATGCAATGACTCTGGTTGTTAGTACCAAGAACAATCATGTAATGACACTAGTGGATCCATGTATGGTCTCTGAAGAGAACACACTTTTCAATGACTGTGTTCGATCCATATGTGGTATGTGAAAAGAACACACATGAAATGACTCTGGTTGTTGTTAGTAAAAAGAACACACATGCAATGACACTGGTGCATCCATGTGTGGTATGTGAAAAGAACACACATGCAATGACTCTGGTTGTTGTTAGTAACAAGAACACACAAGCAATAACACTAGTGGATCCATGTCTGGTCTCTAAAGAGAACACACATTTCAATGACACTGGTGGATCCATATGTGGTATGTGAAAAGAACACACAAGAAATGACTCTGGTTGTTGTTAGTAAAAAAAGCACACATTGAATGACACTGGTGGATCCATAGGTGGATTGTGAAAAGAACACACATGCAATGACACTGGTGGATCCATATGTGGTATGTGAAACGAACACACATGCAATGACTCTGGTTGTTGTTAGTAAAAAGAACACACATGCAATAGAACACACATGCAATGACACTAGTGGATCCATAAGTGGATTGTGAAAGAACACACATGCAATGACTCTGGTTGTTGTTAGTAAAAGAACACACATGCAATGACATCAGTGGATCCACGTGTGGTCTGTGAAAAGAACACACATTTCAATGACACTGTGGATCCATATGTGGAATGTGAAAAGAACACACATGAAATGACTCAAGTTGTTGTTAGTAAAAGAACACACATGCAATGACACTGGATCCATGTGGTCTGTGAAGAGAACACACATGCAATGACTCGTTGTTGGTATGTGAAAAGAACACACATGAAATGACTCAAGTGGATTGTTAGTCAAGAGAAAAAGAACACATGCAATGATTGTGGTGGATCCATATGTGGTATGTGAAAATAACACACATGCAATGACTCGTTGTTGTTAGTAAAAGAACACACATGCAATGACACTAGTGGATCCATGTATGGTCTCTGAAGAGAACACACATTTCAATGACACTGTGGATCCATATGTGGTATGTGAAAAGAACACACATGCAATGACTTTGTTGTTAGTAAAAGAACACACATGCAATGACACTAGTGGATCCATGTGTGGTCTCTCAAGAGAACACACATGCAATGACACTGGTGGATCCATAGTGGATTTCAGAAAAGATACACACTGACAACATGTTGTTAGTAAAAAGAACACACATGCAATGACACCGGTGGATCCATAGGTGGATTGTGAGAACAACACACATTTCAATGACATAGGTGGATCCATATGAGGTATGTGAAAAGAAAACACATGCAATGACTCTAGTTGTTGTTAGAAAAAGAACACACATGCAATGACACTGGTGGATCCATGTGTGGCCTCTGAAGAGAACACACATGCAATGACACTGGTGGATCCATATGTGGTATGTGAAAAGAACACACATGAAATGACACCAGTTGTTGTTAGTAAAAGGAACACACATATAATGACACTGTGGATCCATGTGTGGTCTCCAAGAGAACACACATTTCAATGACACTGGTGGATCCATATGGGGTATGTGAAAAGAACACACATGCAATGACTCAAGTTGTTGTTAGTAAAAAGAACACACATGCAATGACACTGTGATCCATGTGGTATGTGAAGAGAACACACATGCAATGACTCTAGTTGTAGGTTAGTGAAAAAGAACACACATGCAATGACACCGGTGGATCCATGTGGATTGTGAAAAGAACACACATGCAATGACTCTGGTTGTTGTTAGTAAAAGAACACACATGCAATGACATGGTGGATCCATGTGTGGTCTCCAAAGAGAAATAACACATTTCAATGACACCGGTGGATCCATATGTGGTATGTGGAAAATAACACACATGAAATGACTCTAGTTGTTAGTAGTAAAAAGAACACACATGTAATGACATCAGGATCCATGTGTGGTCTCAAGAGAACACACACACATGCAATGACTCTGCTGTTGTTGTTAGTAAAAGAACACATGCAATGACACTAGTGGATCCATATGTGGTCTCTGAAAAGAACACACATGCAATGACTCGTTATTGTTAATAAAAAGAACACATGCAATGGCACTGGTGAATCCATAGGTGGATCTCTCAAAGAACACACATGCAATGACACCTGTGGATCCATATGTGGTATGTGAAAAGAACACACATGCAATGACTCTAGTAGTTGTTAGTAAAAGAGCACACATGTAATGACACTGGTGGATCCATGTGTGGTCTCTGAAGAGAACACATAAATATTTCTGGTTGTTTGTAGTAAAGAGCACACATGCAATGACACTAGGTGGATCCATATGTGGTATGTGAAAAGAACACACATGCAATGACTCGTTGTTAGTAAAAAGAACACACATGCAATGACATTGGTGGATCCATGTGGTCTCTAAGAGAACACACATTTCAATGACTCTTGTTGTGTTATTAAAAGAACACACATGCAATGACTCTAGTCCATGTTGTTAGTAAAAGAGCACACATGCAATGACTCGTGGATCCATGGGTGGATTGTGAAAAGAACACACATGCAATGACACTGGTGGATCCATATGTGTTATGTGAAAAGAACACACATTTCAATGACTCTGGTTGTTGTTAGTAAAAAGAACACACATGCAATGACACTGGTGGATCCATGTGTGGTCTCTGATGAGAACCAACACATTTCAATGACACCGGTGGATCCATATGTGCTATGTGAAAAGAACACACATGAAATGACTCCAGTTGTTGTTAGTAAAAAGAGCACACATGCGATGACACTAGTGGATCCATATGTGGTATGTGAAAAGAACACACATTTCAATGACTCTAGTTGTTGTTAGTAAATAACACATATGCAATGACGGTGGATCCATGTGTGGTCTAAAGAGAACACACATTTCAATGACACCAGTGGATCCATATGTGGTATGTGAAAAGAACACACATTAAATGACTCTAGTTGTTGTTAGTAAAAAGAACACACATGCAATGACATCAGTGGATCCATGTGTGGTATGTGAAGAGAACACACATGCAATGACACTAGTGGATCCATGTGTGGGTGAAAATAACACACATGCAATGACTCTAGTTGTTCTTAGTAAAAAGAACACACATGCAATGACACTGGTGGATCCATGTGGTCTCTGAAGAGAACACACATTTCAATGACACTGGTGGATCCATATGTTATGTGAAAAAGAACACACATGCAATGACTCACAGTTGTTGTTAGTAAAAGAACACATATGCAATGACATCAGGATCCATGTGTGGTCTCAAAATGACACACATTTCAATGACACTGGATCCATGTGTTAGAAAAGAACACACATGCAATGACACTGGTGGATCCATGTGTGGTCTTTGAAAGAACACACATGCAATGACTCTTGTTGTTGTTAGTAAAAAGAGCACACATGCAATGACACCAGGATCCATAGGTGGTCTCGAGAACACACATGCAATGACACTGGTGGATCCATATGTGTATGTGAAAGAACACATTTCAATGACTCTAGTTGTTGTTAGTAAAATAACATACATGCAATGACACTGGTGGATCCATGTGTGGTCTCCGAAAGAGAGAGAGAACACATATGCAATGACTCTAGGATCCATAGGTGGATTGTGAAAAGAACACACATGCAATGACACTAGTGGATCCATGGTGGTCTGTGAAAATAACACACATGCAATGACTTGTTGTTGTTAGTAAAAAGAACACACATGCAATGACATCAGGATCCATGTGGTCTCTCAAGAGAACACACATTTCAATGACTCTGGATCCATGTTGTTAGTAAAAGAACACACATGCAATGACACTAGGTGGATTTTTGAAAAGAGCACACATGCCATGACATCAGGGATCCATATGTGGTATGTAGAAAGAACACACATGCAATGACTAGGGTTGTTGTTTGTCAAAGAACACACATGCAATGACACTGGTGGATCCATAGTGGATTGTGAAAAGAACACACATTTCAATGACCTGGTCTTGTTGTTAGTAAAAGAACACACATGCAATGACACTGGTGGATCCATGTGTGGTCTCCAAGAGAACACACATGCAATGACACTCAGTTGTTGTTAGTAAAAGAGCACACATGCAATGACATTAATGGTGGATCCATAGGTGGATTGTGAAAGAGAACACATGCAATGACACTGGTGGATCCATATGTGGTATGTGAAAAGAACACATGCAATGACTGTTGTTGTTAGTAAATAGAACAACATGCAATGACACTGGTGCATCCATAGGTGTTAGTAAAGAAAGCACACATGCAAATGACACTGGTGGATCCATAGGTGGATTGTGAAAAGAACACACATGAAATGACACTGTGGATCCATGGTAAAAGAAGAACACACATGCAATGACATCAGTTATCCATGTGTGGTAAGAAGAACACATTTCAATGACACCAGGTGGATCCATATGTGGTATATGTGAAAAGAACACACATGAAATGACTCTAGTTGTTGTTAGTAAAAAGACACACATGCAATGACACTGTGGATCCATGTGGATCTCAAAGAGAACACACATGGAAATGACACTGGTGGATCCATATGTGGTTTGTGAAAAGAACACACATGCAATGACTCTAGTTGTTGTTAGTAAAAGAGAGCACACATGCAATGACACTGGTGGATCCATGTGTGGTCTCCAGAGAACACACATTTCAATGACACTGTGGATCCATATGTGGTATGTGAAAAGAACACATGAAATGACTCACAGTTGTTAGTAAAAAGAACACACATGCAATAATGACTCAGGATCCATGTGTGGTATCTGAAGAGAACACACACATGCAATGACACTGGTGGATCCATAGGTGGATTGTGAAAAGAACACACATGCAATGACTCCAGTTGTTGTTAGTAAAAAGAGCACACATGTAATGACACTAGTGGATCCATGTGTGTCTCAAGAGAACACACACATTTTCAATGACACTGGTGGATCCATATGGTATGTGAAAGAACAACACATGAAATGACTCCAGTTGTTAGTAAAAAGAACACACATGCAATGACACCGGTGGATCCATGTGTGGTCTCTGAAGAGAACACACATGCAATGACTCTGGTTGTTGTTAGTAAGAAGAGCACACATGCAATGACACTGGTGGATCCATAGGTGGATTGTAGAAAAGAACACACATGCAATGACTCAAGTTGTCCATATGTTAGTATGTGAAAAGAACACACATGCAATGACATCAGGATCCATGTGTGGTTAGTAAAAGAGAACACACATTTCAATGACACTCGTGGATCCATAGGTGGTCTGTAAAAAGAACACATGCAATGACTCTGTGTTCTTAGTAAAAGAACACACATGCAATGACACTGGGATCCATGTGGTATCTAAGAGAACACACATGCAATGACACTGTGGATCCATATGTGGTATGTGAAAAGAACACATGCAATGACTATGGTTGTTGTTAGTAAAAGAACACACATGCAATGACATCAGGATCCATGTGTGGTCTCAAAAGAGAAATACACATTTCAATGACTGTTGTTGTTAGTAAACAATGACATTGGTGGATCCATATGTGGTATGTGAAAATAACACACATTCAATGACTCAGTTGTTGTTAGTAAAAGAGCACACATGCAATGACACTGGTGGATCCATTTGGTCTCAAGAGAACACACATTTCAATGACACTGTGGATCCATATGTTGTATGTGAAAAGAACACACATGAAATGACTCCAGTTGTTGTTAGTAAAAGAACACACATGCAATGACACTAGGATCCATATGGTCTGTGAAAAGAACACACATGCAATGACACCGGTCATTGTTAGTAAAAAGAACACACATGCAATGACATCAAGTGGATCCATGTGTGGTCTCTGAAGAGAACACACATTTCAATGACACTGTGGATCCATATGTTGTGAAAAGAATAGCCATGAAATGACTCTAGTTGTTGTTAGTAAAAGAGCACACATGCAATGACATCGGTGGATCCATGTGTGGTATCCAAGAGAACACACATGCAATGACACTGTGGATCCATAGGTGTATGTGAAAACAACACACATGCAATGACTCTCAGTTGTTAGTAAAAAGCACATGCAATGACACTGGTGGATCCATTATGTGGTCTGTGAAGAGAAATACACATGCAATGACTCCGTGGTTAATGAGAAAAAAAAGAACACACATTTCAATGACACTGGTGGATCCATATGTTGTATGTGAAAAGAAGTCATGAAATGACTCTAGTTGTTGTTAGTAAAAAGAGCACACATGCAATGACATCGGTGGATCCATGTGTGGTATCCAAGAGAACACACATGCAATGACCTCTAGCTGTTGTTAATGAGAAGAACACACATGCAATGATTACTGTGGATCCATATGTGGATTGTGAAAATAACACACATGCAATGACTGTTGTTGTTAGTAAAAAGAACACACATGCAATGACATCAGTGGATCCATGTCTAGTCTCCAAGAGAACACACATATTTTCAATGACACTGGTGGATCCATATGTGGTATGTAAGAAAACACATGCAATGACTCCAGTTGTTGTTAGTAAAAAGAGCACACATGGAATTACATCAGGATCCATGTGGTCTCAAGAGAACACACATGCAATGACACTGAGGATCCATATGTGGTATGTGAATAGAACACACATGAAATGTCTACTGTTGTTGTTAGTAAAAAGAACACACATGCAATGACACTGGTGGATCCATGTGTGGTCTGCGAATAGAACACACATGCAATGACACTGGTGGATCCATGTGTGGTATGTGAAAAGAATAGTCATGAAATGACTCCAGTTGTTGTTAGTAAAAGAACACACATGCAATGAAACTCAGTGGATCCATGTGTGGTCTCTAAAGAGAACACACATTTCAATGACACTAGTGGATCCATATGTGGTATGTGAAAAGAACAATCATGCAATAAATCTGGTTGTTGTTAGTAAAAAGTGCACACATGCAATGACATCAGGATCCATGTGTGGTCTCTAAAGAGAACACACATGAAATGACTAAGGGTGGTCAATGAGAAGAACACACATGCAATGACTCAAGTTGTTGTTAGTAAAAAGAACACACATGCAATGACACTGGTGGATCCATGTGTGGTCTCTCACGAGAACACACATGCACTGACTCTAGCTCGGGTTCATGAGAAGAACACACATGCAATGACATCAGGATCCATGTGTGGTCTCTAAAGAGAACACACATTTCAATGACACTGGTGGATCCATATGGTATGTGAAAAGAATAGTCATGAAATGACTCTGCTTGTTCTTAGTAAAAAGAGCACACATGCAATGACAATGGTGGATCCATTTGTGGTCTCAAGAGAACACACATGCATTGACACTGTGGATCCATAGGTGGATTGTGAAAAGAACACACATCCAATGACTCTAGTTGTTGTTAGTAAAAAGAGCACACATGCAATTACATCAGGATCCATGTGTGGTCTCAAGAGAACACACATTTCAATGACACCGGTGGATCCATATGTTGTATGTGAAAAGAATAGTCATAAAATGACTCCAGCTTGTTGTTAGTAAAAAGCACACATGCAATTACACTGGATCCATGTGGTCTCTGAAGAGAACACATATGCAATGACTCTAGTTGTGGCTAATGAGAAGAACACATGCAATGATTACTATGGATACATAGGTGGATTGTTAAAATAACACACATGCAATGACTCGTGTTGTTAGTAAAAGAACACACATGCAATGACACTGTGGATCCATGTGTTCTCTGAAGAGAACAAACATTTCAATGACACTGGTGGATCCATAGGTGGATTGTGAAAAGAACACACATACAATGACTCTAGTTGTTGCTAGTAAAAAGAGCACACAAGCAATGACACTGGTGGATCCATGTGTGGTATCCAAGAGAACACACATGCAATGACACTGGTGGATCTATAGGTGGATTGTGAAAAGATACACACTTTTAATGACTCTTGTTGTTGTTAGTAAAAAGAACACACATGCAATGACACTGGTGGATCCATGTGTGGTCTCTCAAGAGAACACACATTTCAATGACACTAGAGGATCCATATGTGGTATTCAAACGTAATAGTCATGAAATGACTTCAGTTGTTGTTAGTAAAAAGAACACACATGCAATGATAATGGTGGTTCCATAGGTGGATGGTGAAAAGAACAGATGCAATGACACTGGTGGATCCATTTGTGGTCTCAAGAGAAATACACGTTTCAATGACTCGTGGATCCATATGTTGTATGTGAAAAGAACACCATGAAATGACTCCAGCTTGTTGTTAGTAACACGAGCACACATGCAATGACACTGGTGGATCCATAGGTGGATTGTGAAAGAACACACATGCAATGACACCTGGCTGTTGTTAGTAAAAAGAACACACATGCAATGACACTGGTATCCATGTGTGGTCTCAAGAGAACACACATTTCAATGACACCGGTGGATCCATATGTTATATGTGAAAAGAAATACCATGAAATGACTCTAGTTGTTGTTAGTTAAAAGAGCACACATGCAATGACACGAGTGGATCCATGTGTGGTATCTCAATAGAACACACATGCAATGACACTGTGGATCCATAGGTGGATTGTGAAAACAACACACACGCAATGACTCTAGTTGTTGTTAGTAAAAAGAGCACACATGCAATTACACTGGTGGATCCATTTGTGGTCTCTGAAGAGAACACACATTTCAATGACACTGGTGGATCCATATGTTGTATGTGAAAAGAAGTCATGAAATGACTCCAGTTGTTAGTAAAAAGAGCACACATGCAATTACATCGGTGGATCCATGTGTGGTATCTCAAGAGAACACACATGCAATGACACTGTGGATCCATAGGTGGATTGTGAAACAACACACATGCAATGACTCCAGTTGTTAGTAAAAAGAGCACACATGCAATTACACTCAGGGATCCATGTGTGGTCTCTCAAGAGAACACACATTTCAATGACACTGGTGGATCCATATGTTGTATGTGAAAAGAACAGTCATGAAATGACTCAGCTTGTTGTTAGTAAAAGAGCACACATGCAATTACATCGGTGGATCCATGTGTGGTCTCAAGGAACACACATGCAATGACTCTAGTTGTGGCTAATGAGAAGAACAGACATGCAATGATTACGGTGGATACATAGGTGGATTGTTAAAATAACATGTATGCAATGACTCGTTGTTGTTAGTTAAAAGAACACACATGCAATGACACTAGTGGATCCATGTGTGGTCTCTAAAGAGAACAAACATTTCAATGACACTGGTGGATGCATGGGTGGATTGTGAAAAGAACACACATGCAATGACTCTAGTTGTTCTTAGTAAAAACAGCACACAAGAAATGACATCAGGATCCATGTGTGGTATCCTCAAGAGAACACACATGCAATGACACCGGGTGGATCCATAGGTGGATTGTGAAAAGAACACACATGCAATGACTATGGTTGTTAAGTAAAAAGAACACACATGCAATGACATCAGGATCCATGTGTGGTCTCTAAAGAGAACACACATTTCAATGACATTGGTGGATCCATATGTGGTATGTGAAAAGAATAGTCATGAAATGACTCAGCTTGTTGTTAGTAAAAAGAGCACACATGCAATGACACTGGGGATCCATTTGTGGTCTCAAGAGAACGCACATTTCAATGACACCGGTGGATCCATATGTTGTATGTGAAAAGAACAGTCATGAAATGACTCAGCTTGTTGTTAGTAAAAAGAGCACACATGCAATGACACTAGTGGATCCATAGGAGCATTGTGAAAAGAACACACATGCAATGACACTGGTTGTTGTTAGTAAAAAGAACACACATGCAATGACACTGGTCGATCCATGTGGTCTCTAAGAGAACACACATTTCAATGACACTGTGGATCCATATGTTGTATGTGAAAAGAATACCATGAAATGACTCTAGTTGTTGTTAGTAAAAGAGCACACATGCAATTACACTAGTGGATCCATGTGTGGTATCTGAAGAGAACACACATGCAATGACACTGGTGGATCCATAGGTGTATTGTGAAAACAACACACATGCAATGACTCTAGTTGTTGTTAGTAAAAAGAGCACACATGCAATTACACTGGTGGATCCATTTGTGGTCTCTGAAGAGAACACACATTTCAATGACACCGGTGGATCCATATGTTGTATGTGAAAAGAAGTCATGAAATGAATCTAGTTGTTGTTAGTAAAAAGAGCACACATGCAATTACACTGGTGGATCCATGTGTGGTATCTTAAGAGAACACACATGCAATGACTCTAGCTGTGGCTAATGAGAAGAACACACATGCAATGATTACTTGGATACATAGGTGGATTGTGAAAATAAGACACATGCAATGACTCTGGTTGTTGTTAGTAAAAAGAACACACATGAAATTACATCAGGATCCATGTGGTCTCCAAGAGAACACACATTTCAATGACATCGAGGATCCATATGTGGTATTCAAACGAATAGTCATGAAATGACTTCCTTGTTGTTACAGTAAAAAGAACACACATGCAATGACAATGGTGGTTCCATGTGGTCTGTAAGAGAACACACATGCAATGACACTGTGGATCCATATGTGGTATGTGAAAAGAATAGTCATGAAATGACTGTTGTTGTTAGTAAAAAGAACACACATGCAATGAAATCAGGATCCATGTGTGGTCTCTAAAGAGAACACACATTTCAATGACACTAGTGGATCCATATGTGGTATGTGAAAAGAATAATCATTAAATGAATCCAGCTTGTTGTTAGTAAAAAGTGCACACATGCAATGACATCAGGATCCATGTCTGGTCTCTAAATATAACACACATGTAGTGACTAAGGCTGTGGTTAATGAGAAGAACACACATGCAATGACTTTGGTTGTTCTTAGTAAAAAGAACACACATGCAATGACACTTGTGGATCCATGTGTGGTCTCTGAAGAGAACACACATGCAATGACCCTAGCTGTGGTTAATGAGAATAACACACACGCAATGACATCAGGATCCATGTGTGGTCTCTAAAGAGAACACACATTTCAATGACAGGTGGATCCATATGTGGTATGTGAAAAGAATAGTCATGAAATGACTCCAGCTTGTTCTAGTAAAAAGAGCACACATGCAAAGGATAATGGTGGATCCATTTGTGGTCTCAAGAGAACACACATGCATTGACATCTGGTGGATCCATAGGTGGATTGTGAAAGAACACACATCCAATGACTCTAGTTGTTGTTA
The DNA here is from genome assembly GCA_023614405.1 of Avena insularis. Lineage (NCBI taxonomy): Eukaryota > Viridiplantae > Streptophyta > Magnoliopsida > Poales > Poaceae > Avena > Avena insularis. The sequence goes on along the minus strand of JAJUPC010000591.1, from coordinate 60,374 downwards.
GTAAAAGAGCACACATGTAATTACACTGGTGCATCCATGTGTGGTATCTGAAGAGAACACATATGCAATGACACTGGTGGATCCATAGGTTTATTGTGAAAAGAACACACATGCAATGACTCAAATTGTTGTTAGTAAAAAGAACACACATGCAATGACACTAGTGGATACATGTGTGGTCACGAAAGAGAAAACACATATCAATGACACTGGTGGATCCTTATGTTGTATGTGAAAAGAATGCTCATGAAATCACCTCGCTTGTTGTTAGTAAAAACACACATGCAATGACACTTGTGGATCCATGTGTGGTCTCTGAAGAGAACACACATGCAATGACTACGGTGGATCCAGAGGTGGATTGTGAAAATAACACACATCCAATGACTCTGGTTGTTGTTAGTAAAAATTAAACACACATGCAATGGCACTGATGGATCCATGTATGTCTCAAGAAAACACACATGTAATGACATCAGGGATCCATGTGTGGTCTCTGAAGAGAACACACATTCCAATGACACTGGTGGATCCATAGGTGGACTGTGAAAAGAACACACGTGCAATGACTCCAGTTGTTGTTAGTAAAAAGAGCACACATGCAATGACACTGGTGGATCCATGGGTGGTCTCTAAAGAGAACACACATTTCAATGACACTGGTGGATCCATATGTGGTATGTGAAAAGAATAGTCATGAAATGACTCCAGTTGTTCTTAGTAAAAAGAGCACACATGTAGTGACAATGGTGGATCCATCTGTGGTCTCTGAAGAGAACACACATGCAATGACACTGGTGGATCCATAGGTGGATTGTCAAAAGAACACACATCCAATGACTCGAGTTGTTGTTAGTAAAAAGAACACACATGCATTGACACTGGTGGGTCCAAGTGTGGTCTCTGAAGAGAACACATATGCAATGACACTGGTGGATCCATAGGTGGATTGTGAAAAGAACACACATGCAATGACTCTGGTTGTTGTTAGTAAAAAGAACACACATGTAATGACACTGGTGGATCCATGTGTGGTTTCGGAAGAGAACACACATTTCAATGACACTAGTGGATCCTTATGTTGTATATGAAAAGAATGCTCATGAAATCACCTCAGTTGTTGTTAGTAAAAACAACACACATGCAATGACATCAGGATCCATGTGTGGTCTCAAGGAACACACATGCAATGACTATGGTGGATCCAGGTGGATTGTGAATAACACACATGCAATGACTCTGGTTGTTAGTAAAAGAACACACATGCAATGGCACTGGTGGATCCATGTATGTCTCAAGAAAACACACATGCAATGACACTGTGGATCCATGAGTGGTCTCAAGAGAACACACATTCCAATGACACCGGTGGATCCATAGGTGGACTGTGAAAAGAACACACATGCAATGACTCTAGTTGTTGTTAGTAAAAAGAGCACACATGCAATGACACTGGTGGTTCCATGGGTGGTCTCTAAAGATAACACAAAGGAAATGACACTGGTGGATCCATAGGTGGATTGTGAAAAGAACACACGTGCAATGACTCTGGTTGTTGTTAATTAGTAAAAAGAACACACATGCAATGACACCGGTGGATCCGTGTGTGGTTTCTAAAGAGAATACACATGCAATGACTCTAGCTGTGGTTAATGAGAAGAACACACATGCAATGACTACTGTGGATCCATACGTGGATTGTGAAAATGACACACATGCAATGACTCTGGTTGTTGTTAGTAAAAAGAACACACATGCAATGAGACTTGTGGATCCATGTGTGGTCTCTAAAGAGAACACACATGAAATGACACTGGTGATCGATAGGTGGACTGTGAAAAGAACACACTTGCAATGACTCTAGTTGTTGTTAGTAAAATGAGCACACATGCAATTACACTGGTGGATCCATGTTTGGTCTCTGAAGAGAAGACACATGCAATGACACTGGTGGATCCATAGGTGGATTGTGAAAAGAACACACATGCAATAACTCTGGTTTTTGTTAGTAAAAAGAACACACATGCAATGACACTAGTGGATCCATGTGTGGTCTCTAAAGAAAACACACATTTCAATGACACTAGTGGATCCATATGTGGTATGTGAAAAGAATAGTCATGAAATGACTCATTGTTAGTAAAAGAACACACATGCAATGACAATGGTGGTTCCATGTGTGGTATGTGAAGAGAACACACATGCAATGACACTGGTGCATCCATATGTGGTATGTGAAAAGAATAGTCATGAAATGACTCTAGTTGTTGTTACTAAAAAGAACACACATGCAATGACACTGGTGGATCCATGTGTGGTCTGTGAAGAGAACACACATTTCAATGACACTGGTGGATCCATATGTGGTATGTGAAAAGAATAGTCATGAAATGACTCTAGTTGTTGTTAGTATAAAGAGCACACATGAAATGGCACTGGTGGATCCATAGGTGGATTGTGAAAAGAACACGCATGCAATGACTCTGGTTGTTGTTAGTAAAAAGAACACACATGCAATGACACTGGAGGATCCATGTGTGGTCTCTGAAGAGAACACACATTTCAATGACACTGGAGGATCCATATGTGGTATCTGAAACGAATAGTCATGAAGTGACTTCAGTTGTTGTTAGTAAAAAGAACACACATGCAATGACAATGGTGGTTCCATGTGTGGTCTCTGAAGATAACACACATGCAATGACACTGGTGGATCCATAGGTGGATTGTGAAAAGAACACACATGCAATGACTCTGGTTATTGTTAGTAAAAAGAGCACACATGCAATGGCACAGGTGGATCCATGTGTGGTCTCTGAAGATAACACACATGCAATGACACTGGTGGATCCATAGGTGGATTGTGAAAAGAACACACATGCAATGACTCTGGTTATTGTTACTAAAAAGAACACACATGCAATGACACTGGTGGATCCATGTGTGGTCTCTGAAGAGAACACACATTTCAATGACACTGGTGGATCCGTATGTGGTATGTGAAAAGAATAGTCATGAAATGACTCAAGTTGTTGTTAGTAAAAAGAGCACAAATGCAATTACACTGGTGGATCCATATGTGGTCTCTAGAGAGAACACACATTTCAATGACACCTGTGGATCCATATGTTGTATGTGAAAAATACCATGAAATGACTCCATTGTTGTTAGTAAAAAGCACACATGCAATTACATCAGGATCCATGTGTGGTCTCTGAAGAGAACACACATGCAATGACTCTAGCTATGGTTAATGCGAATAACAGACATGCAATGACTACGGTGGATCCATAGGTGGATTGTGAAAATAACACACATGCAATGACTCAGCTTGTTGTTAGTAAAAAGAACACACATGCAATGACACTAGTGGATCCATGTGTGGTCTCTAAAGAGAACACACATGAAATGACATTGGTGGATCCATAGGTGGATTGTGAAAGGACACACTTGCAATGACTTTAGTTGTTGTTAGTAAAATGAGCACACATGCAATTACATCAGGATCCATGTGGTCTCTGAAGAGAACACACATGCAATGACACTGGTGGATCCATAGGTGGATTGTGAAAATAACACAGATGCAATAACTCTGGTTGTTGTTAGTAAAAAGAGCACACATGCCATTACACTGGTGGATCCATGTGTGGTCTCTGAAGAGAACACACATTTCAACGACACTGGTGGATCCATAGGTGGATAGTGAAAAAAAACACATGCAATGACTCTAGTTGTTGTTAGTAAAAAGAGCACACATGCAATGACACTGGTGGATCCATGTGTGGTCCCTGAAGATAACACACATGCAATGACACTGGTGGATCCATAGGTGGATTGTGAAAAGAACACACATGCAATGACTCATCTTGTTGTTAGTTAAAAGAACATGGTCTCTGAAGAGAACACACATGCAATGACACTGGTGGATCCATGTGTGGTCTCTGAAGAGAACACACATGCAATGACACTACTTGATCCATGTGTGGTCTCTTAAGAGAACACACATGCAATGACACTGGTGGATCCATAGGTGTATTGTGAAAAGAACACACATGCAATGACTCTAGTTGTTTTTAGTAAAAAGAGCACACATGCAATTACACTGGTGGATCCATGTGTGGTCTCTGAAGAGAACATAGATGCAATGACACTGGTGGATCCAAAGTTGGATTGTGAAAAGAACACTAATGCAATGACTCTGGTTGTTGTTAGTGAAAACAATCAACATGCAATGACACTGGTGGATCCATGTGTGGTCTCTAAAGAGAACACACATTTCAATGACACTGGTGGATCCATAGGTGGATTGTGAAAAGACCACACATGCAATGACTCCAGTTGTTGTTAGTAAAAAGAGAACACATGTAATGGCACTGGTGGATCCATGCAATGCCACTGGTGGATCCATAGGTGGATTGTGAAAAGAACACACATGCAATGACTCTGGTTGTTGTTAGTAAAAATAACACACATGCAATGACACTGGTGGATCTATGTGTGGTCTCTAAAGAGAACACACATTTCAATGACACTGGTGGATCCGTATGTGGTATGTGAAAAGAATAGTCATGAAATGACTCTAGTTGTTGTTAGTAAAAAGAGCACACATGCAATTACACTAGTGTATCCATGTGTGGTCTCTAAAGAGAACACACATGCAATGACTCTAGCGGTGGTTAATGATAAGAACACAGATGCAATGACTACGGTGGATCCATAGGTGGATTGTGAAAATAACACACATGTAATGACTCTGGTTGTTGTTAGTAAAAAGAACACACATGAAATGACATCAGGTGGATCCATGTGTGGTCTCAAGAGAACACACATGAAATGACACTGGTGGATCCATAGGTGGATTGTGAATAGAACACACTTGCAATGACTCTAGTTGTTGTTAGTAAAAAGAGCACACATGCAATTACACTAATGGATCCATGTATGGTCTCTAAAGAGAACACACATTCCATGACACTGGTGGATCCATAGGTGGATTGTGAAAAGAACACCCATGCAATAACTCTGGTTGTTGTTAGTAAAAAGAACACACATGCAATGACACTGGTGGATCCATGTGTAGTCTCTAAAGAGAACACACATTTCAATGACACTGGTGGATCCATATCTGGTATGTGAAAAGAATAGTCATGAAATGACTTTAGTTGTTGTTAGTAAAAATACACACATGCAATGACAATGGAGGTTCCATGTGTGGTCTGTGAAGAGAACACACATGCAATGACACTGGTGGATCCATATGTGGTATGTGAAAAGAATAGTCATGAAATGACTCTGGTTGTTGTTAGTAAATATAACACACATGTAATGACACTGGTGGATCCATGTGTGGTCTCAAGAGAACACACATTTCAATGACACTGGTGGATCCATATGTGGTATGTGAAAAGAATAGTCATGAAATGACTCCAGTTGTTGTTACTAAAAAGAGCACACATGCAGTGACACTGGTGGTTCCATGTGTGGTTTGTGAAGAGAACACACATGCAATGAATCTAGTTGTTGTTAGTAAAAAGAACACACATGCAATGACACTGGTGGTTCTGTGTATGCTCTCTGAAAAGAACACACATTTCAATGACACTGGTGGATCCATATGTGGTATGTGAAAAGAATAGTCATGAAATGACTCCAGTTGTTGTTACTAAAAAGAGCACACATGCAGTGACATCAGGATCCATGTGGTCTCAAGAGAACACACATGCAATGACACCGTGGATCCATAGGTGTATTGTGAAAAGAACACCCATGCAATGACTCGGGTTGTTTTTAGTTAAAAGAACACACATGCAATGACATCAGGATCCATGTGTGGTCTCATAAGAGAACACACATGCAATGACACCGTGGATCCATAGGTGTATTGTGAAAAGAACACACATGCAATGACTCTAGTTGTTTTAGTTAAAAGAGCACACATGCAATTACACTGGTGGATCCATGTGTGGTCTCAAGAGAACATAGATGCAATGACACTGTGGATCCATAGTTCGATTGTGAAAAGAACACTAATGCAATGACTCGTTGTTGTTAGTGAAAAGAACACACATGCAATGACATCAGGATCCATGTGTGGTCTCAAGAGAACACACATTTCAATGACACTGTGGATCCATAGGTGGATTGTGAAAAGACCACACATGCAATGACTCCAGCTTGTTGTTAGTAAAAGAGCACACATGCAATGACATCAGGATCCATGTGTGGTCTCAAAAGAGAACACACATGCTTTGACACTGATGGATCCATAGGTGGATTGTGTAAAGAACACTCATGCAATGACTTTGGTTGTTGTTAGTAAAAACAACACACATGTAATGATATTGGTGGATCCATGTGTTGTCTCTAAAGAGAACACACATGTCAATCACACTGGTTGATCTGTATGTGGTATGTGAGAAGAATAGTCATGAAATGACTCTAGTTGTTGTTAGTAAAAAGAGCACACATGCAATTACATCAGGATCCATGTGTGGTCTCAAGAGAACACACATTTCAATGACACTGTGGATCCATTTGTTATATGTGAAAAGAATAGTCATGAAATGACTCATGTTGTTGTTAGTAAAAAGAGCACAAATGCAATTACATCAGGATCCATGTGTGGTCTCTAGAGAGAACACACATTTCAATGACACTGTGGATCCATTTGTTGTATGTGAAAGAAACACATGAAATGACTCTAGTTGTTGTCAGTAAAAAGAGCACACATGCAATTACACTGGTGTATCCATGTGTGGTCTCTGAAGAGAACACACATGCAATGACTCTAGCTATGGTTAATGAGAAGAACAAACATGCAATGACTACGGTGGATCCCTAGGTGGATTGTGAAAATAACACACATGCAATGACTCGGTTGTTGTTAGTGAAAAGAACACACATGCAATGACATCAGTGGATCCATGTGTGGTCTCCAAGAGAACACACATTTCAATGACACTGTGGATTCAGATGTGGTATGTGAAAAGAATAGTCATGAAATGACTCTGCTGTTGTTAGTAAAAAGAGCACACGCAATTACATCAGGATCCATGTGGTCTCCAAGAGAACACACATTTCAATGACACCGGTGGATCCATTTGTTGTATGTGAAAAGAACAACATGAAATGACTCCAGTTGTTGTTAGTAAAAAGAGCACACATGCAATTACATCAGGTATCCATGTGTGGTCTCAAGAACACACATGCAATGACTAAGGTGAATCCATAGGTGGATTGTGAAAATAACACATGCAATGACTCGGGTTGTTTTTAGTAAAAGAACACACATGCAATGACATCAGGATCCATGTGGTGTCTCTCAAGAGAACACACATGAAATGACACTAGTGGATCCATAGGTGATTGTGAAAGAACACACTTGCAATGACTCTAGTTGTTGTTAGTAAAAAGAGCACACATGCAATTACACTAATGGATCCATGTATGGTCTCTAAAGAGAACACACATTCATTGACATTGGTGGATCCATAGGTGGATTGTGAAAATAACACCCATGCAATAACTCTGGTTGTTGTTAGTAAAAAGAACACACATGCAATGACACTGGTGGATCCATGTGTAGTCTCTAAAGAGAACAGACATTTGAATGACACTGGTGGATCTATATGTCGTATGTGAAAAGAATAGTCATGAAATGACTCCAGTTGTTAGTAAAAAGAACACACATGCAATTACAATGGTGGTTCCATGTGTGGTCTGTGAAGAGAACACACATGCAATGACACTGGTGGATCCATAGTTGGATTGTGAAAAGAACACTAATGCAATGACTCTGGTTGTTGTTAGTAAAAAGAGCACACATGCAATTACACTGGTGGATCCATGTGTGGTCTCTAAATAGAACACACATTTCAATGACACTGGTGGATCCATAGGTGGATTGTGAAAAGAACACACATGCAATGACTCCGGTTGTTGTTAGTAAAAAGAGCACACATGCAATGACACTGGTCGATCCATGTGTGGTCTATGAAGAGAACACACATGGAATGACACTGGTGGATCCATAGGTGGATTGTGAAAAGAACACACATGCAATCACTCTGGTTGTTGTTAGTAAAAAGAACACACATGTAATGACACTGGTGGATCCATGTGTGGTCTCTAAAGAGAACACACATGAAATGACACTAGTGGATCCATAGGTGCATTGTGAAAAGAACACACTTGCAATGACTCTAGTTATAGTTAGTAAAAAGAGCACACATGCAATTACACTGGTGGATCCATGTAAGGTCTCTGAAGAGAACACACATGCAATGACACTGGTGGATCCATAGGTGGATTATGAAAAGAGCACACATGCAATGACTCTGGTTGTTGTTAGTAAAAATAACACACATGTAATGACAATGGTGGATCCATGTGTGGTCTCTAAAGAGAACACACATTTCCATCACACTGGTGGATCCGCATGTGGTATGTGAAAAGAATACTCATGAAATGACTGTAGTTGTTGTTAGTAAAAAGAACACACATGCAATGACAATGGTGGTTCCATGTGTGGTATGTGAAGAGAACACACATGCAATGACACTGGTGGATCCATATGTGGTATGTGAAACAAATAGTCATGAAATGACTCCAGTTGTTGTTATAAAAAGAACACACATGCAATGACACTAGTGGATCCATGTGTGGTCTCTGAAGAGAACACACATTTCAATGACACTGGTGGATCCATATGTGGTATGTGAAAAGAATAGTAATGAAATGACTCTAGTTGTTGTTAGTAAAAAGAGCACACATGCAATGACACTGGTGGTTCCATGTGTGGTCTGTGAAGAGAACACACATGCAATGACTCTAGTTGTTGTTAGTAAAAAGAACATACATGCAATGACACTAGTGGTTCTGTGTGTGGTCTCTGAAAAGAACACACATTTCAATGACACTGGTGGATCCATATGTGGTATGTGAAAAGAATAGTCATGAAATGACTCTAGTTGTTGTTAGTAAAAAGAGCACACATGCAATGACATCAGGATCCATGTGTGGTATCTGAAGAGAACACACATGCAATGACACTGGTGGATCCATAGGTGGATTGTGAAAAGAACACACATGCAATGACTCTGGTTGTTTTTAGTAAAAAGAACACACATGCAATGACACAGGTGGATCCATGTGTGGTCTCTTAAGAGAACACACATGCAATGACACTGGTGGATCCATAGGTAGATTGTGAAAAGAACACACATACAATGACTCTAGTTGTTGTTAGTAAAAAGAGCACACATGCAATTACACTGGTGATCCATGGGTGGTCTCTAAAGAGAACACACATGCAATGACACTGGTGGATCCATAGTTGGATTGTGAAAACAACACTAATTCAATGACTCTGGTTGTTGTTAGTAAAAATAACACACATGCAATGACACTGGTGGATCCATGTGTGGTCTCTGAAGAGAACACACATTGCAATGACACTGGTGGATCCATAGGTGGATTGTGAAAAGAACACACATGCAATGACTCCAGTTGTTGTTAGTAAAAAGAGCACACATGCAATGACACTGTTGGGGGGATACCTCCGGGTAGGGTCACTCCGGGGTATAAAGGCCGAGTTAGTCGAGGTTCGGCAGGGTCAAAGCGGATGCTGGCCGGGTCACCTCAAGGCAGGCCAGATCACGGAGTAACCCAGACCAGGGGGTCGCCTAACATTGTCTCAGCCGACTTAAAGAGTAAGTCGGAAGTGCGTGTCTAACTTGTATGCAGGAACAGGTATAGCCGGATCTACTATGATCCGGGTCCCGTTTAGCTTCTGGGAGATGGAAGGAATCTCTCTGGTCAAAAAGAAGGTCCGGTATGCACTGCATGAGTGAAGCAAGCAAGGGCAGGACCACCGGGTCATGGCCGACAAGGGTGACGACGCCCATGTCAGCTGACGCAGGCGCCGCAGAGGCTCACGTAGCTAAAGCATGTATGACGCGAGGGAAAAGCACCCCGGTTGGGTTACCACTTTGAGAGGAGGCATATTCTTAGGAATATGCCTCCACGTATGCCCTAGGCAGGGACCGAGCCTCCTCTATATAAGGGGGGCTAGGGTTTCAGTAGAGGGGGGTTGGTTTTATGATTCCATAGTGACTAGTTGAGCTAAGGTTCTAGGGAAAAACTATAGGCAAGAGTAAGAGAGCTCCTTCTTCCTCCTCTCGCCAATACAGCTCTAGGAGCACTTGTAATCTTGAAAGGAAAGGAATACAATCTTCTGTGTGGAGAATCACTCCACTATCCCTCCCTGGATTCCCCTAGCGTATATTAGTCCCCACCTTTAGCCTATCCATGGCATCTGTCATGACACCACCACGACAGTTGGCGCCCACCGTGGGGCTAGCGGCGTTAGCAGGGGTGAAGATCCTAACGGGAAACCTCATCGGCACCGGCGAACGGATCGTCTCCGGGCTCGTTCAGCGTTTTGGAGCACCGGACTTTGTCAGCGACAACGCTGGCTGCTTCGGCATGCGTCCACTTCCGCGCAACGGCCTCTTCGTCAAGTTAGGTGCACACAAGGTCTACGTTGTTGTGGACGATTACGCGCTCACCGCAGCGCCGTCGAGGCGGGGAACCACCCTTAGCGTGGTTCATGGGCGCCAGATCACCGCCTCCCGACCATGCTGAAGTAATGATGACTGCGCCAGGGGCAGGCGCGAGCAAGGATCCAGCACCGGACCCAGAGGTAACACCTAAGGCACCAAGGAAAAGTAGAGGACCTCCACTAGAGAGGCCTGAGAACGTACTGAGAGAAGCTATGGATAGCTTGGCTAACCCGGTACCAGCAGTTGTAGATCGGGCTCAGGCACAGGCCGAGCTAGAGGAAACCAGGCAAAAGATACTAGAGGGCGCAAAGAAAATAGCCGCGGCTCAGCAGTCGCTGAATATGACGCTGCGTGAGTATGCAAAGGCAAACAAAGTTGATACGGTAAAAGTAAAAGGGAGAAATCTCATGAGCGAGATGAAGAGAGAAGGTGATGATGGAGCCGAGGGGTCGGAAAACTATTTGTCTGTGGGGTTGCCGAGGTATAGTACCCCGGCAAAGAACCTCAGGGCAGCGGATGCGGCTGCGTCCGAGTTAGAGGGTCTAACGGGTGAGGCCCATCAAAGACAGCAAGATAGGGTTAACGAGTTAGTTCGGATTGCGAACAGACAGAACAAAGAGCTACTCAAAGCTAACCCGGAGAGAGTTGGAGCTTCCAAAATCATCCATTCGGCGATGGGTAACCCGGAGAAATCCGCTGGAGCCGCATCGTCACCTCATGGTGGTCCAAGGAGAGAAGAGGTAGTAACCTCGGCCAGACGGAACAAACTAATCGTCCCATACGACCCGATGCGTGCGGGAAAAGAAAAAGAAACGCGGAAAAATGATGATCGACAGAGTGTGAGACGAGGTGAAGTTGACCGAGGTAACCACGACCAAGGCAATGCCGGTCAAGGGAACGCTGCCAACAGCAATGCCGGACAGCGAAACTCCGCAGGAGCAGGACAACCGTAGCATCGGAATATACCAAGGCAAGAGCAAAGCTCCGGCCGAGGTATGCAACAGAAAGGTGCGCCCCAAGTGCAAAACCGGGCAATGACGGTGATTCGAGATGGTGAACGGGTACCCGAGACCGACTATCATGTGATAGGGTCAAGATTGGGAAGGTGGATTTAATGCCGATGACGCTTAGGTTGAAGCTGGATCGCCAGATAGGTCGGAACAGATCGAATGTCAAGGTCCCCCGTCCAGCATGCTTTGGACCCCTGGATCATGAAGGAGCCACCGGTACCCACTTCCAAATGCCAGTGGGCACGAAGACGATGACGGTAGTACCAAGCCGAAGATTGGTCGATAAACTATGCTACAGCTGTGAAAATTGCCACTAGCAACCTGAGATGGGTTGTACGACACGCATTCTGTGATGTTGGAAGGTCCGCCAGAGTATGGCTGAATAATTTACCACCGGAAGCATCAACTGGATAGATTTTGAAGAAATGTTTATCAGCAACTTCAAGTACATATCAGAGGCCTAATAGGCCGCAGACCTAGCAATGTGCAAGCAAAGACCTAATGAGACGGACCGTGAATTCTTGACCCGGTGGTGTACCGTGAGAAACTCGTGAGGGTATCGAGAGTCACAGTATAGCATGGTTTGCACAAGGATGCGATATGGCAGCGAAGTTGTGGATGAAGTTGCAGAGGAAAATGCCAATTACGCTGGCAGAGATGATCCGGATTGCTGATTCATATGTTTGGGTGATCCGACCAACCTAGGCTCAAGGCCAAATGAGTCAAACAAGGAGTACTATCAGAGGGACGGAGCCGGGTCATCTCGGAGGAACGATTACAGAGGAAAAAGAAGAGATGATAGACCAGATCATCGCTACGGTTCGCAACAAGTTGCAGCTATGAATCAAGATCAACCTGGAGCAGGGAGCAACCAACGCTAGAGAACGGGAGGGCAATGGACTCCAAGAAATGATGGCAAGAAAACATGGACTCCGGAGCAAAAGAAACAAAGGATGGAAAAGAAAGACCGTCCGAGGTATACCTATGAGTCGATGTTGACCAGCCGTAAGTTTCACACGCCAAATCCAAATAGCCCGGGTCACACAACGAGGCAATGTGAGTGGATGCGTAAGATAGAACAAGGTGGTTCGGGAATGCTCAGCACCCCGGAATGATCAACCTCGGCAGCAATTGCTCTCCGGAGTGAACACGCAACAGCTAATGTTGCCTCCCCCTCCGCCGAGGTATGACAACAATGAGAGAAGGGATGCAGTGCATCAGGTGGAAAATCAGCAACAGCCGGATCAGAGGTACCCCGGAAACGAGGGAAGGAATGAGTACAGAGAACATCACCAGAGCTATTGTGTGTTCACAACTGAGGAAACAGATAGGAAAAGCTTGCAGCACCGACATATGGAAGTCAATGCAGTAATGCCAGCAGTGACGAGGTACATGCCTTGGTCGGACCAGAAATCACCGAACATCAAAGATCATCCTAAGCTTATGCCGAGTCTAGGTTCAGATGCGCTAGTGCTAGATCCGACATTCATTGGACCAAACATCAATGTGAGGTTCTCCAAGGTACTGATTGACAATGGCAGTAGCATTAACATCATGTATGCGGATACGATGCGCAAGTTGGGCATCTCGGAGAACATTCTCCGGGCTACGAGAACAACTTTGCATGGCGCTGTACTGCATTTCTTGTGAGCCCATAGGCAAAGTCCGGTCGACGCGTTATTCGCACAAGGGATAACTGCCGAACTGAAAATCTAGAGTTTGAGGTGGTGAACTTGGAAAGTGCGTATCATGCGTTACTCGGAAGACCAGCATTGAACAAGTTCATGGCAAGCTGCCACATTAGTTATCTGAAGATGAAGTTGCCCGGGCCAAATGGAGTGATTACCATCGCTGGAGATTTCCGACGTTCCATTGAGTGTTCCTCAGCCGGTTCAAACCTAGCCGAGTCACTCGTGATTGCACAAGAGAAAAGAAAAATCCAAGAGGTGGCGGCATTAGCTCACCACAAGAAGATATGCCGGGCGTTGAGTAACCCGCATGGCAGCGCTTTCATTCCAAGCCGCAGCGACACCAAGAAGGTTCCAGCTTGATGACATGTTCCCGAGCGCACAGAATAATTGGTGCCAAAGTTAATCGACAAATAGGAAAGCGAAGCGCCAACTTCCTCCGTGAGAATCGGGATATTTTTGCTTGGTCTACACAGGACTTGCAAGGTGTTCCGAGGGAGTTGGCCAAGCACTCTTTGAACGTAAGGCCCGAAGCAAGGCCGGTGAAGCAACCTCTCCGCCGCTTCGCCGAGGATAGGAGAAAAGTCATTGGAGACGAGATAGCTCGATTGCTAGCAGCAGGATTTATCATGGAAGTACTATATCCGGATTGGCTCTCTAATCCGGTGCTGGTAGAAAAGAAGAAGGATGATCTGAACGTAGCAGTGGTTTGGCGTATGTGTATCGATTACACGAACCTGAATAAGGCGTGTCCAAAAGATCCATTTCCACTGCCGAGGATAGATCAGGTCATAGACTCACCGTGGGATGTGAACTGTTGTCATTCATTGATGCATATTCTGTTTCCACCAGATACCGAACCTGGATGATCAAATAAAGATCGCTTATTACCTGCAGACGGGGCTTATTGCTATCGCACAATGCCGTTCGGTTTACGTAATGCAGGTGCAACGTACCAAAGATGTATGCAAAAATGTTTGCACGACCAAATAGGTCAAAACATACAAGTATACGTGGATGACGTGGTTATCAAGACCAAGGAAAGCAAAACGCTCCTTGACGACATCAGGCAGACATTCGCGAACTTGAGAAGGTTTCGGATGAAGCTTAACCCGGAAAAATGTACCTTCGGTGTCCCGGCTAGAAAATTACTCGGATTTCTCGTCTCCAGCCAAGGTATCGAGGTTAATCCAACTAAGATTCGGGCCATTGAACGAATGGAGCTGCCGAGGTGTCTTAACGATGTCCAAAAGTTCACTGGGTGCCTAGCATCGTTGAGTCGGTTTGTATGTCGGCTGGGAGAAAAGGCATTGCCTCTCTACCAACTCATGAAGAAGTCAGATAAGTTCGTTTGGCCACCACAGGCCGATGAAGCCTTTGCCCACTTAAAAAAGATGTTGGCCACCGCACCAGTGTTAGCCTCTCCACTATCAAAGGAGCCAATGTTGCTCTACATAGCCGCAACCAACCGAGTTGTAAGTGTAGTGATTGTAGTGGAGCACAATGAAGAGGGTAAGTCGATGTAGAGGCCAGTATATTACTTGAGCGAGGTATTGTCTGCCTCAAAACAGAACTAACCACACTTTAAAAAGGTGGCATATGGTGTCTATATGGCGGCAAAGAAGTTAAAGCATTACTTTGAGGAGCACCCCATCAAAGTGATATGTGAAGCTCTCATATCCGAGATAATGGGTAACAAGGATGCGAGTGGCAGAATTGCAAAATGGGCAATTGAGTTAGCCCCTTATGCGCCCCAATACGACAGAAGAGAAGCGATCAAGTCTCAGGCTGTTGCGGATGTTTTTGTAGATTGGGCCGAGGTACAATATGAACCACCACCACCAGATCCGAACTACTGGAGGATGCACTTTGACGGGTCGAAAACCAAAACCGGATTAGGCGTCGGGGTTGTGCTTACCCCGCCAAAGAAGGACCAGCTAAAATACGTATTGCAGATCCATTTCGCGGCATCGAACAATGTCGCTGAGTACGAGGCTCTCGTGCATGGGCTCAAAGTGGCAAAGGAGATTGGCATACGTCGGATAATATGCTTTGGCGACTCAGATCTGGTGGTGCAGCAAGTGTCCGGAGTGTGGGACGCCCTGGATCCAAATATGGCACTATACAAATTTCACGTGCAGAAGATATCTGGTTACTTCGAGGGGTGTGAATTTCACGATGTACCCCGGGTGGAAAACGAGGCTGCCGACATGCTGTCGAAGCTCGGATTGACCCGACAGGAAATTCCACCGGGTGTAGCATTGGAACACCTCAAAAAACCATCTATCAGGCCGTCCCCAGGAACCGACTCAATCTATGTCCCGGAAGATACGGAATCCGGAGCTGAGCCCATGGACATTGACACGGGAGGTAGTACGCGAGACCCGGGGATCAGATCGCCAACCCGGGACCGCCGTAAAACCCGGGACTACCTCACTTGACCTGGGATCGCTGCCATGATCCAGCTAAAGTTACGCTGGTAGATCATATGGAAATTGATGAGGACGTATTCCCTCCATGAGCGATACTAGCTTGGGCACTGCCTATATTCCAATTCCTGAAAGACGGAACGTTACCCGCTGAGGAGGTGTTAGCCAGGCAAACTCAGAGGAGAGCAAAAGCATACACAATCATCAATTCCGAATTGTACAAACAGAGTGTAACCAATGTCCTCCAGCAATGCGTTGACCCGGAAGAAGGGCTTGACATCCTCCGAGATATACACCAAGGAGAATGCGGGCATCATGCCTCATCCAGAGCCTTGGTGGAAAAGGCTGCCCAAGATGGATTCTATCGCCAAGTGCCTTTGAACAAGGTAAGATCCGTGAGAAAATGCAATGGTTGTCAAAGGTACGCCACCAAGACACATATGCCTATGTCAGAACTCAAGACCATACCAATTACGTGGCCATTTGCTGTATGGTGCTTGGATATGGTTGGCCCGTTCAAACCAGCAAGAGGAAACATGACACACATTTTGGTCATGGTGGACAAGTTTACAAAATGGATTGAAGTGAAACCTATAAGAAAATGTGATGGAGCTACGGCCGTGACATTTCTCAAAGACATCATCTTGAGATACGGTTATCCACACAGTATTATAACTGATAATGGAACAAATTTTGCGGAAGGAGCATTTGCGCTTTTGCCGAGACAAGAAGATCCGACCGATGTAGCCTCGTAGCCCACCCCGCATCGAACGGACAAGTGGAAAGATCCAACAGATTAGTATTATCCGATAAACCCCGCTCATTGAGCCGCAAAGATCAGCAGGGTGCTGGATAGAAGAACTACCAAGGTACTGTGGAGTTTAAGAACAACTCAATCGATCAACAAAGTTATACGCTTTTTTTCCGGTATATGGGGCGAAGTATTACCAGCCATATAGAGCATGATTCGCCTAGGGTCACCCAATACACGTAAGTCAAGCGCACGAAGTCCGACAAAATGATGTTGATCTGCTGGAAGAAGCGAGAGAACTGCAATCGCCCAGATCCGCCATATATCAGCAAAATCTCCGACGCTACCATAGCCGGAAAGTGTGCCCCGAGCCTTTCGAAGGCGATCTGCTCGTTGGTACAACGTATCACCGCATGCATAAATTATCCCCATGGAAGGGCCATTCATTGTGAGCAAAGCATTGCACAATGATTCTTACTATCTTATAGATGCAAAGCCACAGGAAAAGAACAAGGCGGACAGGTCCGGAGAGGAATCTAAGCGACCGTGGAATGTGGCACTACTTCATCCCTTCTACACTTAGCTAAGAAGTGTATGTATCCGAGTCGTCTGATATGTCGGTATGTATGTCGGCAATGAGCTTATCAATGAAACAGCAGCTACCGAGCAAAGAATCGGGACCGCTTTAATAATGTTTGTTGTTATCTCGACGTTAGCTGGAATAAGTTGTTCTACTTAACCCGGATTAGTAATGTGTGAGCACCAAAACCCAACTCTTCGACTTGCTGTCCAACAAGAATTGGCTTCATGGCAAGCAAGAGAACAAGTTTGGAATCATGAAAGCACATGAAAAACGACTAAGGAAATGAATTTATTCGAGCTAACGCTTGTTTTTGACTAACCTCAGATTTATTTTCAAGTTACTATGCTGAATTATTTTGAGCTAAGCCTAAAAGTTTCTAAGTATTGTTAAAACAATTTTTGAAGCTCGGATTCGTAAGTCGTAAAACCGAATCAAGGTAGACACGGACCGAGCCAGAGGATTGGATGAACAAGAAAATGAAACTCGGGGACTATGCCCAAGTTAATCCGGCATAGAAACGTAGTAACAAAATATCACTTATATAGCATACAGTTGCACCTGGCATACCGGGGATCTGATAAACTTTCAAGTTTTTTGACCTAAGGAGCAGTAGGAGGAGGAAGTTCGGCGTCATCGTCGCTGTCTTCAATATCCGAGGCATCATCTTCTCCGTCCTCATCTGACCCATCTTCAACGTTCTCAACGTGCTCGTCCCCAGCTGATTCCAGGAAGCTCGGTCCTTCAACCCAGTCATGGATAGGAGAATATTCGACGAGGCTGTAGGCGCAAGCCTGGCGCCGAGGTACCCACTCCGGATCATCGGTCCATCTGGATCCGGTGCGCCGACGTGTAAGGAGGCTGAGGTCGATCTTCTCGTACCATGTGAGAATATGGTGAAGGATAGTATCAGATGCGGCATGCCTAGCGGACTCCCTCCAGAGGTCAAGCTGGGTCTCGATATCCAACAGCTTTTCGGCAAGAAGTGTGATCCTCTTCGGAGCACTCTCACTGGGCCAGAACGTGTTGAAAATCCGGACTGAAACGTCGAGGAGATCTTTGCCGTAGTTCTTGATGATTTCCACGCGAGATGACAAATCACCAATAGGTCCTCCATGTTCAAAGGAATGCTCTCACCATCAAGAGCGACGGAGTACCCCTCTCTCGTAAAATT
This sequence comes from Avena insularis, assembly GCA_023614405.1. Classification (NCBI taxonomy): domain Eukaryota; kingdom Viridiplantae; phylum Streptophyta; class Magnoliopsida; order Poales; family Poaceae; genus Avena; species Avena insularis. The sequence continues at coordinate 42,180 of JAJUPC010000591.1, read as the reverse complement.
GGCAACAAGAAGCGCTTGCAATAGAGTACCCTAGAAAGTGGTCCGAAACAAGGCAAAGGAAGAAGTCAAGAAAAGACATATGAAGTAACCCGGAGAATTATGTCGGATAAGGGAAAGGAACTTACGGAAATATAGTTGTGGATCCGGTCAACTCCTTGATGCAATGCCGCCTCTTGTGAAGTTGCTCAAGCTCAGCTTGTCGACCCAAGCTGGATGTCGGATTCTTTGAGTAGATCCTAGTCCTTGGAGATCCGGAGAGTAAGGCGCCATGCTCTTCCGCGGAAGTTCGCCAACCTTTTGGAGATCGGTTTGGTGTTGGGCCTTCATCTTCCATCTCAGCCTTGAGCCCGGCAATCTGCTGTCCTTAGTCCGAGGAGAGCAAGCTCACATCTTTCTTCTTCAGCTCGGCTTGATGCTGCCCGCTTGTTCGAGAAAATGCAACATCATATCGTGCACGGGCACACTATCCTCGCGATGCTGAAATAGTATGTCGATTCCAGAGCCGAGGAGTGAATTTTTGCCGAGCCAAGGAGAAGAGGAAATGGAAAACACGAGGTCGGACAAATGAGGACATACCCCTGATTTCCTCCAAGTTCTTCCGCATGATCTTGTTCTCAGCCTCCACCCCAGCTGCAGAAACCGAATGAGGAGATTAGTTCGGCAGAAGAAGGTGAAGAAAAACGGAGAAGTACCAAGGGAGAAACTTACCCCTCTTTTCATGTCCTACAATAAGTGCAACGGTTTTATGCTGTAGAGCATCTTGTGGGTATCCAGCAAGCTGGAATTCAGCAGACCGCCATTGGTAGTTACCTAAAAAAGTATGAGCGTAAAATTAGCTTGGTGCATATTCGAGTGTACAAGATCCGGCCAAGTGGAACTTAACCCGCTCTGGTGTGTGCATATTCAAGGTATAAGATCCGGGCCAAGTGGAACTTAACCCGCTCTGGTGTGTGCATATTCGAGTGAATAAGATCCGGCCAAGTGGAACTTAACCCGGCTCTTGGTGTGAGCATATTCGAAGTGAACAAGATCCGGGACAAGTGGAACTTAACCCGGCTCTAGGTGTGGGCATATTCGAAGTTCACATGCAGCTACGTTAGTTTTCTAATGAGCATCCGGCCGAGTAATGTTACCCACCGAGCCTCGTGGACTAATGGTTATTATCTACAGCATGTAAAGGGAAATGACATACCTCCATCATTCGCCTCATGAGGTTAATTGCCTTAGCGGCGGTATTCATTTGGGCGGAAAATTCTGGGCCAAACTTTTTCGGAGATCGTCATAGGATTTAACTCCGCTTTGTTCCAGCCATGACGAACTCAATAAGGCTCGGAGGGTACCGCCACCGTGGGCATATGGGGTGCCACCAAGACCTTCGCAGGCGCTTTCTTTCCTCTCAACCAAGGCAAGGAGGGCTGGTATGCGTAACCATTTGTCTGCGATCGCTTGGCTCGGCGGAACATCCTTCGCCGGAGCTTTGGGAAGCATGGACGATAGGGTTCGCTGCCCAGCCTCGACAGATCGACTTGGTGGTATCCGGAGCCTTTTGCTCTTAGCTTGTCAAAGAAGTAATCGCAAGGATTTCCCTTAGAAGTTGCCGGAGTAGTTCCTCGCCGAGGTTGAGATGACTTGACGAGGCGGAAGAACTTGGCACCGGAGCTCTTGTAGCTTGACTTGAGCCGTTGTTGGTTTTCTTGGTGCCGGAATGTGCCGGTCCGCTCGATCGCTGGTAATCGAACCGCTGCTGGTGCTAGTGTTGAGATAGACTCGGTGGTTGCTGGTTGCGGCAATGACGAAGTGGTGGACACTGCCGCCGGCTGGACCGACCTCCCGCCTCGAGGTCGCCTTCCTCGACGAGGTAGTGCGGAACCCGAGCAGCCATAGAACCTCCGCATTAGGGCTTAGTGGACGTGACTCGTCATCACGAGGAGGAGAAGGGCCGGATCGAAGTGGTGAAGAGATGCTTGATCCGCTCTGAGGGACCTCCACCGGAGCCCTGAAGAAGATAATAATGTCAGAAGAGAAATTACCACGATGTAAGGAGAAGTGAGTTACGCAACGAAAAATGACCTACGCATCCGAGGTTTCGGCCTCCTTGGGTTTTCGAGCCCTTCGTGCCGGGGCTTTGCCTGCCGGCTTGGAGGCAGTCTTGTCTCCGGCCTTCTTTCGCCTTTTTGTGGGCTGAGAAGGTTCGGAGGAAGAACTTGATGCGGCTCCGTGCTTCTTCTTCGATGCCACCGGAACCGGCTCGCCCGTAGCAAGTGGAGGATCCCCGTGGATATGCCCATCGGGGTTAGCTGATGCCAGAAAGGCAAAAGAAAGAGGGACAGCCTCAACAGGTTCAATCACGTCGACATCCGAGTCATCCTCATCATCGGGCCAATCTCTAAGAGAAGAGAATTTACCGCTGGCTTGTTTTGTAGCGTCGGTCATAGCGAGAAACATCTCCTGGTCCAGCTCCTCCTCATCCAGGATTTCTCGGTCCGGCGCCCACTTAAGGGTCGGATCCGTACCATCCTCGAGAGTTTGCTGAAGGAACAGCTGAGAGAAAGCATGAAGAACAGAGTCAAAAATACAACAAAAACCGACACATGTTTGATCCGAAATAAGTTTGCCCCGCGAAGCTATCAAGGAGGGAGCTCATTACGGTAGTGCTCAATTCCCCACGTCCATTCAGCGGAGAAATCCTTGTGGGTGGTGAAAAGAGCCTTAACCCGGTGAAAAATCTCCGTGTTGCTCAACTCGAAGGAAGAGGTTCGGTTGGGGTCGCGGCCAAAACTCATGTGGCACACCTTGTGGGTGCGCTCGAGGGGAGAGATTCGCGCATTTAACGTGATCATAGCATCCTCATGCTAATCCGAGTTTCTTCAGCTCCACGAACCTCTTGTTAACTTGGTGGCTGTAGCTGTGGGCTTCTGGAGACCTCCTCCCGTAATTCCGGGTCGTGGACCCAGAGCATAGGGCAAAGAATCAATCAATCTTCAAAGGCCCGCATTCGGCATAGAAGAAGGTCCGCCCATCCTTTGTAGGAGCCAAGCCCGTAACTCGGGGAAACAGAAAGTCTCCGGGTGAGATGGAGGCAGCTCCGAATTGGGTGAGCTGCTTGTCCTCCGACTCTACTTGGATGTTGGGGATGATGTTGGGAGGAAGGCTGAAAAACCGGATCCACGGCTCCTTCGTGGGCCACAGTCTGGTGTAGCCTTCGATCATAGAAGCAAAGGCAGAGAGAGAGGTGATAGCGTTGGCTGGGAGATGGTGCGGCTACAAGTGGTAGGTGCTAAGCCAATCCCGGAAGAAATCGCTCACCGGCACCAAATCCTCGCTGGAAGTGGGACAACAACATTAACTCACCCGGATTGGGTGAGGGGCCAGTTCGGCGGAGGAGAGATGAACGGCAACGCCGGCAGAATGCGCCTCGTCCGTAGAGCCGCCAAGGTCATCTTGATGACCCATGATCCGCCCACGCGCCGGTGTCCTCCGCGCGGCGCCTCCTCCATTTCCTGCTCGGCGACGGCGAAGCTCCTCCGCTATCTCAGACTACTACTTCGGCGCTTAGCGGCGGGGATCTAAGGCCTGATTGGCGAGACCCGTGGCGCAGGAAGTCACGCAGCGTGGTCGCAACGCAGAGGCACGGGAAAGCATGGCGGCGGCCGCTGCTAGAAGCATCGCGGCGCGCGTCGCTAGGAAGACGAAGGAGAAGAGCAATGAGCGTAGGGCCGGCGGGAAAAATGCTAAGGGTGCGCCCGCTACTTAACCACCGAGAGGGTGAGGGATCGGCCGCGCCAACGAGCCACATGGTGTGGCTGTGTATCGCACGCCAGCCAATCGTAGAGGAGACACGAGGGCCACAGAGCAGAAGCAATCCTGACGTGATGCAATCGATGCGTAAACGAGGAGGCAGGCGTGGTATGACCTCGCACTGGATAATCGACACCATCAAGGCGGTTATCGCAGGCCCTTAAAATAAGACAACGGATGATTAGCCTCCGCGGGTTGGCGATGAGAGAAGGAAGCAAGGCCGGATCAAACCATGGTAACCAACCGCAAGTAAAACTTAGAATGTGCAGGGAAAGTAAAACCATGATATCCAAGTCACAGTGGTAACCCGGCAAGTGAAAACTTGAACGCGCGAAGGAACGTAAATCCATATAATCCGAGATAAAGAGCTAACCCGGAATTAAACGTCCAAGGCTCGAACATAAATGAACCTGATGTGGCCTTAGCGGCCAAGGCAGCTAAGACCGCACCAGCTTCGGGGACTAATGTGGGGGATACCCTCGGGTAGGGTCACTCCAGGGTATAAGGGCCGAGTTAGCCGAGGTTCAGCAGGGTCAAAGCGGATGCTGGCCGGGTCACCTCAAGGCAGGCCGGATCACGGAGTAACCTAGACTAGGGGGTCGCCTAACATTGTCTCAGCCGACTTAAAGAGTAAGTCGGAAGTGCGTGTCTAACTTGTATGCAGGAACAGGTATAGCCAGATCTACTATGATCCAGGTCCCGCTTAGCTTCTGGGAGAAGGAAGGAATCTCTCTGGTCAAAAAGAAGGTCCGGTACACACTGCATGAGCGAAGCAAGCAAGGGCAGGACCACCGGGTCATGGCCGACAAGGTGACGACGCCATGTCGGCCGACGCAGCGCCGCAGAGGCTCAATGAAGCTAAAGCATGTATGACGCGGGGGAAAAGCACCCCGGTCGGGTTACCACTTTGAGAGGAGGCATATTCTTAGGAATATGCCTCCACGTATGCCCTAGGCAAGGACCGAGCCTCCTCTATATAAGGGGGGCTAGGGTTTCAGTAGAGGGGGGTTGGTTTTATGATTCCATAGTGACTAGTTGAGCTAAGGTTCTAGGGAAAAACTGTAGGCAAGAGTAAGAGAGCTCCTTCTTCCTCCTCTCGCCAATACAGCTCTAGGAGCACTTGTAATCTTGAAAGGAAAGGAATGCAATCTTCTATGTGGAGAATCACTCCACTATCCCTCCCTGGATTCCCCTACCGTATATTAGTCCCCACCTTTAACCTATCCATGGCATCTGCTGTGACACCACCACGACAGACACTGGTGGATCCATGTGTGGTCTATGAAGCTAACACACATGCAATGACACTGGTGGATCCATAGGTGGATTGTGAAAAGAACACACATGCAATGACTCTGGTTGTTGTTAGTACAAAGAACACACATGTAATGACACTGGTGGATCCATGTGTGGTCTCTAAAGAGAACACACATTTCAATGACACTAGTGGATCCATTTGTTGTATGTGAAAAGAACAGTCATGAAATGACCTTGTTGTTAGTAAAAAGAGCACACATGCAATTACACTGGTGGAACCATGTGTGGTCTCTTAAGAGAACACACATGCAATGACTCTAGCTGTGGTTAATGAGAAGAACACACATGCAATGACTACGGTGGATCCATAGGTGGATTGTGAAAATAACACACATGCAATGACTCTGGTTGTTGTTAGTAAAAAGAACACACATGCAATGACACTGGTGGATCCATGTGGTCTCTAAAGAGAACACACATGAAATGACACTAGTGGATCCATAGGTGCATTGTGAAAAGAACATACTTGCAATGACTCTAGTTATTGTTAGTAAAAAGAGCACACATGCAATTACACTGGTGGATCCATGTAAGGTCTCTGGAGAGAACACACATGCAATGACACTGGTGGATCCATAGGTGGATTGTGAAAATAAAACACATGCAATGACTCTGGTTGTTGTTAGTAAAAAGAACACACATGTAATGACAATGGTGGATCCATGTGTGGTCTCTAAAGAGAACACACATTTCAATCACACTGGTGGATCCGTATGTGGTATGTGAAAAGAATACTCATGAAATGACTCTAGTTGTTGTTAGTAAAAAGAACACACATGCAATCACAATGGTGGTTCCATGTGTGGTCTGTGAAGAGAACACACATGCAATGACACTGGTGGATCCATATGTGGTATGTGAAACGAATAGTCAAGAAATGACTCAAGGTGTTGTTAGTAAAAAGAACACACATGCAATGACACTATTGGATCCATGTGTGGTCTCTAAAGAGAACACACATTTCAATGACACTGGTGGATCCATATGTGGTATGTGAAAAGAATAGTCATGAAATGACTCCAGTTGTTGTTAGTAAAAAGAGCACACATGCAATGACACTGGTGGTTCCATGTGTGGTCTGTGAAGAGAACACACATGCAATGACTCTAGTTGTTGTTAGTAAAAAGAACACACATGCAATGACACTGGTGGTTCCGTGTGTGGTCTCTGAAAAGAACACACATTTCAATGACACTGGTGGATCCATATGTGGTATGGGAAAAGAATAGTCATGAAATGACTCCAGTTGTTGTTAGTAAAAAGATCACACATGCAATGACACTGGTGGATCCATGTGTGGTATCTGAAGAGAACACACATGCAATGACACTGGTGGATCCATAGGTGGATTGTGAAAAGAACACACATGCGATGACTCTGGTTGTTTTTAGTAAAAAGAACACACATGCAATGACATGGTGGATCCATGTGTGGTCTCAAGATAACACACATGCAATGACATCAGGGATCCATGTGTGGTCTCTTAAGAGAACACACATGCAATGACACTAGTGGATCCATAGGTGGATTGTGAATAGAACACACATGCAATGACTCTAGTTGTTGTTAGTAAAAACAGCACACATGCAATTACACTGGTGGATCCATGGGTGGTCTCTAAAGAGAACACAGATGCAATGACACTGGTGGATCCATAGTTGGATTGTGAAAAGAACACTAATGCAATGACTCTGGTTGTTGTTAGTAAAAAGAACACACATGCAATGACACTGGCGGATCCATGTGTGGTCTCTGAAGAGAACACACATTTCAATTACACTGGTGGATCCATAGGTGGATTGTGAAAATAACACACATGCAATGACTTTAGTTGTTGTTAGTAAAAAGAGCACAAATGCAATGACACTGGTGGATCCATGTGTGGTCTCTGAAGAGAACACACATGCAATGACACTGGTGGATCCATAGGTGGATTGTGAAAAGAACACACATATAATAACCCTGGTTGTTGTTAGTAAAAAGAACACACATGTAATGATACTGGTGGATCCATGTGTTGTCTCTAAAGAGAACACACATTTCAATCACACTGGTTGATCTGTATGTGGTATGTGAGAAGAATAGTCATGAAATGACTCCAGTTGTTGTTAGTAAAAAGAGCACACATGCAATTACACTGGTGGATCCATGTGTGGTCTCTAAAGAGAACACACATTTAAATGACACTGGTGGATCCATTTGTTATATGTGAAAAGAGCAGTCATGAAATGACTCTAGTTGTTGTTAGTAAAAAGAGCACACATGCAATTACACTGGTGGATCTATGTGTGGTCTTTGAAGAGAACACACATGCAATGACTCTAGCTGTGGTTAATGAGAAGAACACACATGCAATGACTACGGTGGATCCATAGGTGGATTGTGAAAATAACACACATGCAATGACTCTGGTTGTTGTTAGTAAAAAGACAACACATGCAAAGGACATCAGGATCCATGTGGTCTCCAAGAGAACACACATGAAATGACACTAGTGTATCCATAGGTGGATTGTGAAAAGAACACACTTGCAAGGACTCTAGTTGTTGTTAGTAAAAAATAGCACACATGCAATTACGCTGGTGGATCCATGTATGGTCTCTGAAGAGAACACACATGCAATGACACTGGTGGATCCATAGGTGGATTGTGAAAAGAACACACATGTAATATCTCTGGTTGTTGTTAGTAAAAAGAACACACATGCAATGATAGTGGTGGATCCACGTGTGGTCTCTAAAGAGAACAGACATTTCAATGACACTGGTGGATCCATATGTCGTATGTGAAAAGAATAGTCATGAAATGACTCCAGTTGTTGTTAGTAAAAAGAACACACATGCAATTACAATGGTGGTTCCATGTGTGGTCTGTGAAGAGAACACACAAGCAATGACACTAGTGGATCCATATGTGGTATGTGAAACGAATAGTCATGAAATGACTCCAGTTGTTGTTAGTAAAAAGAACACACATGCAATGACACTAGTGGATCCATGTGTGGTCTCTGAAGAGAACACACATTTCAATGACACTGGTGGATCCATATGTGGTATGTGAAAAGAATAGTAATGAAATGACTCCAGTTGTTGTTAGTAAAATGAGCAAACATGCAATGACACTGGTGGTTCCATGTGTGGTCTGTGAAGAGAACACACATGCAATGACTCTAGTTGTTGTTAGTAAAAAGAACACACATGCCATGACACTGGTGGATCCGTGTGTGGTCTCTGAAGAGAATACACATTTCAATGACACTGGTGGATCCATATGTGGTATGTGAAAAGAATAGTCATGAAATGACTCCAGTTGTTGTTAGTAAAAAGAGCACACATGCAATGACACTGGTGGATCCATAGGTGGATTGTGAAAAGAACACACATGCAATGACTCTGGTTGTTAGTAAAAAGAACACACATGAAATGACACCGATGGATCCATGTGTGGTCTCTAAAGAGAACACACATTTCAATGACACTGTTTGATCCATATGTGGTATGTGAAAAGAATTGTCATGTAATGACTCCAGTAGTTGTTAGTCAAAAGAGAACACATGCAATTACACTGGTGGATCCATGTGTGGTCTCTGAAGATAACACAAATGCAATGACACTGGTGGATCCATAGGTGGATTGTGAAAAGAACACACATGCAATGACTCTGGTTGTTTTTAGTAAAAAGAACACACATGCAATGACACTGGTGGATCCATGTGTAGTCTCTGAAGAAAACACACATGCAATGACACTGGTGGATCCATGTGTGGTCTCTCAAGAGAACACACATGCAATGACATCAGGATCTATGTGTGGTCTCTAAACAGAACACACATGCAATGACACTGGTGGATCCATAGGTTGATTGTGAAAAGAACACACATGCAATGACTCTAGTTGTTGTTAGTAAAAAGAGCACACATGCAATTACACTGGTTATCCATGGGTGGTCTCTAAAGAGAACACACATGCAATGACACTGGTGGATCCATAGTTGGATTGTGAAAAGAACACTAATGCAATGACTCTGGTTGTTGTTTGTAAAAAGAACACACATGCAATGACACTGGTGGATCCATGTGTGGTCTCTGAAGAGAACACACATTTCAATGACACTGGTGGATCCATAGGTGGATTGTGAAAAGAACACACATGTAATGACTCCAGTTGTTGTTAGTAAAAAGAACACACATGTAATGACATCAGGATCCATGTGTGGTCTCAAGAGAACACACATGCAATGACACTGGTGGATCCATAGGTGGATTGTGAAAAGAACACACATGCAATGACTCTGGTTGTTGTTAGTAAAAAGAACACACATGTAATGACACTCTTGGATCCATGTGTGGTCTCTAAAGAGAACACACATTTCAATGACACTGGTGGGTCCGTATGTATGTGAAAAGAATAGTCATGAAATGACTCAGTTGTTGTTAGTAAAAGAGCACACATGCAATTACATCAGGATCCATGTGTGGTCTCTGAAGAGAACACACATTTCAATGACACTGGTGGATTCATTTGTTGTATGTGAAAAGAACAGTCATGAAATGACTCTAGTTGTTGTTAGTAAAAAGAGCACACATGCAATTACACTTGTGGATCCATGTGTGGTCTCTTAAGAGAACACACATGAAATGACTCTAGCTGTGGTTAATGAGAAGAACACACATGCAATGACTACGGTGGATCCATAGGTGGATTGTGAAAATAACACACATGCAATGACTCTGGTTGTTATTAGTAAAAAGAACACACATGCAATGACACTGGTGGATCCATGTGTGGTCTCTGAAGAGAACACACATGAAATGACACTAGTGGATCCATAGGTGCATTGTGAAAATAACACACTTGCAATGACTCTAGTTTTTGTTAGTAAAAAGAGCACACATGCAATTACACTGGTGGATCCATGTAAGGTCTCTGAAGAGAACACACATGCAATGACACTTGTGGATCCATAGGTGGATTGTGAAAAGAACACACATGCAATGACTCTGGTTGTTAGTAAAAAGAACACACATGTAATGACACTGGTGGATTTATGTGTGGTCTCCAAAGAGAACACACATTTCAATCACACGGGTGGATCCGTATGTGGAATGTGAAAAGAATAGTCATGAAATGACTCTAGTTGTTGTTAGTAAAAAGAACAAACATGCAATGACAATGGTGGTTCCATGTGTGGTCTGTGAAGAGAACACATATGCAATGACACTGGTGGATCCATATGTGGTATCTGAAACGAATAGTCATGAAATGACTCAAGGTGTTGTTATTAAAAATAACACACATGCAATGACACTAGTGGATCCATGTGTGGTCTCTGAAGAGAACACACATTTCAATGACACTGGTGGATCCATATGTGGTATGTGAAAAGAATAGTCATTAAATGACTCTAGTTGTTGTTAGTAAAAATAGCACACATGCAATGACACTGGTGGTTCCATGTGTGGTCTGTGAAGAGAACACACATGCAATGACTCTAGTGTGGTCTGTGAAGAGAACACACATGCAATGACACTGGTGGATCCATGTGTGGTCTCTGAAGAGAACACACATGCAATGACACTGCTGGATCCATAGGTGGATTGTGAAAAGAACACACATGTAATGACTCTGATTGTTGTTAGTAAAAAGAACACACATGTAATGATACTTGTGGATCCATGTGTGGTCTCTAAAGAGAACACACATTTCAATCACACTGGTTGATCTGTACGTGGTATGTGAGAAGAATAGTAATGAAATGACTCTAGTTGTTGTTAGTAAAAAGAGCACACATGCAATTACACTGGTGGATCCATGTGTAATCTCTGAAGAGAACACACATATCAATGACACTGGTGGATCCATTTGTTGTATGTGAAAATAACAATCATGAAATGACTCTAGTTGTTGTTAGTAAAAGAGCACACATGCAAATACATTCAGGATCCATGTGTGGTCTCTCAAGAGAACACATGCAATGACACTAGTTGAGCTAAAAGAGAAGAACACACATGCAATGTCTACGGTGGATCCAGAGGGGGCTTGGGAAAATAACACACATGCAATGACTCGGGTTGTTGTTAGTACAAAGTGCACACATGCAAAGGACATCAGGATCCATGTGTGGTCTCCAAGAGAACACACATGAAATTACACTAGTGGATCCATAGGTGGATTGTGAAAATAACACACATGCAATGACTCTAGTTGTTGTTAGTAAAAAGAGCACACATGCAATTACACTGGTGGTTCCATGTGTGGTCTGTGAAGAGAACACACATGCAATGACACTAGGCCCAGGTGGATTGTGAAAAAACACACATGTAATTATTCTTGTTGTTGTTAGTAAAAAGAACACACATGCAATGACACTGGTGGATCCATGTGTAGTCTCTAAAGAGAACAGACATTTGAATGACACTGGTGGATCCATATGTCGTATGTGAAAATAATAGTCATGAGATGACTCCAGTTGTTGTTAGTAAAAAGAACACACATGCAATGACAATGGTGTTTCCATGTGTGGTCTGTGAAGAGAACACACATGCAATGACACTGGTGGATCCATAGGTGGGATGTGAAAACGATAGTCATGAAATGACTCCAGTTGTTGTTAGTAAAAAGAACACACATGCAATGACACTAGTGGATCCATGTGTGGTCTCTGAAGAGAACACACATTTCAATGACACTGGTGGATCCATATCTGGTATGTGAAAAGAATAGTAATGAAATGACTCTAGTTGTTGTTAGTAAAAAGAGCACACATGCAATGACACTGGTGGTTCAATGTGTGGTCTGTGAAGAGAACACACATGCAATGACTCTAGTTGTTGTTAGTAAAAAGAACACACATGCAATGACACTGGTGGATCCGTGTGTGGTCTCAGAAAAGAATACACATTTCAATGACACTAGTGGATCCATATGTGGTATGTGAAAAGAATAGTCATGAAATGACTCCAGTTGTTGTGCGTAAAAAGAGCACACATGCAATGACACTGGTGGATCCATAGGTGGGTTGTGAAAAGAACACACATGCAATGACTGTTGTTAGTAAAAAGAACACACATGCAATGACATCAGTGGATCCATGTGTGGTCTCCAAGAGAACACACATTTCAATGACAATCGCTTGATCCATATGTGGTATGTGAAAAGAATAGTCATGAAATGACTCCAGTTGTTGTTAGTAAAAAGAGAACACATGCAATTACACCGGTGGATCCATGTGTGGTCTCTGAAGAGAACACACATGCAATGACACTGGTGGATCCATAGGTGGATTGTGAAAAGAACACACATGTAATAACTCTGGTTGTTGTTAGTAAAAAGAACACGCATGTAATGACACTGGTGGATCCATGTGTGATCTCTAAAGAGAACAGACATTTCAATGACAATGGTGGATCCATATGTCGTATGTGAAAAGAATAGTCATGAAATGACTCTGCTTGTTGTTAGTAAAAAGACCACACATGCAATTACATGGTGGTTCCATGTGTGGTCTGTGAAGAGAACACACATGCAATGACACCGGTGGATCCATATGTGGTATGTGAAACGAATAGTCATGAAATGACTCCAGTTGTTGTTAGTAAAAAGAGAACACATGCAATTACACCGGTGGATCCATGTGTGGTCTCTAAAGAGAACAAAATTTCAATGACAATGGCGGATCCATATGTGGTATGTCAAAAGAATAGTAATGAAATGACTCTAGTTGTTGTTAGTAAAAAGAGCACACATGCAATGACACTGGTGGTTCCATGTGTGGTCTGTGAAGAGAACACTCTTGCAATGACTCTAGTTGTTGTTAGTAAAAGAACACACATGCAATGACACTGTGGATCCGTGTGGTCTCGTAAAAGAATACACATTTCAATGACACCGTGGATCCATATGTGGTATGTGAAAAGAATAGTCATGAAATGACTCCAGTTGTTGTTAGTAAAAAGAGCACACATGCAATGACACTGGTGGATCCATAGGTGGGTTGTGAAAAGAACACACATGCAATGACTCTGGTTGTTAGTAAAAAGAACACACATGCAATGACATCAGATCCATGTGTGGTCTCTGAAGAGAACACACATTTCAATGACACTGGTGGTTCCATGTGTGGTCTGTGAAGAGAACACACATGCAATGACTCTAGTTGTTGTTAGTAAAAAGAACACACATGCAATGACACTGGTGGATCCGTGTGTGGTCTCTAAAAATAATACACATTTCAATGACACTGGTGGATCCATATGTGGTATGTGAAAAGAATAGTCATGAAATGACTCCAGTTGTTGTTAGTAAAAAGAGCACACATGCAATGACTACGGTGGATCCATAGGTGGATTGTGAAAATAACACACATGCAATGACTCTGGTTGTTGTTAGTAAAAAGAACACATATGCAATGACACTGGTGGATCCTTGTGTGGTCTCTGAAGAGAACACATTTCAATGACACTATTTGATCCATATGTGCTATGTGAAAAGAATAGTCATGAAATGACTCCGGTTTTTGTTAGTAAAAAGAGAACACATGCAATTACACTGGTGGATCCAAGTGTGGTCTCTGAAGAGAACACACATGCAATGACGCTGGTGGATCCATATGTGGATTGTGAAAAGAACACTAATGCAATGACTCTGGTTGTTGTTAGTAAAAAGAACACACATGCAATGACACTGGTGGATCCATGTGTGGTCTCTGAAGAGAACACACATTTAATGACACTGGTGGATCCATAGGTGGATTGTGAAAATAATAGTCATGAAATGACTCTAGTTGTTGTTAGTAAAAAGAACACAGATGCAATAACTCTGAAGAGAATCCACATGCAATGGATCCGGGTGTGGTCTTTGAAGAGAACCCACATTTCAATGACTTTGGTGGTATGTGAAAAGAACACACATGCAATGACACTGGTGGATCCATGTGTGGTCTCTGAAGAGAACACACATTTCAATGACACTGGTGGATCCATATGTGGTATGTGAAAAGAATACCATGAAATGACTCCGCTTGTGGTTTATGAAAGAATACACATTTCAATGACAATGGTGGTTCCATATGTGGTCTGTGAAAAGAACACACATGCAGTGACTCTAGCTGTGGTTAATGAGAAGAACGCACATGCAATGACACTGGTGGATCCATAGGCGGATTGTGAAAAGAGATTTGCCCTCTCTCGGGGGATCTCCTCTCTCGGTCACAAATCTCACAAAAGCCCAAACGTGTGGAGATTGTAGGGGTTCGTAGCATGGAAAACAAAAATTTTCTATCGCATACAAACAAACAAGCCAAGATCTATCTACTAGATTGCAGCAACGAGTCGATAGAGGAACTCACCCTCAAGATTCCAAAGCGTTAACGAGAGCAGATTCTCGTGGGTGATGTAGTCGATTTTTCCGATCTCAAGATCACAGAGACGATCCTTCCAGCGCCACGCTCCAGCAGCGCCCGCAATGGGTCACACGCTCGGTACTGACGAAGACCTTCCTCTCCTTGTTCCAAAGAAAATGGAGGTTGTAGCACTTCTCGCGATTCCTAAGAAGACAACGGCGTGGTACCGAGGTAGAGGGAATCCCAGGCTTCGCCTAAGCCGGTGTAGTATGGTGGAGCTTATGAGAGAGGCTATTAGTGGTCTAGTAATTAGACACACCAATTAGAAGGCTCTAAACCAATTAGAAGGCTCTAAATCAAATAGCTCTAAACCGGGTTTAGGTCTAGGGTTTAGTTTAGAGGATAGGAACTAGTAGTGTGTAGGGAGGAGCCCCGCCTCCTTATATAGGTGGAGGGCTGGTGGCCAAGGGGAGGAGTTCCTCCCAACTCGGCCTTGGGAGGTGCGCGCCAAGGGAGGAACCCTCCTCCAACTCGGCCTCCACCAATCCTCCTCTTTCCCACTTCCAAAACTTGTTGCTTGACTTTCAAACTAGCCGCTTGACTTTTCAATTTAGGATTTAAATAAACCCTTTATTTTGGACAGCAAGAACACCTAGTACATGATGCAATCATTCCAATATGTAATGACACATTCATGTACCCTTCCCTCCGAGTGCCGGACATGGGACCTTCTAGAATGTTCCCGATGAAAACACCTAATCATTCCGCCATTCAAACGGACTTTCCTTATATGAATCTTATTCTCCTGACCATTCCGGATCTCCTCGTGATATCCCGGATCCCATCCGAGACCAACAACATTCGGTCTCTTTCTCATAATACCATAACTACTCAAACAACGTCAATCCTTATGTGTCTCCCTACGGTTCGTGAATTATGCGACATGATCGAGACATTCTCCTAACAATAACCAATAGAGGAATCTGGAAATTCATATGGCTCTACATATTTCTACGATTACTTATGATCGAATGAACCACTTACATACGATACCAATTTCCCTTTGTCTCACGATATGTTACTTATCCGAGGTTATGATCGCCAGATCTCCGCATACCTAGTTCATCCTCACATCGATAAGTACTCTTTTCTCGCTCCTGATATGTGATCCCTTGACCAAGTCACATTCTTGCAAGCTAATTGATGACATTTCACCGAGAGGGCCCAGAGAATATCTATCCGTCATGTGGATGGACAAATCCCACTCTTGATCCATGTGTTTCAACCAATACTTTCCAACACTCAATGCCACCTTTATAGCCACCCCGTTACGGGTGGTGTTTGATGACATCAAAGCATCCATCCAAAGAAAGGTGATATGCATGATCTCATGGTCGAAGGAATTAGGTTACTATGTATCGTAAAGCATATAGCAATTGAACTATTGAAATGACTTGATCTTTATGCTACGCTTATCTATAGGAGTATGTCCACCATATCATTCTCCTAACGATATGATCTTGTTGTTGATAATATCACAATGTTCATGATAGGGAAACCACAATCATCAATCAACCAACAAGCTAGTGAAGTATAGAGGCTATACTAGGACTTCAAATTAAGTTTACAAATCACACAAGTATTAATGGTTTCCTTGTTAATACTATTATAGCATGAATGTAAACATTTATCATAAACACAAAGATATATAATAATAACTACATTTATTATTGCCTCTAGGGCATATCTCCAACAGCCTCCCACTTGCACTAGAGTCATCTAATCTAGATTACATGGTAATATACCTAACACCCATGGCAGCTTTGGTGTTGGTCATGTTTTGCCCTCGGAGAGGTTTAGTCAACGGATCCGCCACATTCAGATCTGTGTACTTTGCAAATCTTTATATCCCCATCCCGGATATGTTCTCGAATAGCGTGAAAACGTAGCTTGATATGCTTCAGCTTCTTGTGTGACCTTGGTTCTGCGCATTGGCTATGGCGCCATGTTATCACAAGAGATAGACATTGGGTCCAACAGACTAGGAACCACACCCAGCTCAGAATGAACTCTTTCATCCATATCGCTTGTGAAGCCTCCGGCAGCCATGTATTCCATTCAGTTGAAGATCTCGCCACAACGCTTTGCTTTGCACCTCCAGCTAATCACCGCACCATTCAAAATAAATACGATCCAGATTGTGATTTAGAATCATCCGGATCGGTGTTCCAACTAGCATCGGTGTAACCATTAACAACGAGCTGTTCATCACCTCCATAAGAAAGAACCATATCCTTAGTTCTTCTCAAGTACTTAAGGATGTTTTTGATCACGTCCAATGATCCACTCGATCACTTTGATATCCGCTAGTTAAACTAACAGATATGCAATGTTGGGTCTAGTACATAGCATGGCATACATTAGAGATCCTATGGCTGAGGCATAAGGAGTCTTACTCATCCTTTCTATCTTCGCCGATGTCGGACTTTGAGTTTTACTCAAGGTCGATTAGCAACATGGGCAAGAACCCTTTCTTGCTATCTTCCATTCCAAACCTCTTTAGAACTTTGTCCAAATATGTACTTTAGACACGATATTTGGCATTTCGACCATCTCTATAAATCTTTATGCCTAATATGTAAGCTGCTTCGCCAAGATCCTTCATTGAAAAAACTATTATTCAAATATTCCTTGACACTATTAAGAAGGTCTACATCATTCCCAATCAACAATATGTCATCCACATACAAGATTAAGAATGCTACAGAGTTCCCACTCACTTTCTTGTAAATACAAGCTTCTCCATAAGTTTGTATAAAACCAAAACTTTGATTACCTTATCAAAACGTTGATTCCAACTTCGGATGCTTGCTTCAATCCATAGATGGACCGCTGAAGCTTGTATACCTTGTTAGCATCTTTAGGATCGACAAAACCTTTGGGTTGTATCATATACAACTCTTCATCAATGTCTCCATTGAGGAATGCTGTTTTGACATCCATCTGCCATATCTCATAATCATAATATGCAGCGATTGCTAACATAATCCTCACAGACTTTAGTCGCTACCGTGAGAAAGTCTCATCGTAGTCAACTCCTTGAATTTGTCGAAACCCTTTTGCGACAAGTCGAGCTTTATAGACAGAACATTACGATCAGCATCTGCTTTCTTCTTGAAAATCCATTTGTTCTCGACAGCCTTTCGCCATCCGTAAGTCCACCAAAGTCCATACTTGGTTTTCGTACATGGATCCAATCTCGATTTCATGGCTTCTTGCCATTTATTGGAACTGGGCTCATCATCGCTTCCTCATATGTCTCGGGTCATCGGTGTTGTCTACCAACATGACATTCATAACGGAATCATACCAACTGGAGTGGTACGAGTTCTCGCTGACCTCCGAGGCTCAGAGCAACTTCAACCAAGTTTCATGATCACCATCATTAGCTTCCTCTCTATTGGTGCAGCACCACAGAACTTCTTCCGTGCCGCTACTCGCAATTTCAAGAGAAGGTTCACAACCTCGCCGAAGTTCTACTTTCCTTCCAAATACTTCTTCGAGAGAAATTCTTCTCTAGAAAGGATCCATTCTTAGCAACGAAGATTTTGCCTTCGGATCTATGATAGAAGGTATACCCAATAGTTTCCTTCGGGTATCCTATGAAGACGATTTTTCCGCTTTGGGTTCAAGCTTGTCCGTCAGAACTTCTTTACATAGGCTTCAAGATCCCCAAACTTTAAGGAACCATAATTTAGGTTTCTTCCCAAACCATAATTCATACTTGTCGCTTCAACGGATTTAGACGGTGCCCTATTTAAAGTGAATGCGGATGTTTCTAATGCATAACCCCAAAATGATAGCGTAACTGTAAGTGACATCATAGAACTAACCATATCTAAGAGAGTTCGACACGACGCTCGCACACACCATTACGCTGTGGTGTTCCCAAGGTGTCAATCATGAAAGTATTCCACATTTCTTCAAATGCTCGCCAAACTGTAACTTAGATATTCACCTCCACGATCGTAACGTAGAAATTTAATCTTCTTGTTACGCTGATTCTCTACTCACTTTGAAACTCCTTAAACTTCTCGAAAGTTTCGGACTTATGTTTCATGAAATAGATATACCCATATCTACTCAAATCATCCGTGAAGGTAAGAACATAACGATAACCATCACATGATGCTACACTCATTGGACCACACACATCGGTATGTATGATTTCCAATAAGTCCGTAGCTCGCCCATCATACCGTAAAATGGAGTCTTAGTCATTTTACCCATCGACATGCTTCAGATCTTTCAAGTGATTCAAAATCAAGTGATTCAAGAAGTCCATCGGAATGGAGTTTCTTCATACGCTTCACTCCAATGTGACCAAGACGACAAGGCTACATATAGGTCAAGTTATCGCTGATATCAATCGCTTAGCTTCAATGTTATTGATATGTGTATTTCCACCATCGAGATTCAATATGAATAGACCATCTATCAAAGGTGCATGTGCATAAAACATATTACTCATATAAATCGAACAACCATTATTCTCGGATTTAAACAAGTAACCGCCTCGCAATAAACAAGATCCCGATATAATGTTCATGCTTAACGCAGCACCAAATAACAATTATTTAAGTATAAAACTAATCCCGATGGTATATGAAGAGGTAGCGTCACCGCGATCACATCAACCTTTGATCCGCTTCCTACGCCGCATCGCCACCTCGCTC
The DNA here is from genome assembly GCA_023614405.1 of Avena insularis. NCBI lineage: Eukaryota > Viridiplantae > Streptophyta > Magnoliopsida > Poales > Poaceae > Avena > Avena insularis. Next base: position 22,990 of record JAJUPC010000591.1, on the reverse strand, counting down.
TTCACTAGCTTCCGCTTATTCGCAGCCCTGCTTCGAGTTACAAATATGAGCAACCGAACCAGTATCAAATACCTGTGCACTACTACTTAATACTAGTGAGATACACATCAATAACATGTATATCGATATACCTTTCTTCTTGATGTTGCTGCTCTTCAAATCCGCCAAGTACTTTGGGCAATTCCGCCCAAAGGACCTTCTCCCTTGCAAAGAAAAGCACTGGGCCAGTTTAGGTCCAGCCTTTGGTCTTCTTCGTCGGTATGGTAACTTTCTTACCACCCTTCTTGAAGTGTCCCTTCGCTTAGACTTGCCTTTCTTGAATTTGGTGGTCTTATTGACCATCAACACTTGGTGCTCTTTCTGATCTCCACTTCGCAGATTTTAACATAGCAAATAGTTCTCGCAACTCTTGTTCATGTTCTGCATGTTGTAGTTCATCACAAAGTTCTTGTAACTTGGTGGTAGTGATTGAGGATGCGTAAACCCCAAAGTATTAGGAATCACTATACCCAAACTTTGAAGTTTATTTCATGCGTCTGCATATCTTAAGCACATGCTCACCGACGGAGCTACCCTCTTCCATCTTGCGCTTAAAGAACTTTTCGTAAGCTTCATAACTTTCAATTGCCGCATGAGTCTCAAAGATTAATTTGAGATCCTCGACAATATCATATGGATCTCGACTCTTCAAATCTTTTCTCAAGTCTGATTCTAAACCATACAAGATAGCACATCGAATTATGGAGTACCGATTCTTCCGAGCGAGGTAAACATTCTTTACTTCATCGGTAGCATCACCGCAGGTGGGTCACCTAGCGGTGCATCCAAAGACATAGGTCAAATTACCACCTGTGAGGACAATCTCAAATTGGAACCAATCCGCCAAGTTGCTTCCATTGTTTTTCAACTTTTCTTTCTCTAGGAACGCATTAAAATTGATGGTAGGGCTGCCATTGATCTACAACATATTTGCAATAGTTTAGACTAAGTTTATGACAAATTGAGTTCAAATTAATTAATGAAATTAAACTAGGTGAACTCCCACCAAAACAACATCCCTCACATTGTTTTAGTGATCACATCTAACCAAATCCACTACATCAACACCATCATCACGAGAGTTGATATAGTTTCAATGGCTAACAATCATCATGTTCATCATATCTACTATATGATTCATGCTTTACCTTTCGCATCCGTGTTCCCGAGGCCATGTCCGCATATGCTAGGCTCACAAGATCAAACCTTAGCTACCGTGATAAGCAAATCTGCTTGCTTACGTTGTATTCACCGCTGAATCAAAGACACCATCATCACGCGGTGCTTCAAGCAGCAAGCTTTGGCAACGGCATACTAAGGGTGAACACTTTAGAACTTGAAATTTATGTGCATGAGGGATCATCTTATAATTCTACCGCTGCCTACTAAGCAATACAAGATGCATAAAGGATTAACATCACATGCAATTCATAATATGTGATATGATATGGTCTTTTCTTTGTGCTTCCGATCTCCATCTTCAAGCACCTAACATGATCTCCATCATCACCGCATAGCATCAAGGTCAATGACGCTTCTTCATGGTTGTCGCCCACCAGCTTCAACTATTACAACTATTTTGAATAGACACGCAGTGTCTTAACAGTAAATTAAAGACAACCATATATTCCCGCCGTTGCCAACTTACAATAAGGAACATTGCATACATCAAATATAATCACAATCATGGCCATATCACATCATCAGACACCCCTGCAAAACAAAGTTAGACGCTTCTACTTTCTTTGCATATTTTACGTGGTTTGGGGCTTTCAATAAGTGTCGCTCTAACTTACTTAACAAGAACCACAACATTGATACTAGCATTGTTGATTACCCGTTGTAAATTGGATCTTTACTATGCTAGGAGAAACAGCACCCGCAAAGCCACTTATGCAATACAAGTTGCATGTTAAGCGGAGCAAGTCTCATGAACGATGTCATGTAAGGTTAGCCCGGCCGCTTATCCCAACATACCGCAAGATGCAAAGTACACAAAAAGCAATCTACAATAAAGCATCAACGCCCACAATGACCATTGTGTTCTACTCGCAACAGATCTACATATAGACACGGCTCGATACCACTGTAGGGGTTCGTGAGTATGGAAAACAAAATTTTCTATCGTACAAACAAACAAGCCAAGATCTATCTACTAGATTGCAGCAACGAGTCGATAGAGGAACTCACCCTCAAGATTCCAAAGCGTTAACGAGAGCAGATTCTCGGGTGATGTAGTCGATTTTTCCGATCTCAAGATCACAGAGACGATCCTTCCAAATCGCCCAGCAGAAGCGCCCCAGCAATGGTCACACGCTCGGGTACTGACGAAGACCTTCCTCTCCCTTGTTCCAAAGAAAATGGAGGTTGTAGCACTCTCCTCGCGATTCCGCAAAGACAACGGCGTGGTACCGGAGGTAGAGGGAAATCTCAGCAGGCTTCAGCTTAAGCCAAAAGTAGTATGGTGGAGCTTATGAGAGAGGCTATTAGTGGTCTAGTAATTAGACACACCAATTAGAAGGCTCTAAACCAATTAGAAGGCTCTAAACCGAAATAGCTCTAAACCGGGTTTAGGTCTAGGGTTTAGTTTAGAGGATAGGAACTAGTAGTGTGTAGGAGGGAGCCCTGCCTCCTTATATAGGTGGGAGGGTCTGGCCAAGGGAGGAGTTCCTCCCCAACTCGGCCTTGGGAGGTGCGCTGCCAAGGGAGGAACCTCCTCCAACTCGCCCACCAATCCTCCTCTTTTCCCACTTCCAAAACTTGCCGCTTGACTTTCAAACTAGCCGCTTGACTTTTAATTTAGGATTTAAATAAACCCTTTATTTTGGACAGCAAGAACACCTAGTACATGATGCAATCATTCCAATATGTAATGACACATTCATGTACCCTTCCTCCGAGTGCCGGACATTCCGGGACCTTCTAGAATGTTCTCATGAAAACACCGAATCATTCCGCCATCTCAAACGGGACTTTCCTTATATGAATCTTATTCTCCTGACCATTCCGGATCTCCTCGTGGATATCCCGGATCCCATCCGAGACTCCAAACAACATTCGTCTCTTTCTCATAATACCATAACTACTCAAACAACGCCGAATCCTTATGTGTGTCTCCCACGGTTCGTGAATTATGCGACATGATCGAGACACTTCTCCTAACAATAACCAATAGAGGAATCTGGAAATTCATATGGCTTCTACATATTTCTACGATTACTTTGCGATCGAATGAACCACTTACATACGATACCAATTTCCTTTGTCTCACGATATGTTACTTATCCGAGGTTATGATCGCCAGATCTCTGCATACCTAGTTCATCCTCGCCATCGATAAGTACTCTTTTCTCGCTCCCGTGATATGTGATCCCTTGTGACCAAGTCACATGCTTGCAAGCTAATTGGATGACATTTCACCGAGAGGGCCCAGAGAATATCTATCCGCCATGTGGATGGACAAATCCCACTCTTGATCCATGTGTTTCAACCAATACTTTCTCAACACTCAATGCCACCTTTATAGCCACCGTTACGGTGGTGTTTGATGACATCAAAGCATCCATCCAAAGAAAGGTGATATGCATGATCTCATGGTCAAGGAATTAGGTTACTATGTATCGTAAAGCATATAGCAATTGAACTATTGAAATGACTTGATCTTTATGCTACGCTTATCTATAGGAGTATGTCCACCATATCATTCTCCTAACGATATGATCTTGTTGTTGATAACATCTCAATGTTCATGATAGGGAAACCACAATCATCAATCAACCAACAAGCTAGTGAAGTATAGAGGCTATACTAGGGACTTCAAATTAAGTTTACAAATCACACAAGTATTAATGGTTTCCTTGTTAATACTATTATAGCATGAATGTAAACATTTATCATAAACACAAAGATATATAATAATAACTACATTTATTATTGCTCTAGGGCATATCTCCAACAGAGATACCAAACATGTGCTCACTGGGTGGTACGCCTGATTGGCTGAAAACATGTCATGGATCGCCTCCACCAACCGTCAATCCTATGTGATCCAAATGCAAGGATAATCCTTCCTTCTCCACTTTTTTTATGCATGGTCAATCTGCCACCTCTCATCCGTACACCGATCCTTTACCTCCACAAACAAGTGAAAATCCATATATCTAACTAAAATAAATAAAATAAATGATCATATCAAGAAGCTATCGCCTTTGTCTTCCTGGCTCTCGCCTTCGCCAATGCCATGGTCCCCGCTGTCACCGCTTTGGTGTCCTCCTATGACGACTCGACACCGCCTTCCTCAATAAGCGCATATCTCCTCAGAGTCCTCCTCCTCCTCCTCTTTGTAGTCACACGGGTCCATGTCACTCTCCTCCGCTTTCTTCCTCCAACCGATCGATGAACGCCTCGCTACGAGTCGGACTCGGCCCAAATAGCTCTCTTTCTTCCTAGTCTTCTTCTCGCCCTCTTCTTGTCCATACTTGCCGGTGCAACACGCGACCCCGTCCTGGCTGCTGCTTTGCGCTCGTCCGATGCTGCAGGTACCCCACGTTCCTCCTGCACGGCCGGTACGAGCTTCGACATTGCGGTGTCCTCGAAAGTGCCGATGTCGATGGATCCCGGCGCCGCTTGACACGACGCATCGCCTCAGCAGCGTACTTTCGAGCACCTAACGATGCAGCGAAGAGCCAAGGACGCAGGACGGTTTGGACCTGCCATTTCCACGGTGAGGGGCATCGCTTGAGGTAGTCCGAATGGTCGGCGGCGGTACACGCAGTGGGGTGCCGATCGATCAAGGATGAGTAGCGGTTTTGTGCGCTGTGTCCACGCATGCATTTGTCGATTATCAAAAAGAAGAAGAAAGAAGTAATATCTCGCTGCATTAACATAATTTGATCACAACAAAAGTGGCACAACGATTCTAGCCTCAGAATATCCTGCATGCCTGTTTACATGGAGTTCGACGTCGACGTGATCGCAGCAGCTATGCGCCGCTTCATTGCCCCATCAACACGTGACACACGCACGCGGGATGTGCGCGCCGATGCCCGTGATGACCACCTGGCTCGCACTCCCCTTATTATATAATGGATTTTGGGCGGCGCCGAAGACCATTGAAGTGTTCATCGCAATGAAGACAAGTCCCATCGATTCCCTACCCCTTCCTCCCCGGCTTCTTTGAGAAGGTAGACCGTACACGGTGGTCTTGTATAATAGTACTAGTACTACTGGACCACGGCATGTACTCTTTGACTCTTCTCCCACACTAATCACTATCTCCTTCCTCATGCCGCCACCACCCTCACCCTGCAAGCCATGGCTCCCCTGAGGAGGGGGAGAGGCCGGTCGATGATCCTCACGGAGAAAAGGGAGAGAAATCGCCGCGAGGCACTTCTTGCTCTACCATCCGCTCAAGCCCACCTCTCATCGAGGCCCAATCTCCCCATAATGGCGCCCAATGTTCTAGCAAAGTAGGGCTCCTCCGGCACGTCTTCTTGTTCAACTTCTTCCATCTCCTCTCCATCATGATCTTATTCAGCTTCTTCTTGTTTTTCTTATTCTTGCTCTTCCTCTTCTACGTATTATAGGTCGGCCGTGGAGCCCGAATCCACCATGATGGAGGCGCAGGTGACCTGCTCAAATTGCTCCACATCTCAGCGAGGTAGCAAATCTCCACACTGTTATTTCTCCGAGTTGTGATGTGGATTTCTTAGGTCTTGTCCGCCCCTCATTGGTTTTTCTTCTTCTTTTGCAAGTTGTATTAGTTTTCATGAATATGACTGGATCTCTTGGTCTTTCCTTAATACCGCTGTTCATAGATTCACTATGGATTTTTTGTGATTAGGATTAGTTTATTGTGGTCATGAATAAATCTCTACGTCCATTTTTTAACACTACGGTCAATAGATTCAACGGGGATTTTTTGATCTGTATTAGTATTCACCTGGAACCTAGACTGTAATTATAGAATTCCTATTTCAATTAACATGAACGATGCAACGATCGAAGGCCGAGTACCATGACAAGGTGGCCGCGATCAGTTCCAAGATTGACAACCAACATGAGCTTGCACGCTCCCTCACCCAAGCTAATGAGACCCTACGCAAGCAATTATCTATGCAGAAGGAGATTTCGCTAGATTTTGCATGTGACATCGTGAGGCTGCAGAAAGTGCTCAACCGTAACTTGAATAGGCAAGAACAGGCCATCAAGATAATCAACGAGCTCATGGAGGAGAAGAAGAATCTCGTGGAAAGGTGCACTCTCCTGCGGGACAAAGTCACTGAGGAACTCAGAGGACACGTCGAGGAAACCAAGGCTACCATCCGAGCCGACCATGATAGGAACCGTTGCCTAGATGCAGTGAAGGAGATGAAGGAGGACATGAGCAGAGGGATCACCGTACTCGAGGGTGTTTGGAAAGAGAAGGTAATTCTGAATCGGCCTTTGACCACCGCTACAATGAACTCGCGGTCCTTTTGACAAGTGCCGTAAATCAAGGAGTTAAACGCCGATGGCGGCTACACATGTTGAAGGTCGACTGCTAGGAAGCGACGGAGATCATGAAAGGGATCTTGAAGGAAAATTGTATGGCTACGAACCAACTTCTCAAATCCGTGACGTAGCACTGGAACCTACAGCTGAAGCACGACATAGTACTGAAGGAGCTAGCCGATCTTAGGGAGGAAAACAAGCAGCTTTGCCAGGCTCGCTGAACACAACATATGTCTATTTAGTATTGAACCCGCCGGTTTATCCTCCGCAGGGTGATTTTGTAAGTTGAACTTAACTCTATGCACGATATGTGTGTTCGCCTAAAATTAGTTTGCTTGAGGATTGAGTTTGGCTTAGTTAAGAAAGCGCAACGCAAGTCTTACAGCTTAACTAGTATCGTATCGCACAACATAAATTATTCATCTCGAATTTCCTTTATCCTCTATAGTCCGTCTGTTCACCCTCGCTCTTCGCCTTCAACAGATCCGCAATGCAAGATTTCAGCTTCTTGTTGTCTTCCCGAGCTGATCCTCTCCTTTTCTACATTATGAATCAGCAACCCGTGACTATCCCGAAGCTTCTTTGCGCTCCAACAACCAAGCTCCCATCGATTCTGCCGCTAGCTCAATCGCAAATTCTCGATTTCTTGTTCTAGCTCCTTATTTCGCATCGACAAATTGTAATTTTTTTCAGCTGCATTACTTACATCAAGAATCTCCCGACCTTTCCAACTCATACATCTCCCATAACTGTGCCAAACATTTCTTATGCATCTCGCCACCAAGATCCACCCACTCTACTCCTTTACACACCAGGACAACCTAAAACACACACACTATAGTGTTATGAACATGCACGATACATTTTACTTCATGTCACAGCTGCACATAATGTAAACAAACCTGATTTGTACAGCCCAAAAACCTTCTCCTAGTGTTACCGTCAATGCAACATATCTCCTCGCTTAGCCAATGGTCACATGGCACTTCTCCATCGAGATCTAGGCCTCACATTCGGAGTCGAGATCGTCTGTGGTACCTATAGGTAAACGCAAAGCTGAAATCAAACACTATTGCATGCACATATGGAGCTCAGACGAGAGATTTACCGTTGCCTAACCCTAGCCCGAGAAAACAGAGGAACTCACATCAGGGAAGGAATACTCGATGTTGGAAAGAAGGTTGTCGCTGCTCGACTGGTCGTCCTCTCCGTTCAAGGAAAGTGTTAAGGGGTAACCCTGTGGGTGGCCCGATCTTCATGGATCTCGTGGTCAAATCGATGGGAAAGCAAGGGGAAAGGGAGAAGGTAGCGAAAGCGGATGCACACCTCGCGAAGAACACGGCGAACACACGCAAAACTCACACGATACAAGGCCGATTTCACTCACCGGGCCACCGGTCTGATAGAATCCTCGCAAGGAAAGATTGGTCAACATGCTCCCTCGATCCCACACGGAGAGGGAAGAACACCTTGGAGAGGGTCTTGACGTCTTGGCAAAGGGACACCGATGCCAAGGCCTTGTACAACGAGGGAGGCGCGATGCAAACTCCAACGAGGTGGTGATTTATAGTTGATCCCTTTGGTAGAAGGGGATGAGGCAAAACTAGAGATTCCAAAAGGGGGTTTTCTTTAGTCTATCATCTATGCCTCCGGGATACATGAGGGGTGGGGACTCTATTTATAGGCCAGCCACAAGTTCAGGGGTAGTTTGGGCATAAAACTAGGGTTTGGTGCGGAATAGAGGGGTACATGGGCCAAGGGCCCAGATGTTGGCTCGCAGACCCATCACTTAGGCCGACAACCGGTTCAGTGGACCTGATAGTCCGGGGTGGACACTCCGAGTAGTTTCAAACCGGCCTTCTAAATGTCCACGCCAAAGTTGGGTGGGGGCAGGCTTGGACACTCCTACCGGCATCGGGTAGACCTCCTGTTCTAGAGATGGCTGCTCCTGGGCCGCCTTCTTGGGTGACTTGGGACAATCTTGGGGACTTGCTAGATGTAGTAGTGTCCAAGGATGGCTGCATCAGTTCCGCCCTTCAAAAAGAGTCATCTCGACTCTTCATGCACATCACTAAGAAGATGATGTCGAGAGACCTTCTTGATCCTAGGGTTCACCAAACAGTCGTCCTTCAGAAGCTTGATGTGGTAACTCTTCAATGTTCCTTCACCTTCCATGAAGCCTACAAAGCTCACAACAAAAGCGTAAGCAACACTCAAAGAGTATCCAATTCATGAAGATTATAGAATGAGTCCTAAGTAGAAGGAAGTCACCTTATAATGTAGAGATAGCTCATTGAAGGGTAGCCCTAGGTAACTCTCTTCGATCTGCCTTGTCCACTCTTTCTCCATAGAGGTTGACGCTTATAATTGTACCTTCACACAACAAAGACCAAGCAACATATGTTCATGTGTGATAGAGGAGCATGACATTTTTGGCATGTCCATTCTTGTTCACAACACTATTAGCACAACTCAAGTTTAGCAAACGGGATGCATATGCAAGGTCAAAGTGCATGGAAATTGAACACCATCCAAATGTGGGAACTCAAAACTCCATATAACGCCTTAGTGTGGCACTCAAAGCAATGGACTAAAATATTGGTCAACATATTTGATGCAAGGATAGGATAATTCGCAAAACACATGCGGAAGAATATACAAAGCAACACCATTATGTGTGCAAACCAACCATTGGAAAGAACAATTGTTCAATATGTTGGATGCCATACACATACCATGAAAAGCCAAAATCATGGGGGTATGACTATCGCGAGCGGAAGCAAAAACAACATGTTTGCAAACAAACCATATGAAAGAGCAAGTGGTCCTTATGTTTGTTGCAACAACAATACGAGGGACTTGGAAGATCTCGTGAAAATACATGCTCATAATGGCATTATGGTTGCACACAAAACATCGGAAAGAGAAATTGTTCAACATTTTGTGGCAACACACAAAGCATCCATATCCAAAGAGTAATGAAACATGATTGTCACAAGGTGAAAGAATACCATTAACATGCTTGCAAGCTAACCATAGGAAAGAGCAATTTGTCAACATGAAAGATGCAAAGCATGCAAAAGGTATCAGAGTTGGGTCTGATCTGAACTCACTTGGGGATGCTCTAGAGCTTTTTTTGTCAACTCGTGCTCAACCGAGGTCACATTCTTGTGTGGGTACCTACACACATCATAGATGAAAGGAAGAATGTGTGTGCATGGTAGAGAAATACATCATCCATCATGACATATATCTTCTTGTGCACATCACCATTAGTGTCAATCAAGTATGAAAAATATGCATGGTGAGTATACAAGTGGGGAACATGCTTATCATGGCAATCATTAAAATCTCCAAAATTTGAGAAAGCTATGGGGGACATCTCAATATAAACTATCTGAGAATTATTGTTGCAAGCAAAACAAGTGAAAGAGCAATTATTCAACTTATTGCAAGCAGGAGAGATTGTAAAACATTCATGACAAAGCATGGTTCTAGGGTACCATTGGAACATCATTGCAAGCAAAACATCTGGAAAGAGCAATTGTACAACAAAGTGCAAGTAATGATATCATCAACGTAACGCTTAGAGCATGGCATGTCTATGGCAACATCATCACAATCAATAATTCCACATGCTCAACATTATGCAAAGGCAAAGTATCACATGGAAATATCAATGAAGCATATGTGATATCACAAACATCATCCATATCATGCCAATCATCACAAGTCATCATGTCCACTAGTGGGATCATGGCATCATCAACACCCTAATTTTTACCTTGTTCATACCTCTCATATGAAGTGGGTGTTGTGGTAGCATTGGCCTCCATGTGGGCTAATTTCTTCATCATGTATGGGGATGGTGTCATCTTCATCCACCATATTCATCTTCTCGGTCAGAGGCATCATCATGTCCAAGCTTGGCGCTTCTTTATCCATGAAACCTAGCACATCATGGATAACACACTAGAGGTAGAGGTAAGTCGTTAGAAATCAAAGTGGTCTCACATGACCTATCAACTACCACTCAACTCACTCGGTGTATCACTTATGCCCTCCAAGTGGAAGCACTCAATCTCATGTATGGTGGAGTCACTCATCTCACTCTTGCTTTCACCAAGTGGTCTAAGTGGCTCATACTCACATGGGATTGGTACCACATCATCACTCAAGCATGTAGGGGTAGGCCGGTTGCCTCAACTCCATGCGCCTCCTTTGGTGAAGGGAAAATCCCATGCTCACCATTCTTGACCTTGTCATCGCCATCTTGTGGTGTAGGCCCTTGTCTTGGAGCTTGCTCATCCTTTGCCATGGCCTCCTTGGCTTGTGTTGACATCTTCTTGGCATCATTCCAATTTTGCAAAGTAGAGGTCTTTGTCTTCCTCATTCATGAAGTTGCATGCGCCATCTAGGATGTCAAGTTTGGGAGTTGAAGCTTGATGGCGGAGGAGAGCTTGATCTTGGTGCCATTTTGGTGGTGGCACAAGTAGTTGAAGGTGCCTTTATGATGGTGTCGATTTGAGGTCATTGGCATGCCTTGCCAAAGGTTGATGTAGATGGCGACTTGGTCATCCACATGACGCCACGCATAATGCTTCTATCCTTGGCACTCTTCTTGGTGAGGCTTTGTAATGAGCGCAGCATCAATAGTCTTGGCCATCATGCTCATGGTTTTGGAAAAGTCATTGTCCATGTCGCGCTTGAAGTTGTCCATTGTATGGTGGACCTTGGTGCTCGAGGAGGAGGTCTGGCCTTGGTCGACGCGACTTGAGGAGCTTGTCATTGTCGTTCTTGAATTCATCCATGCTTGGGGAGTTATTGTTGTTGTAGAACTCCATATCACCCAAGCATGTGGAGCCATTGTCGGTGTAGTGATCCATCATGTCATCCATGCTTGTGGAGGCATATGCATGGTGGCTCATCGTGGATTCTTCATAGAAATCATCCTCGGTTCCGAGTCCCTAGACATGTTTCACAAGACCAAGTGGTGTATATGGAAGTGGTAGGGTTAGGAATGCAACGTCAAACCTTACTTTACCTTGAAGATAGTATCGCAAGTGGCAACACTTGAGAGCAATCAAAACCAAGCAAAGTGAAGTCCACGCGAACACCAAAAACCAACTAACCACTAAAAACACACACACACACATAAAGCTTATGGTGGATAGGTATGGAAGGTATGGTCCAAGAACAATCCAAAATCAAGATGTTGTAATGGCAAGTAAAGAACTGACGATGATTGATACATTGCAAATGTATCTATAATTTTTGATGCTCCATGCTTGTTTTATCTACTTTCTTGTGTTTTGTTCCAACTTTGGAGTACATTTCATATGATTTCTTGACTAACCTATTAACAAGAGGTTTCATAGTGAGTCGCCTGCTTTCGCTTTTTTTGGTTCCAGTGAAAGTTTAAAATGAATATTCTCGAATTGACGGACAAAAGCCAAAGTGCCTATTTTTCCGTAAGACTCCAGAGCGAATACGAGATCGGAGTACGGACGAGGGAGAGGGCAGGCCACACCTCTCCTAGGCGTGGGCTAGGCCTGGCCGCCAGGCCTGGTGTGTGGTGGTCCCTGTGCACCCCGTGGTCTCCTCTTCGCCTATAAGAAGCCTTCTAACCTAAAACTCGAGGGGTTCGACGCTTTTCCGTAAGGAGTTCCGCTCGCCCACCACCGTATTCCAATAACAAAGACTAGAAACTCCGTTCTGCACTGTCGGGACGGGAATTGAGGAGATCACGCCATCATCATCACCATCGCTTTCTCCATCGACCATCCATGTTTCTCCCATCTATGAGTGAGTAATCCTCACCGTAGGCTATGGGGATGGTAGGATTGGATGAGATCGCTCATGTAATGGCATCGCATTGTTAGGCATAGTGCCTAGTATCTCTTATTAGTGCTTTATGACTTTGTTGCAACTTTGTTGTGCTTAATGCTTGTCACTAGGGCCCGAAAAGTGCCATGATTTCAGATCTGAACATGTTATTGATTCATTATGATAGTATTGTTCTTGGTCTTATCTATGTTGTATAGACATCGTTGTCCGGAACCTATGGTCCCAAAGTGATGTAAATCGGGTAGCCGGAAGGGAAAGGCTTTGATGTGAGGATCACATGTGTTCATGGAGTGTTAATGCTTTGGTTCGGTGCTCTATTAAAAGGAGCACCTTAATTGCCAGTAGTTCCAGAGAGGCCCCACGCAAACGGGTCGGTGACAAAAGATGTTGTGCAAGTTCTCATTATGCAGCACGTATGACTATATATGGAACACATGCCTAGGATTGTCTAGTACTTGGATGCTTTATCTTATTTATCTGCAATTGCCCTATGTTCTGATTGCTATGTGAATTGTCTTGTCCATGCAATGCCCGTTCATCCATCTCTATGCCTACCGCACCAATCCCAATTGCCATCGCTTTTGTTACTATGTTTTGCTTTACTTGCTGCTATTTACTATTCCTACTACAAAATTGTTGTTATCGATAAACCGTTGGAGCAAGATTGTTTCCAGTGTGCAGCTGAATTGACAACTCAGCTTGTTAAGGCTGATAAGTATTCTTTTGGCTCCACTTGTGTCAATCAATAAATTGGTTTTCACTTCAAAACAACGCGATACACCCCTATACTTGTGGGTCGTCAAGACTATTTTCCGCGCCATTGCCGGGAGTATAGCTTTATTTATCAAGTCCACTTGGATTCACTATTGTTCAAGCTAAGTTTATTTTATCCTTGTTTGCTTGTTTCTTTATCAAAATACAAAAACAAATTAGTTCCTACCTAGTTGTTATTTTCGTTGGTCCATTATTGTCTTGCTTTGTCATGCTTGTTATCAATGGTTGGTTTCTTTGAAACTGAAGCTTACCGGCAAGGTGGGTTCACGGAAGATCAAAAAATATTATTACAAGGAACACCGCTTGTCACAAAAAAGGGAAACACTTATGGGAACAAATTGATAGATTGTATACCATTGCTAGAAACGTGTGCTCTACTTATAATGTTACTTATTGTTGTGATGAGTCTTGTTGCGTAAAGAGGTATAAACACCACCCTTTTCAATGAGTATAGTGATAATGATACCATATCTTCCTATGCTAAAGGAATTTATGACTTTATGATGCGAACAAATTGAAGAATTTATTGCTTGAAGGGTGCTTTTGAACTTGCTAGTTTGCATGAAAATATTGATGATTCACCTTACAAATATGAGGTGTATGGTATGCTTAAATTTTGCTTTTGATAATTACAAGGATGAAAATGGCTATATTCTTGAGTATTTTAATAAATGCTTTCCATAAATGGAAGAGACTAATGCCTTGCAGGACCCTATGGAAGAGACTAATGCCTTGGTGTGCTCCTATGGAAGAAGAAATTGATGAACCTGAAATCTCATTAGATGAAAAAGAGGAGGAGAGTGATGAACAAAAGGAGGAAGAAATGGATTAGCTACCCATGCCTACCTTCTAATGAGAGTAACTCTTATCCCATACATTATTTGTGTCCTCCATGCTTACTAAAGGAGGATGAATGTTATGTTCTAGGTTTCTTTGAAAATGTTTATGATAAGGTTCTAGTGCTTGTAGATCACTTAAAAGCATGCTTTATGTGATAGTTATATTGTTGAGTTCATTCATGAGGTTACTGAAATTATTTTGAGAGAGAAAGTATGGTGGTAGGAGTTTTCATTGTATTGAAACACCTCTCTATGTGCTGAAAGTTTTGAAGTTACTCTTGTTTTATCTTCCTATGCCTCACTACTTGCTCTTGGTAAATTTATTTGCTTACACGATTCCTATGCATAGGAAGTGGGTTAAACTTAAATGTGTTTTGATTTTCTTCTTGATGCCTTTACTTCAACTTATATTTCTTATGAGAGGATCCTCTCAAACTTTTATGCCTCAAGATGATAATATGTCTATTATTCTTGGGAGACCTTTTCTTAAATACTGCAGGAGCTGTTATTAATTGTAATCAAGGAAGGTGACCTTCAATGAACACATTGTCTATTTCTCAAGAATATTGAAAGTTGAATTCAATTGAACATGTTGAGGGTATTCAAGTTGGAGAAATATATTGTCCCATACTTAAGAGAAAAATTTGAAACTATTATGATTGGGACCATTGCTATCAAGGTTGAGGTAACATAATCATTAGTGGAATACAAAGTTTTGTCTCATATGAAATTGTTTTGGTAACAATACCTGATCAACCTTGCTAACAAAAAGGATTTCATTGAACAAAACAATGTTTTCACTATGATTATCTCCGCTTACTTCTATTTTATCCATTTTCAGTTTTTGTTTTGCCTAACTTAAAGGCTTTAAAGAAAAGTACTTGTTGGTAGATAACCCAAGAGTTTTAGATGAGTCTTGGAAGCATACTCTGTAATAACCGCTCCTTATCCTTTTTTTTGCTTTTGTGCTAAGAGTAACCTCTAATGAGAGTGAAGTAATGATTGGGAAAGTTGCTGTCCTGAAACAGATTTTTTGTGCTTCAATCGTAAAAATTCCTGAGAGAGCTCTGTACGTCGGATTGAGCTGTAATTGTTTGTGCTTTTGCCCCAGGTTGTTATCTAACTTTCGTTAGTTCAACACTTTTGATTTGAGCAACAGAAGGTCTTCGAAAAAATTGTATTACCTGCTGGTCTGTTTTGACAGATTTCTGCCATTTTCTGCATTTGCTTCTTGTTGGTTCTTTCTTGAGTTCTTTTGGGGAATTGAGCTTTTGAGGAAGAGCTACAGTAGCTAGTGTTATAATGGAAGTTTATTTGGTGTTAAACTGAACCTTGAGACTTATTTATCTTAAGTGCACTAATGTTGCTAATGAGATTGTGTGAAGTTTTGTATGAAGGAAAATTTTCATGTGTATGGAAGGAATGAGTAATGAGATGAAGGATGGACTAAAGCTCGCTTGGGGATGCCAATGCTGTCACCCTCAAGAAATATCCAGGAAGTACAAGGTTAAAGCTTGGGGATGCCTTTGGCATCTTTTCTTCATCAATAAAAATTCCGTGTTTCTTCCAAACGTCATTTTTATTGTTTCATGCACTTGTGTTTTCTTGGAGCGTATTTTTTGTTTTGGTTTTCGCCTTCTTGGTTTGCTTAGTTTTCTGAATAAATTGGTTGGACCCCTCTTTCATACTTTTGGTTTGTAAATAGTTTGGTTTGGTTTGGAAAAGAGTAGCAAAGTTCATGCTTATGTGGTAAAAGAGCTCTCTGATCTGTGGCCTATGCTTTGTCATGCCATGCTTGATATTGTTTTGGCTTTATGCTTAGTATTCTTTGCTATAGCATGACTTGTTATAAAACAATTGAGATTGCTTAATGTGCCTTTGGATGAATCATGCGTTGTTTTAGCATATTAAAGCATAGTATAGTGGTATTCTCCCTTGATGCTTTATTTGGGTCGACTTGGCACATGCTCACAATTCATGTTATGACTATCCAAAGTCACCATAGCCTTTATGATCCTTAGTTTTCAACTTGTAGTATCACTTATGCTTTGATCAATGATGTTTTGTCGCCTGCATGATTATGGCCATTATTGCCTCTTTAGTTTGTCGCTTCCTAGTCTTTTGCTAGCCTCCATAACAAAGTATGAGTTCCACTCATGCATCCAACTCCCAAAACCAAGTTATTCCAAAGAGTCCACCATACCTACCTACTAGCTTATGCTATTCCAAGTATATTAATGCTTTTGTTTACCATCCACTTGTTATGAGAAAACTAGTGATTAAAGTTCTCACTTAACTTGAAGGCACACTTACTTTAATTGCCCTTAATAAACTTGAACCATTGTGTTCTATGTTGTATATGCTTGCACTTATTTGTTGGGAATTAGAGTAACCATGCTTTCATGGGGAACGCTTCAACATTGCACTTGGTACTTGTACCTAGTTGATATCATGCTCTTTGTATATGGATGTCGCCGTGTGAAATGCACGAAAAAGGGAGCTAGTAAGTCCATGGAGTTATGTATATGTGTTAGAGAATGCCTGGGTCATTCGGCCGGTTCTAATCCATGCGACATGGTGGAAACCTGCAGCCACAATACCGCTGTCTATGAAGCATTCTTCTTTAAAAAGAGTCCTATATTGAGAAAAAAGATAAAAGAGAAAAAAGAGAAACTATGAAAAGAGGAAAGAGAGAAAAAGCACCATATTCCCATGGTAAATAAGAAGAATGCTGAGATGTTCAAGTTCTGCTTGCCTTGTCATTTTGATATGGGGATTCTTCCGTATAATTGGGCAAGGGGTACCTGCTGGTGGTTCTCTATGATACACATGTACTTACGATGACAAGAACTTACTGGGTGAATAAACTTTAGTAGCATGAGGAGCTACCTCATATACAAGGGACATGAGATTTCGACTTATACTGGCAAGTATGTACACCATAGTGTGTCTACTTTAACCTTAATCACTTCAAGATGCTTATGATAGGGGCAATGAGAGCTGAAAAACTTTAAGTATCATAATTTTGGAAGCTCTTTATGAGACTTGAATCCTTACTTCTTTTTACAAAAGGCCTTTCTTCCACCATTATATTGAGTCTCCACCTTCTATCTTTTATGCACCTACTTTGAGAGCATAGTGACCATTCTTAGTTCTATGTGCATTGTCCCAAGACTAGTTGATTGATGCATAACTTGTTATTGCTTGTTTAAAACTATTGTATCTAGTCACTCTTATGAACTTTTGAAGGTGTCTTGCATTTATATTTGCTACTCTATTGAGGGACAAGCTGAATACTATTATGCTTTTGTTTTCTTTATGTGAAACAAAACAAACGCCTTAAAAGCATCATTATTCATGAATCTTTTGTTTGTGCCTTTTCATGTTGCATCATAGTTTCTTTTCTTATTGCTAGAACTTTGTCTCTCATGTTATGATTGGGCGCAAGTACTATGATCCCAGCTTTGAATGTTTGCAAAATACTTTGATCAAGTCTTTGATGGCATGTCACCTCAAAATTATTTCTTTTATCACTTACCTACCGAGGACGGTAGGAGTTAAGCTTGGGATGTTGATACATTGCAAATGTATCTATAATTTTGATGCTCCATGCTTGTTTTTATCTACTTTCTTGTGTTTTGTCTCCAACTTTGGAGAGTATTTTCATATGATTTCTTGACTAACCTATTAACAAGAGCCACAAAGGCTACCGCCTGCTTTTCTCATTGTTTTGGTTCCAGAAAGTCAAAAATGAATATTCTGAATTGGACAGACAAAACCAAAGTGCCTATTTTTCCGTAAGACTCCAGAGCCGAATACGAGATGGGAGGCTGAAAGGGCTGTAGCCACACCCCCCCAGCGCTGGCTAGGCTGCAGTGGTGTGTGTGGCCCTGCACCTTCGCCTCCTCTTTTCCTATAAGAAGCCTTCTGACCTAAAAACTTGGGGTTCACGCTTTTTCCGTATGAGTTCCGCTTCTCCTGGGCTTCCGCCACCACCCAGAGAGATTCCACTTAACCAGCACGAGAAACTCCGTTCGCACTCACCGGATTCGGGAATTGGAGGAGATCATCGCCATCATCATCACCATCGCTTCTCCATCGACCATCCATGTTTCTCCCATCTATGAGTGAGTAATCCCCGCCAGGCTATGGGGATGGTAGGGATTGGATGAGACTGCTCATGTAATGGCATCATATTGTTAGGGCATAGTGCCTAGTATCTCTTATTAGTGCTTTATGACTTTGTTGCAACTTTGTTGTCCTTAATGCTTGTCACTAGGGCCCGAAAAGCCATGATTTCAGATCTGAACATGTTATTGATTCATTATGATAGTATTGTTCTTGGTCCATCTACAAGTTGTATACACACGCCGTTGTCCGGAACCTATGGTCCCAAAGTGACAAAATCGGGTAGCTAAGGGAAAGGCTTGATGAGGATCATATGTGTCCCCGGAGTGTTAATGCTTGCTCCAAAGGTTTCTATTAAAGGAGCACCTTAATTGCCAAGAGTTCCTTGAGGCCCCGCCTCCAAACGGCCGGCAAAGACAAAAGATGTTGTGCAAGTTCTCATTGTAGCATCGATGACTATATGGAACACATGCCTAGGATTGTCTAGTACTTGGATGCTGTATCTTATTTATCTGTAATTGCCCTATGTTCTGATTGCTATGTGAATTGTCTTGTCCATGCAACGCCTGGGCCCTTCATCCATCCCATGCCTACAGCGTGACCTAACCCCACTTTTTACCGCTTTTTGTTACCACTGCCTTGCTTCACATGCTATTACTTTACTATTCCTACTACAAAACTATTACATCGATAAACTCGCCGGTTGTGAGCAAGATTGTTTCAGGTGCAGCTGAATTGACAACTCAGTTGTTAAGGCTGATAAGTATTCTTTGCCCTTGTGTAGAATCAACAAATTGGATTTCACTTCTAAAATATTACATACACCCCTATACTTGTGGGTCATAAATGATCACAAAGCAAAACAAGTCAATCCACAAGATAGGAATTATATACAAGGAAACACACACGATAGGATAAATGGGACTTGCGAGACGAAAAAGTGAGCTAAGAAACCAAATGATTACCTAGCTTAAGACTATAAGCTCGTGTCGCACAAGTGCAAGGAGAGACGCTTAGTTCGATTGCAATAAATTGGTAGGCTACAAGATATGCACAATAAGTACCACCTATTTGATGTTCATCGACCTTGCGCTTCCTATTCTATGAGGCACTTGTTTCTTTCTTTCTTTTTCTTCCTTTTATTTTTTTCTATCTTTTTCACTTTTCTTTTCTTTTTCACTTGCCCTTCCTTGTGCCAACAACTATACAAGATAACTATATGAGATAGCGCACTCACAACTTTTGCTCGGAATTCTACAAGGTATCAAATGTGCATAGCCCAAGCAATCATTGGAGGAACTAGTCTCAATAGGTGTTTGTTGAACGCAAAGATAGTGTGGCTCACAAAGGGATGCAAGTGGGGAGAAGTCATGAATTTTATACCTTTCTTCACGATCTTCACCCTTTATTGGTGGATTCCGCCTTGCTCACAGAATTTGGATAGAGTATATAGCATGAACTACGGAGATGATGATTTAGAGCTCTTTCTCCCTTCAAATGAGCTAAAGAATACTCAAAATCCGGATCAGATGCAAAAAAAGTTATGCTCAAAACCGTGGAAGCAGATTTTTTTCCGCCAGCAGGGGCGGGAAGTGATGAAGTCCGAGGCGCCAAATGGAAGTTTTAAGGAAGGACAAGTGCCAGGGCGGAGATTCCGTCAATTTATGCCTGATACTCCGGCATGGATACTCCGGTCCGTTTTGGTTTGACATCCGTCCGACGAACCAGAACTTCCAAAACATTTTAACGGACGAAGTTTTTTGGCAAAAACTCAACCAAAACCTCAAATTGATAGAGGAAATCAAGGAATTAGGCTATGGAAACGCAGGGAAGGTAGATCAACAAGTTTAGCAAGTAAACCACGGATCAAACCTACCAAAACGCACTCAAATCATGCGATCAATCCAAAACACTAATTGGGGCTGTTTTTGTGAAATTTCGAATTTATGGGGAAAAAGACCAAATCGAGGAGAAACTGCGGGCAACCAAAAAAGCTGTCGATACTTGGTGATGTTAAGGTTGGAAACAAGATCCACTCAATTTGTGGCTATTTTTGTGGTATATCAAGAAAAAATTTGGTGGGGAAGAACGAGGGAAATCCATGGCAACTTGGGCTCTAATGCCGACAAGGTGTTAGGGGTAACCCCCGTGGTGGCCCGACCACTTGGATCTCATGGTCAAATCAATGGGAAAGCAAGGCGGAAAGGGAGAAGGTAGCTGAAGTGACACATTAATTCCTCGGCCAAGAACACGACGATGAACACACGCAAAAACGTGACACTCTATACAAGGCCGATTGCCT
Source organism: Avena insularis (assembly GCA_023614405.1). Taxonomy (NCBI): domain Eukaryota; kingdom Viridiplantae; phylum Streptophyta; class Magnoliopsida; order Poales; family Poaceae; genus Avena; species Avena insularis. The sequence goes on along the minus strand of JAJUPC010000591.1, from coordinate 2,569 downwards.
TCTCATCGGTGGCCATCGGGTCCGATAGAATCTCGGGCAAGGAAAGATCGGTCAACGTGGGTTTCTCGATCCCACGCGGAGAGGGAAGAACACCTTGAGAGGTTTCCTGACGCCTTGGCAAAGGGACACCATGCCAAGGCTTTGGTATACAACGAGGGAGAAGCTGCATGCAAACTCTAACAAGGTGGTGATGATAGCTCGATCCCTTTTTGCAGAAGGGATGAGGCAAAACTAGATATTCCCACTAAGGGGGCTTTTAGTCTTCATCATCTATGCTCTAAGGGATACATGAGGGGTGGGGGCCTCTCCATTTCATAGGCCGTACCACAAGTTCAGGGTAGGCCAAGAGCCCAGATGTTGGCTCGCAGGGCCCATCACTTAGGCCAGCCGACAAGGGCCGGACAGTTCTGGGTACGGGACACTCCGGTAGTGTCTCGAACTGGCCTTCTCGAATGTCCATGCCAAAGTTGGGTGGTGGGGACAGGCCGACACTCCTTGCCGAAAGTCACGCCTTTACACTCCGGCCGGCATCGGACGACGACTTCTCCGGGGCCTGGAGCTGGTTGCCCTCGGACCGCCTTCTTGGGTGACTTGGGATGATCTTAGGGACTTGGCGGTGTAGATGTAGTAGCATCCATAGGACGGTCGTGACGACAAGATACACGTTATTGCCGCATCGACAATGATGGCGAATGACGCGCTGTCAAGACGCCGGTTTTGGCATCTGCGTGTCGACGCTTGTGAGAGAGAGAGAGAGCAATTCTTCATCACCGCCGCAATAATGACTAAATTGGCATATTAAGGCAATAGTTTAATGGATACACGTATGCCCTTTCCTCGATTACTATCTCCTCACTAATATGGATTCTCTTCATACATTCTCATTTCAAATATTAAAACATGTACTCCTCCATCCCAATTTCATTGCCTCAACTAAAACATACTAGTATATTACATCATCTAAAGAAACAAAATCATGTCAACTACAAGGTACTTATGCATCACTTCTTCACCATGGTTTCACAAAAACATTATATTACAATCTCTCAACAAACATAATCACATCATGGTTTCACAAAACATCACATTACAATCTTCTTAAACAAAACATAATCACGTAAACAAGTATATTACATCAACTCAAGAAACAAAATCATGTCGACTACAAGGTACTTACGCATCACTTGCCATGTCATGGTTTCAGCAAAACATTATATTACAATCTCTCAACAAACAAAATGACAGAAACAAGTACAAGACATCATCTCAACAAACATAATCATGTCAACTACAATGTATTTATGCATCACTTGTCCACCATGGTTTCACAAAACATTACATTACAATGTCCCAAATAAACATAATAACATAAACAAGTACTAAAGACGCCATCTAAAGAACAATAATCATGTCAACTACAATGTACTTTCTGCGTCTTATTACAACAACGGCGGTTTCAGTGGAGTGACATGTCCTAAAAATCTCAATAGCTCGCATAAAGATTATATCGCAATCCTCAACAAACATAATCAAAGCAAGAAACACGCCTAAATGCAACAAAAGTCAATATTACAAATACAAAGTAAGGGGAACCCCGTGGTCCATATGACAAGACCAGTGGGTAGCAGCTCTCCTTACCGTCGATCTCACTCAATTCCGCTTCGAATTTCACCTCATTTCCGTCTGTACCACCACTACAGGCATCTACATCCACTATAACCCTCGCTCAACAACATCGGAAATGGTACCAAGAAAGAACACCTTCCCCGGGTTCGGGCTTTTTCGTCGTGACAATCTGCATAAGACTCTTCAGATCCAAAAACATCTATGAATCTGTCGCTTCTTATGATGCCACCACCGGATTTTGCCATCCCGCTAAGGGCCAATACTGATTTCCTTTACTGATCATCTCTCTCTATTTCATCAAGAGTTATATTTTTGGAATCGGCTGTTGATCTCCATAGTGACAAACTGGCTTATTAACTCCCTCATCAAGTTTTGCCATGTATGAATCCACCCCTCTATGCGTGAATTAAACTTATCTATATCAGCGATCTATTGGTCCGAGATTCTCAGGGAGCGTAAACTCAAAAGAAGATCTCCAAAGATCTCGGTGACATACATATCATCAATCATCGCTCAACTTTCACCATTCATCATCATTGCACAAATACCCCAAACCATCTCAAGATCATGGAGTGCTCAATGGCTGGACAGGTAATCATCTATGTTGCGCCCACACCAATTTTGTCCTCTCGCCTAGGAACCCTGTGGGGAATTCTAGTGGCGTTATTATCTACCATCTCGCGACAATGCATGGACAAAACCTCTTTGCAATTCACAAGCGTATGCACATCTTGCTCGAACACAATCCTCTCTCGGCTTTCACCAAAATCAAGTTTTGGCAGGTAAAATCGCTGTAACATGAACTGTGGAACTCATGAGTAGGTCCCTTATATCAAAGTTATGCCTAATTTGATTAAAAGGGGAACTTTTTCAGCTTCATTCGATTCTGCTTATTGTCAGAAACTCAATCTACTTGCAAGATAAGGCATAGATAAGAAAATTC
>JAJUPC010000590.1:0-181548 GCA_023614405.1 Avena insularis | reverse complement strand
AAATAGAATTTGCTTATAATCGTCATTATCTACCAAGTTGCAAAGATGTGCCCGCTGAGATCGCAGTATGGTTTTGTTCCTCGCACCTATTGACGGGTTGCTCACCGATTTCGTGCAAAATAATTTGGATGCTAGTACAACGCTACCAAGAAATGATATTAAACTTGGGCAAGAATACTAAAGGCACATCAATGAATGCCAAGTATAAACTTGTCGACAAAGGGAGAAGAAGGTGTTTGATGTTGAGATCTTGTTTGCCAGCATTTATGTATGATCTTTCTTTTCCGACGACGAAGTCTAAGTTAATGTCGCGTCGCTGGTCCCTTACAAAAGTGGGAGAAAATAAATGAGTAATGCATATAAACTTGAGTTGCTCGCAGCATTTTGGCACGTTAGTCCCACGCTTAACATTGCAGATTTGAAGTTTCCATTGGTGAGGAAGGAGATTGCACGAGACTCACTTCAATCTGCTAGCGGAGGATGTGATCCTCCACTGATAGATTTACCTACAGCTAATACATACATAACTATCACAAGATCTTGCCAAACAACTTAACTATCGTACTGCTTTTTGAACCATTCCTTACATACATGAGAGAATATGATGTTGCCAAATCAGATGTATTTCTTATTTTAGGAATGATGGACCAAGTGATTGAGAGAGGGATAAGCATTGAGCATGGCTACACAAGTAAGCACGTGATGAGAGATCCAAGAGAAGGCCAATGATGGAGATTTCAGAACTTTGAAAGGGGCCACTACATGACAGTCAACAAAATATTCAAGATTAATATCAATGATCTTTATTTTATAGTTTAATATGTTACATTAATTTTATTTTGGGCCAGGCCCATGTAATTTTCAGTAGATTTTAAATAGCTACTTTTTAGAGTCCGTGATTTGAGGAAAAGGACTTAGTTGATTCGCCATCACTTCCAAGGCTGGCCTAAACTCCCACCTTTCCTCCTTAACACCCCCCATAGTCAGTGACCCCTAGACTCCATTTTGTTTAGACATTGTTAGCCATCGTAGCAACTTCGCCAAGGCTCGAGCGCTAAATTTCTTGTACTTCTCGCATCTATTCAGGATCCCACCTTTCAATAAAGCTTTCTCTTAATCCGCAATATCTTGATTGGTACATTATTGTTCTTACTTGTTCGATTTCAGGTAGGAACGCCCAGACCTCTATCGTCAGCCGATCAATTCCTGCAGGATCTAAACCCGTGATTTGGCCCAGTTGGATCGTGATCAAGGCCGCGGTCGCACGCAGTAGCCTGGATCGCCAAGCCCGAACTCCACCAAATCGATATCGCCATCTCATCGAAGGACTGACACTCGCCCCATCAAATTTTGAGATGACCACAGTGACCCGGTGTCTCACATGTCTAGGGTCATGTTTGAGGCCACATTTATTGGCCAATGCAGTGGCAATGAGAACGTAAATGGGTTAAACATAGAGGGTTACAGAAGGCCAAATGCATTTCATCACCTATCCTGGTTTCACGATCGCCCCAGAGATCGCTCAGCGACCCAGAAATGGGTCTCAACCTGAGTACCGCTCGGGAGGTCCCAGAGTACCGCCAGTAGTCCCAGGACCTGCTGGGCGCCAAGAGGGGCGTGTAGCTGGGACTGGGAGGTGTCACGATCAGAGTACCTGCCCTGATCCACCGCTACCCGGGCTTCGCTTCAAGGCTGCCTCAGAGAGTGGGCGGTAGTAGCCTGTCACTGACCAGTAGTACTACCGAGACAGAGATCAGCTTTTCACTGTGCTCCTCCGCTCAATCGGGTCCTTTCAGACCGAAGGATGTACAAGTATGCGATGAAGTAGCAGCCATCCAAGGTGTATCAAGTCACAAGGAAGATGAAGTTCAATTTTTAGCTTGTAGGAGCTTGGCTCCAAGTGCTGAAATAAACCAGCACTTGGGGAGCCCGTGGGGAGCAGATGTAGTAGCTCGAGGATTTGGCCGTGATCAGCTTTCCCCTTGGGAAAAAGAGTCGCCTCACCTTCAACCTTCCTAACTTCATCTTCTCCATGTAGGGTGAGAGGTCCTCGATGATGAAATGTCGTAGCCCATAAGATACTCTTCATGTTGGGATATCAAGGAGGTATCATGTTGATCCTCTTGGCACTTTGAACGGTCCATCACCTCTGGCTTGTGCTTGAGCCGTTGCCTTGGGGAAGCTTGCCTTTACTTAAGTGCAAAATCGGCACAAGGCCCGCCTTCTTCTAAAAGACTTCATCTCTTTCGTCTGCTTAGCCGTGATGCTTGGGCCAAGGACTTGTTGCTCGGTTCAGAGTTCTTTGTCTTCATGGAGTTTCTTCATTGTTTGGGTATGCTTGATAACGTTCTGATATCAAAATGCTCCTTGAAGCGGAAGTGGAAATATCGTTTTAGAGGCTCCCAAACCATAACAATGAACGGGCTCTCATGTAGTGAGTGTTTATGCCATGAAGTAACTCTACAGTAAAATAAGATCAATTTTAAGGTTTCATCAACACACGAGGCGCCAAGGTTTTATTGACGACCTCAGTTGTCCATCGGGTTTGAGGATGCGAGAAGGACGAGAAGAGAGCTTCGATGTTTAGGCTTGTCACGAGAGTTCTCTGTATAGCTCATGAATCAGACGCTGCTATTTCAGACGATTGTTCTGTACAATCGTAGCCTAATTATTTCCCAAAACAATTTTGCTTACATGAAGCATCACTCATTCTTTATGAAATTAATGAAGTAAAGGCCTTTGAAAAGCCATCCACTACCACAAATATAGAATCATGTCCAGCGCTTAGATTCAGCAAGTTTGCCAAAGTCCATACGTTTAATGTCCGCTCAAGGTGCATGGAGAGGAATAGGTACGGTATGGCAAAGACCAAAGGGGTTAGACGACTTAGCTTGGATACATGTAGTGCATCGTTGACGGGCTTCCACGTCAAAGCCATCTTTTAAAGCAGTGAGGAGAGCATGTCACGCCTTGTCACAAACAAAGTGACCTATAAGGCCTCCGTTCAAGGATCTCAAGAAGTAAAAATTTGGAGAGATCACTTGAACAAAGCTTGTTTTGTTTGAAAAGAAAACCCTTATGCAAATAGAAATCATCAATCCCTTTATCTATTGGAATATCTTGCAAAACGGCCCAATAAAGGGCTTCTGCACGTAGTACAAAGATTTTACGTCATCAAGAAGATATCATCAAGTCATAAATGTTTTATGTAGACAAAGGTTCACACTGATTTTCTTTTGCCTTTCACGACAATGTAAGGAAAAGATTCCACAACCCAACCCATTTGGCCTCACTTACTTCAAATTATCAATTTATCTCGAACGACTTATATTCTGAATGGATTATAAAATCTTAGGCCAAAGGTAGTGTTGCTGCCACTTGAAGGACACGGAACCAAGGCAAAAGCTCTTTATCATAGATGGATAGTTAAGGCGTATGCGCCATCAAGTTTTCTCACTATAGCGTACAGACGCCATTTTATGCTGGGTTAGACGCTTCCAATGCCATATCACCATTGCCACACCTAATCTCAAAGGTTTTGTGAACTGCATGTAAGAAGTGGTGCTTTATGAGCCTCTTTGAGCTCATCAAAAGCTCTTTTGACAGGCTTTTCCCCAAACGAACGACATTTTTCTTGGTCAATCTGCTGAGGGTGCTACGGTAGAAAAGTTCACAAAGCGACGCAAACCTAAATCAGTTCACTAACATTGCCTAAAGATAATAACTGATGTCCTTAACTTTTGAGAAGACTAACTTCACTATTAGAAGACACATAAAACCAAGGAAAATCAGTTTTGTCTTTTGCAAAAAGTATGCACTTTGGGAGATTAGAATAAAGCTTTTCACACTTGGCGAAGGATTTGAAGGACCTCCTTGGCAACATAGAGTAACACATGCTCCCTCATAGTGACTTGCTATAGACAAGGATGTCACTGCAAGTACAACCAACACTCTTCCCAATGAGAGATCTCAAAATATAGTTCATGAAGGCGACGCAAGGTAGATGGGGCATTTGATAAGCCAAAAGGCATAACCAACCATTCATAGAGACCAAGCTATGGTCTTGAAAAGGCGATTTCACCCATCACCTTCCAACCCATCACCTGAATTTGATGGGTAACCTACTACTAAGATCAATTTCGGAAAATATAGGCTCCACATACCGCTCCTCAAGCATGTCATCAAGGCGGCGGTAGATAGGATGTCGATAACGTACGGTGATAGTGATTGATTGACGGCCAAATCCGTGCATAACCGCAACGTATCATCCGCTTTTTTGGAACTAGAATCAACGCGGGACCGCGCTGGGCTAGTGCTTACTTGACTCAAACCTTTGAGACGAGTTGGTTGATTTGACGCTGTATCTCCTTCGTCCTTAGGGTTAGATGCGACACGCAAATGGCCTTGATTTGGGAGTAAATTGGGCGCCGTATGAGGTCGATCACGATTGCTCGATTCCACGAAGAGGAGGTAGAGCCATGAGGAAGCTCTTCGAAATACATGTCGTGGGAATTCCCCGGTGAAATAGCCATCAAAGAAGGAGTGAACATTTGTCAAAAATCATTAGTTCTTTGCGCTTAGTCCACTTGCAAACAAGGACATGCAGAAATGGATGGAGTTGTTCCACACTTCTCTCTCATCTCACTTTTTGGTGCAAGAAGAACACTCTTTAGTTTTCCACTCGAGTTTAAACTTCGTACCACTCCTCACTATAGTGTGGTCTCTCTCGCTCACCCACTCTTCCTTTCACAAGATGTTTTTTGTGGATTGGCGCCCTTACTAAAGCTTCTTTGCATTGTCATGCAGCTTATTTGGCTAGGGAGTTATCGGTCAAGAATTTTTAAGTTTTTCAGAAGCCATTTGAAGTGCAAGTGTTCCGGGAGTGACCAATGCATATAAATAGCGTTTATCGCTGGCCTTCCTAGCAACATACAAACCATCATTGGGACCACGCCACATTCCACCGTGTCCTTAGCAGTGGGTCTAATTGAGAACGCTACTCTAGACGGCAATTGTGCTTGATCTTGAGGCAACCCTTGGTCACTAGCCATTGTAGGTAGGGGTTTTACGCGGATGGAGGGTGAGGTTGAGTTTTCACACAATTCTGTGGATTGCATTATTAGCGACTCCTCGCATCGATGACTAACTTTAATGGACTTCCCATTCATACCGCACGAGTTTGGAGACGATGTTCATCGTTGGTCTTCAATCTCATTGACTTGAGTAGTTAAGACCCTTGTGACGACAAGGATGGACTTGCGCCATGTCTCCACACACAAGTAGTTCTTAATCAAATCTTCTTTCAAATGGCTTCGCCTTGCCATGCTTCCTTGACCCTTGCACATCAAACTCTTCCTTCTTCACGTATTCTTCATACGCCCGTTGTCATGGGATGAACCAAAAACTTTCATTCTTCCCACATGCGGCCGACATTTGTGTCCTTGCCTCCACACTTGTAGCACTCACCATTGAATGGTTGATCATCCCTTGTGTATTTGCCACTTGAATGCTTTGGCACCCTTGAGGAAGTGTTGGCTTGAAGGAAGCAGTGGTGGTACTTGATGAGCTTCCCACTTGGTGTTGTTGGAGTAGTTAGTTGGTGCTTGCTTGTAGGTGAAGTTGCACGTCTTTGAGTTTGTGACTGTACTTGATGTCCTCTCAGACCACTTGGCCTTTCGGCCTTTGATCACGCGTGTGCACAAGCTCAACTCGACGGAAAGGTACTTTTGGAACTTCGGTGATGCGCTTGATTGGATCGACATTCGCTTATTGATAAGCGTTCCAGTCGGTTTAATTCATCACGCTCTTCAATGTTGGCACCTGGATCTTGTTGAGCTCCATTTGCTTGAAGCACTCTTCCACGGTCTTTGTCCCTCCGACGTGCTGTTTGAAGCTTGTTGAAGATACAATAAGTAGTGCGAAGGGAACAAAGCGGGATATCATATGTTTCATGATCTTGCACAAAGTTGATTTAGCCTCTTCTTTTGCTTCTCGGCGGTTGTCAACTTATTCCCACCAAAAGGGTTTCGGTACTCCAAAACTTGAGGGATGCCTAAATTGGCCATCATCTTCTCATTGCAGTAGCCATTGCTGCATGCGGAAGATCTTGTTTTGCTTGAGTTCCCACGAGAGATATTTTTTATTCATGGAACGGTGAAGTGACAGGTAGCGGCGGTTGCCCATGATTTTATGATCAACATCATCATCGAGCTCTCATGTCTTGCTTTGGTGATGGTTAAATTCTGTCGTTTCTGCGTTGTTGAGGTGCCGCGTTTGGTGCGATGGAACTTGGTTTGTGACGATTTGCTTTAGGGGAGTCTTCGCTGAAGTGTTGCCATGCCGGGTTGAGGACGGCAGCGGGAGGAGGTTGATGGTCCTCACGATTGCCGGCTTAGAGAACTTGCTCTTGTTCTTGTAAATGGTTGATGCGGGGCATTGTCTTGGCGCCATAACAGCAAAGGAGGACGCTCGGTCATGCGCCAATGGGATGCTCTCTTTCTTCTTGATGTGGAGGAGGCTCGTCACTTATGATCATGTTATTACGGACGTTGGCGATTCATATCGACGTAGTGACGCAAGTGGATCCTTCGAGTGCACTTCACGCCTGACGGCGATCTTGTTCTTTCACTTTGGATGCTTCACTTGTTGTTGAAAGCACGCTATGCCCATTTCGGGCGATGTGCTTGGTGGTCCATGTGAGGTTGTTCTTGTTAGATCCTGATGCACTTGAGTTGCGATCAGCTTTATTGTGACCGTCCAGCCACGTCTTGGAGGTCTTGCCAGAGAGTCACCATCATGGCGTTGATGCGTTGTACGCGTGAGATGGCACCCGCTTGAGTGAAGAGCTCCCATGGATTGAAGGACGGTCCATCCCTATAAGCCTTGAGCGCCGTGATGGCCTACAGGTGCACTAGATTCACTTGAGGAGTGCCGAGATGAGCTTGAATGTCAGCTTCGTATGGCGTGTGCCTTGCTAGCCCATCATCGAGGCGTGCTAGCTCATCCGCTGGAGTGGCAGGGCGCCACCAAGAGCTTCATTTTGATGACCGAGGGATTTGTGTTGCATGGCATGCATTTTGGCCTCAATTTCCTTCTGTGTTGAAGCGGGGTTAGTCGATGTTCTTGAATTCCACAGCAGGCCATCTGGCTAAATTGTTCATCTTAGGTGCAGCATTTCAAGAGCTTCACAACCAGAGTTGAATTCTCCTGACCTTCCAATGATCCCACCTTGTCATGTATCAGGTGTCTCACCGGAGGTGGTGGTGGTTGGGACGGTTCGCCATTCCTATCCATGATGCAAAATGACAAGGGTTGTATATGGAGAATAAATGAGAGTTAGCCTTTTACCTCACCTTGAGATTATATCAAACCAATTGCCACGCAAAGGAGACAGCGATGCAAAGTGAAATGGCAAAGAAACTCACACACAAATATGCTACAACTCTCAAAAGCTTTTGGTGAAGCTTAGGATTGTGGAAACCAAGCGAAACGATCCAAGCAAAGGTTATTGTTCTAAGTGGTAAAGAACCAAAGATCAAAAGCAAAAGGATCGATCTACAAAAACAAGAACGCACACGTGGAGAATAACGGGTTAGCACGACTATGAAAATGAGCACAAAAGGTCCCACCCGAGACTACGCTCAGCTTGTCGTGGCTAACTCAAGGAGAGACCACAACTCGTTTGCCAAAAGAGGATAAGCAATAGATTTGTGCACTTGCCTTGCGCTTCTTTTCCTCTCTCTTTTTGGCTTACAAGCTTGGTATTCTCTTTGTATTGGGAGACTATGTATCTTTCTATTTTTTTTATTTTTTTTTATTTTTTTATTCTTTTTCTTTTCTCCCTTTCTATGCTACTATGTTAACTTTTGTTATTCACACTCTCACTTTCCAAAGGCAAGTGAGTGTGAGGCCTGGTTCTGCCAGGATAATAGGGTGCCCCTTGGTAGGAGCATGAGACCAATAGATGAAAGATCCACAAAGGGGTGTCCTCAATCTATTATTATCCAAGAGTAGATGTAGTAGCGTTCGTAGGACGGGCTGCATCAGTTCGTCTTCAATGATGGATTTGTGTTCCGTGCTAACAAACTATGCATTCCGGATAGTTCATGTCTTTTGTTGTTACAGAGGCTTACGGAGGAGGATTGATGGGACACTTTGGTGTCAAAGAAACGGAGGATGTTCTTACTGCACACTTCTTTTGGCCAATGTCGTCGAGATGTTGAGAGATTAGTGGCACGTGCACTACTTGTCAAAAAGCTAAGTCTGCTTTAATCCACATGGTTTATATATGCCTCTTCCTGTTCTAGTGTTCCTTGGGAGGATATTTCTATGGACTTTGTTTTGGGATTGCCACGAACACAGAAGGGGAGGGATAGTATTTTTGTTGTTGTGGATCGGTTTTCTAAGATGGCACACTTTATTCCTTGTCATAAAACGGATGATGCTGCATATTGCTGATTTGTTTTTCGTGAAATTGTTCGTTTGCATGGTGTGCCAAATACTATTGTTTCTGATCGTGATACTAAATTTCTTAGCCACTTTTGGAGATGTTTATGGGCTAAGTTGCCAGACTAAATTGCTGTTTAGTACTACATGTCATCCCCAAACTGATGGACAAACTGAAGTAGTAAATAGAACTTTGTCTACTATGTTGCGGTTGTTTTAAAGAAGAACTTAAAATTGTGGGAAGAGTGCTTACCTCATATAGAATTTGCTTATAATCGTTCGCTGCATTCTACCACAAAGATGTGCCCGCTTGAGATCGTGTATGGTTTTGTTCTCGCACCTATTGATTTATTGCCTTTACCTTCTTCGATGCAACATAATTTGGATGCTACAACGCTGAAATGAGAGATTAAACTTGCATAAGACTACTAAAGATAACACTTGATAGGGCAAAGGTGTCCGATCTTCGATGAGATGATGATAATCGATTTGGTGGAGTTCGGGCATTTATCCGACTACACGTGCGAGCACAGCATAATACAATCATGAGGCCAATCTCCGGAGGTTACGATCCTGAGGGAACACGATCAACTGACCAGGGGTCTTAATTCCTACCTGAAATGAGGACAAGTAAGAACCAATATTGCAATCAAGATATTGCGGTTTAAGAGGAAAGCTTTATTGAAGAGGTGGGATCCTGAATAGGTGCTGCAGCAAGAGGCCTCTCGATGCTCGAGCCTTGGCGAAGTTGCGACTATGGCTAACTTAATGTCTAAACAAAATCCGAGTCTAAGGTGGCGGCTATGGGGAGTATTTAAGGCTTAAAAGGTGGGGTTTCGCCAGCCATTAAGGAAGTGCGACATCGTGACGCATACCATGAGCATGGAGGACACGGAGAACTTATCGAGTTTGATGGCTCCTCCATGAGCCATGAAGAATTCCTCCACCGCGTGGAGGTGAAATCACACGCCAAGCAAGAGGAGGCGCATCATCAAGAATCCAAGACCTTCAAGGCGTGCCACACCAAAGGGCACCACCTACTTCGATGATCCACCTCCAAGGAGACAAGTGCCACCTAGATGGGCGTCAAGTGCCACCATCTCCAAGGCGCCAAGCTCCATCACCTCAAGGCGTCAAGCTCCACTATCTCCAAGGCGCCAAGCTACATCCTCCAAGGCGCCAAGCTCCAACTCCTATCCAAACAAGAGTGGCGTCCAAACATCATATGCATCAAGAGGCGCCAAGAAACAAGACTCTTCATCGACAAACATCCTCTCATGAGCATCGCCACCATAAAGAGGATACAAGACATAGTCAAAGGCATCTTCGCCATAAAGACGAAGAATTGATGATGAGCACCAATCATAATGCTCAAGCAAGCTCAAGAAGGCACCACAAGCACAAGAAGAGTGCCAAGGCAAGTGATCATCGTCGCGAGTGTCATGTGGACGACCAAGTGCGCCACCTACATCAACCATCGGCAAGGCACGCCAATGACCTCCGTCGACACCTTCATCGGGCACCTTCTACTACTAGTGCCACCACCAAAATGGCACCAAGAGCAAGCCTTCGTCCACGCCATCAAGCTTCAACACCTACGCTTGACTTCCATGACCTCGCGAACGAGGAAAATGTAGACGTCTACTTCGCCAAGTTGGATAGCATGAGCCTACCTCCACCACTACTACAAGATGGACACAAGACGGTCGAGCATGGGATTTTCCCTTCGACCATGGAGGCGAGCAATGATGCCCATCTTATGGCATCCAACCTTGGAGGCGACAAGGTCAAGAATGGTGAGCATGGGATTTTCCCTTCACCAAAGGAGGCGCATGGAGTTGAGGAAACCGAGCCTATCCCCATATGCTTGAGTGATGATGTGGTACCAATCCCATGTGAGTATGTGAGCCACTTAGCCCACTTGAGTGAGAACAAGAGTGACATGAGTGACTCCACCTTATGTGAGATTGAGAGCTTACACTTGGAGGGCATGAGCGATACTCCTATTGAGTTGAGAGTGGTAGTTGATAGGTCAAGTGAGACCATTTCGAATTCTAACAACTTACCCTCTACCTCTAGTGTGTTCTCTTGTGTTGTGCTAGGTTCCATGGATGAAGACGCGCCAAGCCATGAAGCAATGATGCCTCAATTGGAGAAGATGTACATGGTGCATGAAGATGATGCTACGCCATGGATACCTCAAGAAGACGAAGTCGTCCACAAGGAGGCCACTACTTCCACAACACCCACTTCATATGAGAGGTATGAACAAGGTAACAATAAGGGTGTTGATGATGCCATGATCCCACTAGTGGACATGATGAATTGTGAGGATATGCATGTTATGGATGATACTTGTGACATTACATATGCTTCACTCATATTCCCATGTGATACTTTGCCTTTGCATAATATTGATCATGTGGAATTGTTTGATTGCGATATCATTGCCATAAACATGCCATGTTATGCATCTTGTGTGTATCCTCCAATTGCTTCGGACTTGCCTTGTCATGCTAGTCATTCAATTTCTCCGTTGCTAAGTGCGATAAGATGAATGCTTGCTATTTCACTTGTTTTGCTTGCAAATAATATTGATCTTATGCTATAATGAGATGGCCCCCATAGCTTTCAATTTTGGAGATTTTGATGATTGCCATGATAAGCATGTTCCCCACTTGCATACTCACCATGCATCTATTTCATACTTGAATGACATTAATGGTGATGTGCACAAGAAGAGATACGTCATGATGGATGATGTGTATCTCTACCATGCACACACGTTCTTCCTTTTAAATATGATGTGTAGGTACTGAACGAGAATGTCAACCTCGGTTGAGCACGAGTTGACAAAAAGAGCTCTAGAGAGCATCCCACAAGTGAGTTCAAGATCGAACCCAGCTCTGATACCTTTTGCATGCTTTGCATCTTTCATGTTGACAAAGTGTTCGGTCGTATGGTTTGCTTGCAAGCATGTTAATGGTATTATCTTCCCTCGTGACATTCATGTTTCTTCGCTTTTAGATAATGATGCTTTGTGTGTTGCAACAAAAATGTTGAACATTTTCTCTTTCCGATGTTTTGGGTGCAACCATAATTCCATTAAGAGCATGTATTGTCATGAGAGCTTCGAAGAATCTCATCTTGTTGTTGCAACAAACATAAGGACCACTTGCTCTTCAATTTGGTTTGTTTGCAAACACGTTACTTTGGCTTCCGCTTGGGATACTCATATTCCATGATACTTGCTATCGATGATTTGTGTGTGACATCCAACATGTTGAACAATTTCTCTTTCCAATGGTTGGTTTGCACACATAATGATGTTTCTTTGGACATTCTTCCTTGTGTGTTTTTGCTGAATTCTCCTAACTTTGCATCAAATATGTTGATCAAATTTCTATTCGATTGCTTTGAGTGCCCCACTACTATGTTATATGGAGTTTTTGAGTTTCCACATTTGGATGATGTTCAAACGATTTCCATGCACATTGACCATGCATATGCATTCCGTTTGCTATACTTGAGTTGTGCTAATCGTGTTGTGAACAAGAATGGACATGCCACAAATGACATTCTCCTGTATCACACACAAACATATGTTTCTTGGTCTTTGTTGTATGAAGGTACAAATGCATACACGTCAACCTCTATGGACTATATGTTGACAAGAAGAACCGAAGAGAGTTACCTATGGCTACCCTTCATCGAGCTATCTCTACAAGCTAAGGTGACTTCCTTCTACTTGAGGACTCATGCTATAATCTTCGTGAATTGGCTACGCTTTGAGTGTTGCTTTGCTTTTGTTGTGAGCTTTGTAGGCTTCAAGGAAGGTGAAGGAACATTGAAGTGTTGTCAAGTCAATCTTCCCGAGGACGACTATATGGTGAACCCCAGGATCAAGAAGGTCTCTCGACCGCTTCTACTTTGTGATGAGCATGTAGAGTCGAGGACGACTCTTTTTGAAGGGGGGGGAGCTGATGTAGCCCGACCTACGGTCGTTACCACATCTTGGTCTCCAACTTACGCCAAGTCGTCATGGACTCCAAAGGTGAATCCGTTCCTCTATGCGAGCCCCCTTCCTACCCTATTGAATGGTATGCTACTTCATACTTCGTCACATATGCATGATAGGTTCACATTGACAAGCACGGAGGCAAGGAGGAAGTCGACCATCAAGCCTGACGAAGAAGACAGCGGTCGCAGACAATGCTCATCTATGGCCGTTACCAGCGGTGACACTCTAGCTACTGCTACCACCACCAGACGAGACGCCAACAGAAGTTAAATACTCTGTCTCGGTGGTACTATCGACTGGAACGGTACTATCGGTCTCTGCACTACCGCCTTACTACCGCTCTCCCAGAAGGCCAATGCGAAGTCCCAGATCGCAAGCTGTACTACCGGATCTGGACCAGATACTCGGTCATTTACTCTGGGACCCAAGTCCGGTACTACGATCCTGTGTGCACAAGACACTGTTGGGCCTTCGGCCCATGTACCCCTCTAGCTCGTCCAAACCCTAGTTTTATTCCTAAACTACCCCTGTTTATGTGGTTGGCCTATAAATAGAGCCCCCACCCCTCATGTACCCCTTAGGCATAGATGATAGATTAAAGACAACCCCCATTGTGGAATCTCTAGTTTTGCCTCATCCCCTTATCCAAGGGGACCGACTATCGTCACCAACCTCGATTGGACTTTGCATCACGCATCCATCGGTGAACAAGGCCTTGAAGTTCGATGTCTCGTCTCCAAATTGTCAAGACCCTCCCCAAGGTATTCTTCCCTCTCCGATGTGGATTTGAGGGAGCACGTTGACCGATCTTTCCTTGCGAGGATTCTATCGGACCGGTGGCCGCCGTTCGGGAGCAATCGACCTTGTATCGTGTGAGTTTTGCGTGTGTTCATCGTGTTCTTCGCGAGGTGTGTGTTCGCTTCCGCTACCTTCTCCCTTTCCCCTCGCTTTCCCATCGATTTGACCACGAGATCCGTGAAGATCGGGCCACCCAAGAGGTTAACCCCTCCATCACGGAAGTACCTGATAGTTAAGTTGTTTGGGACGAGATCTTGTGATGGGTCCTTGTATGTGTGTAGTTGTATGTACAACGGTTGTATCAATAGAAGGGATGTCCACATCATGCTCCCCTTCTTGAATTGAAGTCGTCCTCGACGCAATCTCATCTTCCTCACCAAAGTTGATATGGGCACGACGGAGGAGGTGCAACCTAATTTCAGGACTCCACCAAGCTAGGCGTGTCTTTGTAATTTAATAAATAGGTTTTATTATTTCTGGTCATGTTTTAGGCTAATTAGGTTTTATTATGTGTGTGGGCTTGGTTTGGGCTTGTCCAACCAAGTCGAGTCGTGGCCCATTAGTGGGGCGCCCCAGCCCTCATATAAGGAGCTGGTTGAGTTAGGGTTTAGGGAGTTCAACTATTTAGTCTAAAAACTATATTGTGCTCCACCGTGTATCATCCCTCCGGGGACGGCGATACCGTTTATCAGATTCTAGAGATTGCTGCGGAGGTTCTTGTGTTCATCAAGGATTATCGAGCTGTGGGTTTGAGGCATGTTGTTTATCAATACATTGCTTGCTGGATTGATTCCTCTTCTTCAGGTTGCGTTCATCGCGTAATTGGGAGATTATCTACCGGGTTGACTCGCTGTGAAAGATCGGGACAAAACTAAAGGATCATCCCCTTGATCCTTATCAAGTGGTATCAGAGCACAGATTGATCACAGCGTGTTTTTGGATTATCTGCGGACTGTTTTTCTACAAACAGTTTACAGATCGGTTGAGAAGATTGTTATGTTCTTGTAAGTTATTGCATATCGATCTAAGTCAGGCCTTGGTGGAAATTGTCTTTGATCGATTGGTTTGGATTGATTGGTGATTGTTGTTTCACGATTCTGCTCCAGATCCGATCGGGTGTTTACTAGTTTTCAATCGGCAAAGAAAGGCAAGGAGTAACTTTTCATATCTGTACGTCCAGATCGTTTCAGAGTGCAACTGATCTCTTTGGTCTCGTTTCTTGTACGTATTTTGGACCGGAAAGATCACGATCAGAATTGGATTTCTTTGCTTTCGTACGGTTGCTAATTTCCAGGAAAATTAAAGGAAAGTTCAGCTCACACGTGAGGAAGTTAAAAAAGAGTCAAACTATCACTTCCACGTACGTGAAGTACATGAAAAAAAGGAAGAACGGTGTCCACCCGTCGTAAGGGAGAGAAGGGAGTCCGTCGCTTGCGCACCCGCCTGCGTCTCGCGAGTCGCGATCGAGGGCAGCGCGTCTGGTGCCTTCGCTCCGTTCGGCGATTCCCGCACGCCTCGCGGGAGCCGTGCTGTTCGGATTTCCTTGTTTGCCAGTTAAACAACAGTTCGACTCAGATATTGGTCAAAATTCGGTTGCAATTCAGAGATGGATCTACTGGACAAAGTTAGTTGTTTTTCTGCAAGGGACGTGTACAATGATTTTTTAGACATGAAGAATAGTGTACGCTACGATTTGTCCAAAAGGAAGTGGTACCTACTACACACTGCAACCTCGGCGGAATACAAGGCATGGGAAGAAACAATGCAGCATGGATTCCGTTTATGTGTTGAACTTTCTCCCGGTCTTCAGTTTGACGACTCTAGCGCTTACCATCTTGCAAAAAGGCGCGAGGATGCAAGAATATGCAGGTGGTGGAACGAGGAGGCACGTGCGAGGGGAGTATCAACCAATAGTGTTTGGGAGAATTATAGAAATTTTTTAGTGCTAAATTTTTGGTACAATCAGAGATAGAGAACAAGGTTGTTGTTCCGGTTGACGTAGTACCATTGAGTGGGCTGAATATGCAACTCAAGAGAGTACATGATGGCGCTTGCATGAGAGTTGATAGAGGTCAGCGATGGAATTTATTTCAGGCGCAGTGCATGATCAAGGGCAAAGCATGCAAGTTGATGATTGACAGTGGTAGCTACTGTAATGGCATTAGCAAGGCAGTTGTGGAAGCGTTGGGTTTATCCAAATGGCGTATTCCAGAACCGAGGCATGTTGAGTGGGTGAATAGCTGCGGTCTGATAAAGATTACTCACAAGGTGTGTGTGCCATTTACAGTTGGTGACTATGTTGATGAGGTCGAGTGCGATGTGTTGCCATTGGAGGTATGTAGACTGTTACTTGAACGTCCATGGCAGTATGATCGCAATATTACTCATGCTGGGAGAGCAAATACATATTCTTTTATGCATGA
Organism: Avena insularis; assembly: GCA_023614405.1. NCBI lineage: Eukaryota > Viridiplantae > Streptophyta > Magnoliopsida > Poales > Poaceae > Avena > Avena insularis. The sequence goes on along the minus strand of JAJUPC010000590.1, from coordinate 165,861 downwards.
TGGTAAACAACAGACTTTGAAGCCTATGCAGGATGATCACATAAAGTCTGATGTTGAGCTGGTGGTCCATAAGGAGAATGTGCGCAAGGCTAAGCCAAAATTTGGGCTAGCTAAGGGGCAGAATGGAGAGCATAATGCACAATGCGACAATGTTAATATTGCTTTAGCTATGCCTGTAGATGACAAGCCGGTGGAACTTGTTAGTGATAAGCCAGTTGAGGTGCATTCTCTTATTGCTGAGAGGAAGGATGTTGCAGCATATGTTCAGAAGGTTGTTTGTGTTGACACAGGTGTTCACGGATGATATTTCTGTTCCTGATGTTCCAGTACATGTGGTGCAGCGGGGTAACAAGAGCAGTTTTGTTAGCACACCTGTGAGGCGTTTTGTTGGGACAGATGTGCGGATGCATAGAGGCAAGGATGGACATGTTAAGTGCCAGTGTGGACCAGGCATTACTCATCATATGCAGGTTCGTGCAAAGAAGGTCCATGTTCAGCAACCACGGGTTCCAACAATAGTTGAGAAGAAGAAGAAGATGATGGCGCCTAGGTCCAAACTCGTATGGAGACGCAAGAAGGTGCAGGCGCCAAGGACGGTTTCAAGTCAAGCAAGCCGAGAGGGAGGATGTGGAGTGGAAGGCAAGCAAGACTTGAAGATGGAGAAGACGTGAAGCTTTTGTTCATATCACGCCACCTTTCCGACCCAACCCGCACACGTTGAGACAACGCTTCTTGAAGGGGGGGAGGATGATATGAGCACGACGGAGGAGGTGCAGCCTAATTTCAGGACTCCACCAAGCTAGGCGTGTCTTTGTAATTTAATAAATAGGTTTTATTATTTCTGGTCATGTTTTGGGCTCATTAGGTTTTATTATGTGTGTGGGCTTGGTTTGGGCTTGTCCAACCAATTCAGTCGTGGCCATTAGTGGGCGCCCAGCCTCATATAAGGAGCTGGTCGAAGTTAGGGTTTAGGAGTTCAACTATTTAGTCTAAAAACTATATTGTGCTCCACCGTGTATCATCCCTCCGGGGACGGCGATACCGTTTATCAGATTCTAGAGATTGCTGCGGAGGTTCTTGTGTTCATCAAGGATTATCGAGCTGTGGGTTTGAGGCATGTTGTTTATCAATACATTGCTTGCTGGATTGATTCCTCTTCTTCAGGTTGCGTTCATCGCGTAATTGGGAGATTATCTACCGGGTTGACTCGCTGTGAAAGATCGGGACAAAACTAAAGGATCATCCCCTTGATCCTTATCAAGTGGTATCAGAGCACAGATTGATCACAGCGTGTTTTTGGATTATCTGCGGACTGTTTTTCTACAAACAGTTTACAGATCGGTTGAGAAGATTGTTATGTTCTTGTAAGTTATTGCATATCGATCTAAGTCAGGCCTTGGTGGAAATTGTCTTTGATCGATTGGTTTGGATTGATTGGTGATTGTTGTTTCACGATTCTGCTCCAGATCCGATCGGGTGTTTACTAGTTTTCAATCGGCAAAGAAAGGCAAGGAGTAACTTTTCATATCTGTACGTCCAGATCGTTTCAGAGTGCAACTGATCTCTTTGGTCTCGTTTCTTGTACGTATTTTGGACCGGAAAGATCACGATCAGAATTGGATTTCTTTGCTTTCGTACGGTTGCTAATTTCCAGGAAAATTAAAGGAAAGTTCAGCTCACACGTGAGGAAGTTAAAAAAAAAAGAGTCCAAACTATCACTTCCACGTACGTGAAGTACATGAAAAAAAGGAAGAACGGTGTCCACCCGTCGTAAGGGAGAGAAGGGAGTCCGTCGCTTGCGCACCCGCCTGCGTCTCGCGAGTCGCGATCGAGGGCAGCGCGTCTGGTGCCTTCGCTCCGTTCGGCGATTCCCGCACGCCTCGCGGGAGCCGTGCTGTTCGGATTTCCTTGTTTGCCAGTTAAACAACAGTTCGACTCAGATATTGGTCAAAATTCGGTTGCAATTCAGAGATGGATCTACTGGACAAAGTTAGTTGTTTTTCTGCAAGGGACGTGTACAATGATTTTTTAGACATGAAGAATAGTGTACGCTACGATTTGTCCAAAAGGAAGTGGTACCTACTACACACTGCAACCTCGGCGGAATACAAGGCATGGGAAGAAACAATGCAGCATGGATTCCGTTTATGTGTTGAACTTTCTCCCGGTCTTCAGTTTGACGACTCTAGCGCTTACCATCTTGCAAAAAGGCGCGAGGATGCAAGAATATGCAGGTGGTGGAACGAGGAGGCACGTGCGAGGGGAGTATCAACCAATAGTGTTTGGGAGAATTATAGAAATTTTTTAGTGCTAAATTTTTGGTACAATCAGAGATAGAGAACAAGGTTGTTGTTCCGGTTGACGTAGTACCATTGAGTGGGCTGAATATGCAACTCAAGAGAGTACATGATGGCGCTTGCATGAGAGTTGATAGAGGTCAGCGATGGAATTTATTTCAGGCGCAGTGCATGATCAAGGGCAAAGCATGCAAGTTGATGATTGACAGTGGTAGCTACTGTAATGGCATTAGCAAGGCAGTTGTGGAAGCGTTGGGTTTATCCAAATGGCGTATTCCAGAACCGAGACATGTTGAGTGGGTGAATAGCTGCGGTCTGATAAAGATTACTCACAAGGTGTGTGTGCCATTTACAGTTGGTGACTATGTTGATGAGGTCGAGTGCGATGTGTTGCCATTGGAGGTATGTAGACTGTTACTTGAACGTCCATGGCAGTATGATCGCAATATTACTCATGCTGGGAGAGCAAATACATATTCTTTTATGCATGATGGTAAACAACAGACTTTGAAGCCTATGCAGGATGATCACATAAAGTCTGATGTTGAGCTGGTGGTCCATAAGGAGAATGTGCGCAAGGCTAAGCCAAAATTTGGGCTAGCTAAGGGGCAGAATGGAGAGCATAATGCACAATGCGACAATGTTAATATTGCTTTAGCTATGCCTGTAGATGACAAGCCGGTGGAACTTGTTAGTGATAAGCCAGTTGAGGTGCATTCTCTTATTGCTGAGAGGAAGGATGTTGCAGCATATGTTCAGAAGGTTGTTTGTGTTGACACAGGTGTTCAGACGGATGATATTTCTGTTCCTGATGTTCCAGTACATGTGGTGCAGCGGGGTAACAAGAGCAGTTTTGTTAGCACACCTGTGAGGCGTTTTGTTGGGACAGATGTGCGGATGCATAGAGGCAAGGATGGACATGTTCGTCAGTTGTGTGGACCAGGCATTACTCATCATATGCAGGTTCGTGCAAAGAAGGTCCATGTTCAGCAACCACGGGTTCCAACAATAGTTGAGAAGAAGAAGAAGATGATGGCGCCTAGGTCCAAACTCGTATGGAGACGCAAGAAGGTGCAGGCGCCAAGGACGGTTTCAAGTCAAGCAAGCCGAGAGGGAGGATGTGGAGTGGAAGGCAAGCAAGACTTGAAGATGGAGAAGACGTGTGAAGCTTTTGTTCATATCACGCCACCTTTCCGACCCAACCCGCACACGTTGAGACAACGCTTCTTGAAGGGGGGGAGGATGATATGAGCACGACGGAGGAGGTGCAGCCTAATTTCAGGACTCCACCAAGCTAGGCGTGTCTTTGTAATTTAATAAATAGGTTTTATTATTTCTGGTCATGTTTTGGGCTAATTAGGTTTTATTATGTGTGTGGGCTTGGTTTGGGCTTGTCCAACCAATTCGAGTCGTGGCCCATTAGTGGGGCGCCCCAGCCCTCATATAAGGAGCTGGTCGAGTTAGGGTTTAGGGAGTTCAACTATTTAGTCTAAAAACTATATTGTGCTCCACCGTGTATCATCCCTCCGGGGACGGCGATACCGTTTATCAGATTTTAGAGATTGTTGCGGAGGTTCTTGTGTTCATCAAGGATTATCGAGCTGTGGGTTTGAGGCGTGTTGTTTATCAATACGTTGCTTGCTGGATTGATTCCTCTTCTTCAGGTTGCGTTAATCGCGTAATTGGGATATTATCTACCGGGTTGACTCGCTGTGAAAGATCGGGACAAAACTAAAGGATCATCGGGACGATCCGTATCATGTGATACCAAGATGATACGAATTGTTGGCCCGATCTTTCACGATCTGCTTCAATGGATCTGATAGATCTCCCAATCACGTGAGCGGAACACGTAACCTGGAGATTGGGGAACGCCAATCCTGCGAGCAACTCGACGATGAACGACGAACCTCACGCCGGAATAGACACGCCAAAGCTCGACAACCCTCGATAACTCGAGGACCTTCGCGCCCACACGATTACTCTTGACAATTCAAGAACTCTCGTGTCTTTATTCATGGATAACTAGACGAACGTCCGAGACGCCGTCACACACGCCGATCCCAGAGGGACGGTGATAATATGAACTTTAAGTTCTACATTATTCTGAATAAACTCAAAGCTAATCTAAACCCTAGACCGGCCAGCTCCTTATATGAGGGCTGGGGCGGACAGACTTGACCTAGTCGGTTGGACAGACCCAAACCGGCATCTAAACTAATTGGACTCTAAATAGGATACATCCGGTTCGAACTGGTCCAAACACGGCCGGACTGTCCGGGGTAGCCGGACATTCCGAGGTGAATCATCCGGATTCTCCGAGCTTGGTCCCTCATCATCCTCCCGTTCTTCAAAAAGCGTTGTCCTCAATGCTAAAGGGTAGTCCCCAGAACGTGGCGTCAGATCAGCAACATCGCCACTCTCCGTCTTCAAGTTTCGTCAGTCTTCCACACCTCATCCTCCCGCTCGACTAGCTATCTTCAAGTCTTGCTCGCCTTCCACGCCTCATCCTCCCTCTCGGCTTGCTTGACTTGATACTGTTCTTGTCGCTCTTTGGTCTTCGACACCATCAACCTGACCGAGACACAAGCATCCTTCAACTGCAACTGACGGTATACCATGCATATCACCCATAACACACAGAACAAATTTCTGTACACCATGGATCTAAATAAGATGAATACACCTGAGTATGCACTTAACTGAAACAAGTGCCTGTAGTCTGTTTAACATATTTGTAGACTGTTTTATGAACTGTAGAAAAAATAACCTAACTCAGTCTCTCCGGATACTCCGGTCGGTAGACCCGAATATTCCGGCCTGATTCAGTGAGATCTCTTCCTGGAACGATCGTTGTTCCTTTCTTTTCTTAGTCCATGCGACAGACTCCTTCTCTTTTCCTTGACGCCCGTACTCACGGCAGAAGAATCGGAACATACGCACGCGAAAGGAAATAGACCAACGTGTACTTGACGCGTGTAATTCCTTTTTTTTTATGACTTCACGAGACTTGGCGCGTGCATGCCGGCAGAAAAATTAGGACTCCTTTGATTATTTCCTTTTTTCAAAGCATGTCACCAATTACCAATCTGAGTCAAACTTTCCTTGATCGGTTCAGATGCCTTTTCTTCTTTTCACGTACTCTACGCGGCAGGAAACGAGCATATACGATCTGGACTCTTCGAAATCGATCTCCACCAAGGCGCCGGCGATCGTTTTTTTGATCGCCTCCAATCGTACATGCCAGTTTGCAGCCGGATCTGCATCACCTCCAAACAAACAAACAACTTCCCTGCCACCAATAAATCTCGCCGCCTAACAGATCAATAGATCAGCTCGACGACTGCAATCGCACCGTGATCAACCTGCCGCTCTGATACCAAGATGATACGAATTGTTGGCCCGATCTTTCACGATGCACCTCCTGCTCCAATGGATCTGATAGATCTCCCAATCACGTGAGCGGAACACGTAACCTGGAGATTGGGGAACGCCAATCCTGCGAGCAACTCGACGATGAACGACGAACCTCACGTCGGAATAGACACGCCAAAGCTCGACAACCCTCGATAACTCGAGGACCTTCGCGCCCACACGATTACTCTTGACAATTCAAGAACTCTCGTGTCTTTATTCATGGATAACTAGACAAACGTCCGAGACGCCGTCACACACGCCGATCCCAGAGGGACGGTGATAATATGAACTTTAAGTTCTACATTATTCTGAATAAACTAAAAGCTAATCTAAACCCTAGACCGGCCAGCTCCTTATATGAGGGCTGGGGTGGACAGACTTGACCTAGTCGGTTGGACAGACCCAAACCGGCATCTAAACTAATTGGACTCTGATGGAGGGGTTAACCTCTTGGGTGCCCGATCTTCACGGATCTCGTGGTCAAATCGATGGGAAAGCGAGGGGAAAGGGAGAAGGTAGCGGAAGCGAACACACACCTCGCGAAGAACACGATGAACACACGCAAAACTCACACGATACAAGGCCGATTGCTCGAACGGCCACCGGTCCGATAGAATCCTCGCAAGGAAAGATCGGTCAACGTGCTCCCTCAAATCCACATTGGAGAGGAAAGAACACCTTGGGGAGGGTCTTGACAACTTGGAGACGAGACATCGAACTCCAAGGCCTTGTTCAACGATGGATGCGTGGTGCAAAGTCCAATCGAGGTTGGTGACGATAGTCGGTCCCCTTGGTAAAGGGGATGAGGCAAAACTAGAGATTCCACACAAGGGGGTTGTCTTTAGTCTATCATCTATGCCAAAGGGATACATGAGGGGTGGGGGCTCTATTTATAGGCCAGCCACTAAACAAGGGTAGTTTGGGGATAAACTAGGCGAATAGGTAAGTAAGGGGAATACATGGGCTGTGGCCCAACAGGTGTGCCAGGGCACACATGGCTGAGTCTGCGGACTTAGGACCGGTAGTACCGGTCATCACCGGTAGTACCGCTCTAGCACCGGTAGTACCGCTTGCGGTCTTGGAGCATCCGTTGGAGCCGTCAGTAGCGAGCGGTAGAAGGGGGCGGTAGTACCGCTGACCGGTAGTACCGGTTCCGACAACCGGTAGTACCGCTTGGACCTGGCAGCTATCGACTTGTCTTCTTCCGTCTCCTCTTCCAAGCCTCCGTCTTGTCGGGCTTGATGTTCCGGGCTTCCTCCCTTGCCTCCGTACTGGTCGGTGTGAACCTATCATGCATATGTGACGGAGTATGAAGTAGCATACCATTCAATAGGGCAGGAAGGGGACTCGCATAGAGGAACGGATTCACCTTTGGAGTCCATGACGACTTGGCGTAAGTTGGAGACCTTGATGTAGTAACGACCATAGGTCGGGCTGCATCATCTCCCCCCCCCCTTCAAAAAGAGTCGTCCTCGACTCTACATGCTCATCACAAAGTAGAAGCGGTCGAGAGACCTTCTTGATCCTGGGGTTCACCATATAGTCGTCCTCGGGAAGATTGACTTGACAACACTTCAATGTTCCTTCACCTTCCTTGAAGCCTACAAAGCTCACAACAAAAGCAAAGCAACACTCAAAGCGTAGCCAATTCATGAAGATTATAGCATGAGTCCTCAAGTAGAAGGAAGTCACCTTATCTTGTAGAGATAGCTCGATGAAGGGTAGCCATAGGTAACTCTCTTCGGTTCTTCTTGTCAACATATAGTCCATAGAGCTTGACGTGTATGCATTTGTACCTTCATACAACAAAGACCAAGCAACATATGTTTGTGTGTGATAGATGAGCATGTCATTTGTGGCATGTCCATTCTTATCCACAACACGATTAGCACAACTCAAGTATAGCAAACGGATGCATATGCAAGGTCAATGTGCATGGAAATCGTTTGAACATCATCCAAATGTGGAAACTCAAAAACTCCATATAACATAGAAGTGGGGCATTCAAAGCATTGGATCCAAATTTCAAACAACATCTTTGATGCAAGAATAGGAGGATTTGGCAAAAACACACAAGGAAATATATCCAAAACAAAAGTATTATGTTTGCAAACAAACCAAATGAAAGAGCAAGTGGTCCTTATGTTTGTTGCAACAACAAGACGAGATTCTTGGAAGCTCTCATGACAATACATGCTTTTAATGGAATTGTGGTTGCACACAAAACATCGGAAAGAGAAAATGTTCAACATTTTTGTTGCAACACACAAAGCATCATTATCTAAATGCGAAGAAACATGAATGTCACGAGGGGAGATAATACCATTAACATGCTTGCAATCAAACCATAGGAAAGAGCAATTTGCCAACATGAAAGATGCAAAGCATGCAAAAGGTATCAGAGCTGGGTTCGATCTTGAACTCACTTGTGGGATGCTCTCTAGAGCTCTTTTTGTCAACTCGTGCTCAACCGAGGTTGACATTCTCGTGCGGGTACCTACACACATCATATGTAAAAGGAAGAACGTGTGTGCATGGTAGAGATACACATCATCCATCATGACGTATCTCTTCTTGTGCACATCACCATTAATGTCAATCAAGTATGAAATAGATGCATGGTGAGTATGCAAATGGGGAACATGCTTATCATGGCAATCAGCAAAATCTCCAAAAATTGAGAAAGCTATGGGGGCCATCTCATTATAACGCATATGATCAATATTGTTGCAAGCAAAACAAGTGAAATAGGAAGCATTCATCTTATCGCAAGCAACGTGAGAAATTGAATGACTAGCATGACAAGACAAGTCCGAAGCAATTGGAGGATACACACAAGATGCATAACATGGCATGTTTATGTAAATGGTATTGAAATCAAACAATTCCACATGAGCAATATTATGCAAAGGCAAAGCATCACATGGGAATATGAATGAAGCATATGTAATGTCACAAGTATCATCCATAGCATGCATATCCTCACAATTCATCATGTCCACTAGTGGGATCATGGCATCATCAACACCCTTATTGTTACCTTGGTCATACCTCTCATATGAAGTGGGTGTTGTGGAAGTAGTGGCCTCCTTGTGGACGACTTCGTTTTCTTGATGTAGCCATGGCGTAGCATCATCTTCGTGCACCATGTACATCTTCTCCATTCGAGGCATCATTGCTTCATGGCTTGGTGCGTCTTCATCCATGGAACCTAGCACAACATAAAAGAACACACTAGAGGTAGAGGGTAAGTTGTTAGAAATAGAAATGGTCTCACTTGACCTATCAACTACCACTCTCAACTCACTCGGTGTATCACTCATGCCCTCAAAGTGGAAGCACTCAATCTCACCTAAGGTGGAGTCACTCATCTCACTCTTGTTCTCACTCAAGTGGGCTAAGTGACTCTCATACTCACAAGGGATTGGTACCATATCATCACTCAAGTATATAGGGGTAGGCTCGGGTTCCTCAACTCCATGCGCCTCCTTTGGTGAAGGGAAAATCTCATGCTCACCATTCTTGACCTTGTCGCCTTCAAGGTTGGATGCCATAAGATGGGCATCATTGCTTGCCTCCATGGTCGAAGGGAAAATCCCATGCTCGACCGTCTGGTGGCCATCTTGTAGTAGTGGTGGAGGTAGGCTCATTCTATCCAACTTGGCGAAGTAGAGGTCTACATTTTCCTCGTTCAGGTCATGGAAGTCAAGCGTAGGCATCGAAGCTTCATGGCATGGACGAAGGCTTGCTCTTGGTGCCATTTTGGTGGTGGCACTAGTAGTTGAAGGTGTTGCAGCCCAACACATGGCATTCACCATTGGTCCACACCATGCTACATCAACCACACCCTCAAAGGTGAACTCATTCCATACCCCACCCTCATTTGGCTATCATGTGAATGGAATCCTACTTGAGACACGTGCCAATGCTATGACCAGGACCATGACCATGACACCAAGAGGAGATGACAAGAGGACCCCAGAGATCAAGACCCCCAAGCAAGAGGCCTGGAAGAGAAGACGCAAGAAGCTGCTGAAGCTAGACCGGAGTCTCCGGTCCAGACCGGAGTCTCCGGTCCACCACACCGGAATCTCCGGTCCACCTCCGGTCCGACCCCCAAACCAGCGCCCAGGACAGTCAGAAGGCCCCTCCGGAGACGACACCGGAGACTGACCGGAGTCTCCGGTCCAGACCGGAGTCTCCGGCCAGCACACCGGAGTCTCCGGACCAAGCGTATCGGGCCTGCGTGCCTCGGGTTGGGCCTGGCCCATGTAACGCCCAGAACTTCCTATTTATGCCTGTTTTACCCCTAGCTCGTGGCTGGCCTATATATAAGCCCCCACCCCCTCCTTGAAACCCTGGAGTTGATGATGAATGAAGGCTTGTGCCTAACCCTAGATGGGAACCCCTCTCTATAGTTAATCTATGAGTTGTACAAGGCCTTGGAGTTCGGTTGTTCGTCTCCAAGTCGTCAAGACCCTCCTCAAGTGTTTGGTCTCTCCTCATCAAGGATTCTAGTAGTGCTAGGTCTCTCCCTTTGGGATTCTACTTGGTTGCTACTCTCTCCTTTGATTTGGATTCTATCATCCGCTTGCCGATCTCTCCTTTGGTGATTCTACCTAACGGTCTCTCACCGAGGATTCTATTGGATTGGTTGTTCGAGCCAACGGGAGCAAATCGAATCGGGTTGTGATTGCGTGTGTTTGTATCTTTACCTTGCATTTGTGTTGCGTTCATCGTGTTCATCGGATATTCCCTCACTCCCCGCATCAAATCCGTGAAGATCGGGCCACCCTAGGGTCAATCCCACAAGGGATCCCATATCAACTGGTATCAGCAGCTTTTGGTTGCCACGGATTTGACTTCATTCCCCCATATCCACCATAAATTCGAAAATACAAAAATTTTTAGCCCAATTTGCTTTTGGATCGATCTCTTGATTTGGTGAGTTGATTGTGGTTTTGATCCATTAGAAACTTGTCCTTGGATTTGGTCTACCTTTGCCTCGCTTTCCTAGCCCAATTTGGTGAAATTTTCTGGATTTGAGGGTTAAAGGGGAATTTCTCTCACCGAACGAACGGCTGTTAGTCATCTTTGGAACAGACTCTAACTCGAAAGCTGTCATCATACGAATCAATTCGAGTCTCTCGGTCATCACACCGAGTCTCGGACCACACCGAAATCTCGGCCCCAACACACGGAGTCTCCTACGATCAAAATTTTGACCTTTTCCTTTTTCGACTAATTCCTTGTGTGTTTGTGTTTCACCGAGTGTCTATCAACTAACAAGCTTCAACGCCAACAACACCTCGTGCTCGACATCGACACATGGAACTCGAACCATCCCTTCACCAACGATTGCAAGTTCAACATCACCAAAAGGTATAACTTGCACAACCATTGTTAACCCCCTTCTTCCTGTGTGTGTTACCTAACCTATCGAGAGTAGCCCTCCTATGTTTGCCGAAGCATTGTGCGCTTGCTCTTGCATAGTCATGATATAGAGGCAATAACAAAATTGACTCCATAGTGTACATCCAAAAAAAAAAGCTTCTAAGCAAAAGAAACAAAGAAAAAGATACCAATAGCTAAAGAGAGTCCAAAGCTTCTAAGCAAGAGCAAGGCAAGCGTACAAATCCGTTGCTTCTCAACCTTGTGCGAACGGGCTACGGTTTCTCCTAGTGTTAGCACGACACCGAGCATTAGTCTTCGTTAGGTCCAATTTTGTTCTTTGCTCATTTTTCATAGTCGTGCTAGCCACATTAATCTCCACCGTGTGTGTATAGTCGTAGGTTCTCGTCACCCTTATTGACCTTTTCCTTTGACTTTGTTTTTGTTGGATTTTACCCACTTTTGACAATATCCTTTTCTTTTGGTTGTTCCATTTGCTATCCACCCTTCTAACCTACCACCATAGGCTTTTGTGTGTGTGTGTCTTGTGTACCCGCTATTCGCTTTGCTCTCGGCAACAACAATCTTTCCAATCGTTGACTCCGGTGAGGCAAGGTAGCAATTACCATTCCACCAATCTCACCATATCTATCAAGTGTGTTTGTGCACCATGTCTAGGGCAAGTGGAGCTAGTGGAGATAGCAATTTCAACAACCAAGATGGCTTTTCCACGCGCCACAACTTATGGGCGCAACGCCAAGAATTCAACAATAAATTTGAGCGACTTGAGCACCGTCTTGATGATACTTTTCGAGAATTTGAGTACCGTGAGCGGCAACGTCAAGAGGAGCACCATGCTCAATTCCAAGCTCTTCACCAAGCTATTGCCAACCTTGGCAACCGACACGGTCATTGCTCAAGCTCGCTGTTCCTCCCAAGACGCTCCTCAAGTCGACATGGCGAGTCTTCAAGGTCACACTCCCGCCGCGGAGAACCCCACCACCATAATGGGAACCCACAAGCTCGTCATCGTCGCCCTCAAGTGGTGGACCCAAATTCTCCCCAACCTCAACAACAACGACAAGAGCATGGTCCACCACCACCACAACAAGCAATCATCGACGTGCACCAACCTCAAGAACGCCAAGATGAAGCTAACCATAATGACCGGCGTCGTCATCCTCCTCATGACCACCACGAGCAACGTCAACAAAATCAAGAACCGGTATGGGACACAAGTGATGATGATGAGGATGCACGCCAAGCTCGTCGCAATAACCGACATGCACAACACCACCACCGACACCGTCAAGCTATGAACGTCAATGATGCCGACCAACGGCAAAGAAGAGACTTCGAGCATCATCAAGCTCACCCTCCACAACAACCTCAAGGCAATCAAGAGCCTCCTCCTCCGCCTCCACGACCTCCAAGTGACGCAAGTATGCACCAAGAACGTCGCAACAACCACCATGAGCGTGATGATGGCAAGTTTGGGAAGCTCAAGTTCGTTATGCCCAAGTTCAAAGGAGAAGAAAATGCCGATGCATACCTTGAATGGGAGCTCAAAGTCGACAAGATCTTCCGAGTCCACAACTTTTCCGAGGAGAAGAAAGTGGCAATGGCATCCCTTGAGTTTGTGGACTACGCCAATGTTTGGTGGGAAGACTACCAAAGCAATCGTGAGAAGCAAGAAGAGCCACCGGTCACCACTTGGACCGAGATGAAGAATGTGATGTATGCAAGATTTGTCCCCGAGCACTATCGCCAAGACCTCTTCGACAAGCTACAAAACTTGAAGCAAGGCACAAAGACAATTGAAGAGTTCTATAAGGAGATGGAGATGACTATGATGAGAGCCGATGTGAAGGAACTCGAGGAGCAAACGATCGCACGGTTCCTCAACGGTTTGAGCCGCCCAATACGCAAGATAGTCGATTTCCAACCTTACAAGACTCTCGTGAACCTTCTTCACCAAGAAACCAAGGCCAAGCGCCACTTGCAAAAGGAACATGCTTATGAGAAGCAAAGGGCGTACTACGCTTCACTCAACTCGAGTAGCCCCTCCAAGCCAACAAACCAAACAACAAGCTCCTCCAAGCAATCCAAGACACCTATGGCACCCACCTCCAACACAACAACGGAAAGTCAAGTAGTTTGCTACAAGTGTGGAGGAAAGGGCCACAAGTCTTATGAGTGCATCAACACAAGAGTCATGCTAACGGATGAGAACGGCGCAACATATTCCGTGAGCGAAGAAGAATTTGAAGCTATGAACCAAGCAGCTATAGCAAAAGATGCCGCAATGCAAGATGAGGACACACTTCTTTGTGAACATGATCCAAGCCCCTCACTTGTCATCGCCTAAGTTTTGACGACCAACTTCATCCCTAGAGAGGATCAACGCCTCAACATCTTCCAAACCCGAGCCGGAATTGATGGCAAGTCCATAAAAGTTATCATTGATGGAGGAAGTTGTCACAACCTTGCGAGCATCGACCTTTGTGAGAAACTCAAGTTACCATACATGGATCACCCTCAGCCCTATCATGTCAAGTGGCTTGATGACAATGGCACCATTCAAATCAAACACAAGGTCAACGTCTCCTTCAAGATTGGTCCATATCAAGACACCGTCGAGTGTGATGTCGTGCCTATGACCGTGTGTCACATGCTCCTTGGAAGACCATGGCAATACGACAAGGGTGCACTACATGATGGTACCTCCAACCAATACTCCTTTAAGTGGAATAACAAGACATTGGTGCTGCAACCTATGACGCCAAGCCAAATTATCACTTCCAACATGACATCGCTGCCCAAGATAAAGCAAGCTAAGGACCCTTGTGAGATGAGTGGTGAGAGAGTGATCCACCAACACGTGAGTGAGAGCTACAAGCCCCAAATGAGTGGAAAAATCATGAGTGCCACGTCGCAAGCCACCACACGTGAGAAGAGTGATTTGAGCGTGCCCAATACTAACAATCCATCATACAACTCTTTCTCCTTGTTATCGGTTTTGCAGGATACCCAACCTCACCTCCAACCTACAAGGAACACGCTACAAGATCTCCAACCACACCTCCAACCTACAAGGAACACGCTACAAGATCTCCAACCACACCTTGATGACAAGCTCAACTTCAAGATCTTCGACCAATTTGAGCAAGGCTACGACACCGGAGATCCCACAACATACAAGCTCAAGACCTTGCGCACACCTTCCTCCCTATATGATGATGGAACTTCGTCGAGGTCGACTCGTTTTGAAGCGGGGGGAGATGTTGCAGCCCAACACATGGCATTCACCATTGGTCCACACCATGCTACATCAACCACACCCTCAAAGGTGAACTCATTCCATACCCCACCCTCCTTTGGCTATCATGTGAATGGAATCCTACTTGAGACACGTGCCAATGCTATGAGCAGGACCATGACCATGACACCAAGAGGAGATGACAAGAGGACCCCAGAGATCAAGACCCCCAAGCAAGAGGCCTGGAAGAGAAGACACAAGAAGCTGCTGAAGCTAGACCAGAGTCTCCGGTCCAGACCGGAGTCTCCGGTCCACCACACCGGAATCTCCGGTCCACCTCCGTCAAACCCCCAAACCAGTGACCAGGCGGCCAGAAGGCCCCTCCGGAGACGACACGGAGGCCGGAGTCTCGGTCAGGCCGGAGTCTCGGACCAAGCGTATCGAACTGCGTGCCTCGGGTTGGGCCTGGCCCATGTAACGCCCAGAACTTCCTATTTATGCCTGTTTTACCCCTAGCTCGTGGCTGGCCTATATATAAGCCCCCACCCCCTCCTTGAAACCCTGGAGTTGATGATGAATGAAGGCTTGTGCCTAACCCTAGATGGGAACCCCTCTCTATAGTTAATCTATGAGTTGTACAAGGCCTTGGAGTTCGGTTGTTCGTCTCCAAGTCGTCAAGACCCTCCTCAAGTGTTTGGTCTCTCCTCATCAAGGATTCTAGTAGTGCTAGGTCTCTCCCCTTGGGATTCTACTTGGTTGATGCTCTCTCCTTTGATTTGGATTCTATCATCCGCTTGCCGATCTCTCCTTTGGTGATTCTACCTAACGGTCTCTCGCCAAGGATTCTATTGGATTGGTTGTTCGAGCCAACGGGAGCAAATCGAATCGGGTTGTGTTTGCGTGTGTTTGTATCTTTACCTTGCATTTGTGTTGCGTTCATCGTGTTCATCGGGTATCCCCTCACTCCCCGCATCAAATCCGTGAAGATCGGGCCATCCTAGGGTCAATCCCACAAGGGATCCCATATCAAAATCCTTCAACGCCAAGCTTGACGTTCGGTTCAAGGAGCTTTTGAACAGATTGCCCGCACCCGCACCGGCACCCACACATGGCGCACGGCGCATTCCGATCACGGGTCGGACTGCTGGTTCGGCTGCCGCCGCACCCCCGGGCCACCCTAGGCTCAATCCCACAAGGGATCCCATATCAGAAGGTGCCTTGTGACGGTGTCGACGGAGGTCATTGGCGTGCCTTGCCGATGGTTGATGTTGGTGAAGCACTTGGTCATCCACATGACGCTCGCGACGGTGATCATTTGCCTTGGCACTCTTCTTGTGCTTGTGGTGCCTTCTTGAGCTTGATTGAGCATTATGGTTGGTGCTCATCTTGTACTCTTCGTCTTGGTGGCGAAGATGCCTTAGAAGATTTCTTGTATCCTCCTTATGGTGGCGATGCTCATGAGAGGATGTTTGTCGATGAAGATTCTTGTTTCTTGGCGCCTCTTGATGTATATGATGTTTGGACGCCACTCTTCTTTGGGTAGGAGGTGGATCTTGGCGCCTTGGAGGTGATGTAGCTTGGCGCCTTGGAGATGGTGGAGCTTGATGCCTTGGAGGTGATGGAGCTTGGCGCCTTGGAGATGGTGGCGCTTGACGCCATCTAGGTGGTGGCACTTGTCGCCTTGGAGGTGGATCATCGAAGTAGGTGGTGCACTTTGGTGTGGCACGCTTGGCCTGGAAGGTCATGGAATCGTGATGCGCCTCCTCTTGCTTGGCGTAGTAGGCTTCCATCTCCACACGGTGGAGGAATTCTTCATGGCTCATGGAGGAGCCATCAAAGTCGATGAAGTTATCCGTGTCCTCCATGCTTGGCGAGGCATCATTGATGTAGCACTCGAAGTCGTCCATGCTTGGGGAGTAATTGTTGGTGTAGTACTCCATATCACCCAAGCATGTGGAGCCATTGTCGGTGTAGTGCTCCATAGGCTCCATGCATGAGGAGCCATTGTCGACGTAGAGCTCCATGTCTTCCATGCATGTGGATTCGTCGTAGGTGTAGTGCTCCGGGTCCTCAAAGCATGCGGAGCCATTGTCGGTGTTGTGCTCCGTCATATCCTCTATACTTGTGGAGTCGTAGTCATGGTGGCTCATCATGGATTCTTCATAGATATCATCCTCGATTCCGGAGTCCCTAGACATGATGCACAAGACCAAGCGGTGTATATGGAAGTGGTAGTGGGAGTTAGGGATACAACGTCAAACCTTACTTTACCTTGGAAGATCGTATCGTACAAGTGGCCACACTTGAGAGCAATAAACCAAGCAAAGTGAAGTTTATGCGGAACACCAAAACCAACTACGAACCAAAAAACACACACACACAAGGCCTATGGTGGATAGGTATGGAAAGTGGCATGTCAAGAACCAATCCGAAATCAAGATGTTGTAATGGCAAGTAAAGAACCACAATGATCACAAAGCAAACAAGTCAATCCACAAGATAGGAAATATGTACAAGGAAACACACACGGTGGGATAAATAGGACTTGTGCGACGGAGAAAGTGAGCTAAGAACCAAATGATTACCTAGCGAAGACTATAAGCTCGTGTCACACAAGTACAAGGAGAGACGCTAGTTCGATTGCACAAAATTGGTGGGCTACAAGATATGCACAATAAGTACCACCTATATGATGTTCATCGAGCTTGCGCTTCCTATTCTATGAGGCACATGTGTATCTATTTTTTTTTCCTTTTTTCTATTTTTATTTCTTTTTGTATCACTCTTTTTATTTTTATTTATTTTTCACTTGCCTCTTCCTTGTGCCAACAACTATACAAGATAACTATAAGAGATAGCGCTCACAATGTTTGCTCGGAATTCTACAAGGTATCAAATGTGCATAGCCCAAGCAATCATAAGAGGAACTAGTCTCAATAGGTGTTTGTTGCTCGCAAAGATAGTGGGGTTCACAAAGGAATGCAAGTGGGGAGAAGTCGCGGGATGTTTATACCTTTCGTCGACGATCTTCACCCTTTATTGTTGGATTCCGCCTTGCTCACGGAATATGAATGGAGTAGATAGCATGAACAACGTGGATGATGGTGTAGAGCTCCTTCTCCTCTTCGAAACGAGCTAAAGAACACCAAAATCCGAGTTCGAATGCAAAAGTTATGCTCAAAACGGTGAGGGGATGAAATCTGGGAATCTGTTTTTTCTGTTCAGTACTGGGGGGTAGTACCGCTTGGATGAGAGGTAGTACCGGTTGTGAGCGGTAGTACCGGATTTTGGGACCGGTTGTACCGCTTGGTCCTGGGATGCCCAGATTTGACGCGTTTTCGCGATTTTGGGGTGATTTGGGCGGAAAATCTTCAAGAAAAACACCAAATCGAAAGGGGAAATCAAGGAATTAGGCTATGGGAACGCAAAGGAAGGTAGATCAACAAGTTTAGCAAGTAATCCATGGATCAAAACCTACCAAAACGCACTCAAATCACAGATCGATCCAAAACACGAATTGGGGCTGTTTTTGGTGGAATTTTCGAATTTATGATGGAAAAGACCAAATCGATGAGAAATCCGTGGCAACCAAAAGCTGCTCTGATACCAGATGATGGAGGGGTTAACCTCTTGGGTGCCCGATCTTCACGGATCTCGTGGTCAAATCGATGGGAAAGCGAGGGGAAAGGGAGAAGGTAGCGGAAGCGAACACACACCTCGCGAAGAACACGATGAACACACGCAAAACTCACACGATACAAGGCCGATTGCTCCCGAACGGCGGCCACCGGTCCGATAGAATCCTCACAAGGAAAGATCGGTCAACGTGCTCCCTCAAATCCACATCGGAGAGGGAAGAACACCTTGGGGAGGGTCTTGACAACTTGGAGACGAGACATCGAACTCCAAGGCCTTGTTCAACGATGGATGCGTGATGCAAAGTCCAATCGAGGTTGGTGACGATAGTCGGTCCCCTTGGTAAAGGGGATGAGGCAAAACTAGAGATTCCACACTAGGGGGTTGTCTTTAGTCTATCATCTATGCCTAAGGGATACATGAGGGGTGGGGGCTCTATTTATAGGCCAACCACTAAACAAGGGTAGTTTGGGGATAAACTAGGCGAATAGGTAAGTAAGGGGAATACATGGGCTGTGGCCCAACAGGTGCGCGTAGGCACACATGACCGGTAGTACCGCTCTAGCACCGGTAGTACCGCTTGCGGTCTTGGAGCATCCGTTGGAGCCGTCAGTAGCGAGCGGTAGAAGGGGGCGGTAGTATCGCTGACCGGTAGTATCGGTTCCGACAACCGGTAGTACCGCTTGGACCTGGCAGCTATCGACCTGTCTTCTTCCGTCTCCTCTTCCAAGCCTCCGTCTTGTCGGGCTTGATGTTCCGGGCTTCCTCCCTTGCCTCCGTACTGGTCGGTGTGAACCTATCATGCATATGTGACGGAGTATGAAGTAGCATACCATTCAATAGGGCAGGAAGGGGGCTCGCATAGAGGAACGGATTCACCTTTGGAGTCCATGACGACTTGGCGTAAGTTGGAGACCTTGATGTAGTAACGACCGTAGGTCGGGCTGCATCAGACTCTAAATAGGATACATCCGGTTCGAACTGGTCCAAACACGGCCGGACTGTCCGGGGTAGCCGGACATTCCGAGGTGAATCATCCGGATTCTCCGGGCTTGGTCCCTCATCATCATATAAAATAAAAATAACCAAGTGTGCTTATCATTCCAAAAGATGGAAGGATTAGAATAATCATTACCAAACACAACCTGGAATGTATTACACCAGTTTGTTCCCAACATGATATGGCAGGAGTTAAACGCTCTAGGAACGACTAAACAAGAAACATATCTGTGAGGGCCATAAATGGTGAGTGGAACACATGCGATTTGAGTAACTGGTAGTGCATGACCAGAAGTTGCTAACATAAATGGGATTGTTAATGCACGTGTGTATAATTTTAACTTTTCAACAACCTCAACACTAACCAAATTTATGGAAGAACAAGTATCAATGGTAGTAGCAGCATGTCTACCACAAATTTCCGTCGTGAAGTGAAACAAACCCGGATTAGGCACTACTCCTGACTCCTCCTCCCAAAATGTATGACTGCATGATACGGATCGTCCCGATGATCCTTTAGTTTTGTCCCAATCTTTCACAGCGAGTCAACCCGGTAGATAATCTCCCAATTACGCGATGAACGCAACCTAAAGAAGAGGAATCAATCCAGCAAGCAACGTATTGATAAACAACACGCCTCAAACCCACAGCTCGATAATCCTTGATGAACACAAGAACCTCCGCAGCAATCTCTAGAATCTGATAAACGGTATCGCCGTCCCCGGAGGGATGATACACGGTGGAGCACAATATAGTTTTTAGACTAAATAGTTGAACTCCCTAAACCCTAACTCGACCAGCTCCTTATATGAGGGCTGGGGCGCCCCACTAATGGGCCACGACTCGACTTGGTTGGACAAGCCCAAGCCAAGCCCACACACATAATAAAACCTAATTAGCCCAAAACATGACCAGGAATAATAAAATCTATTTATTAAATTACAAAGACACGCCTAGCTTGGTGGAGTCCTGAAATTAGGCTGCACCTCCTCCGTCGTGCCCATATCAAAAGTAAGGCTTCAAATCTGCAATGTTAAATGTAGGACTAACCGTACCAAACTCTGCAGGCAACTCAAGTTTATATGCATTATCATTTATTTTCTCTAACACCTTAAAGGGACCAGCAGCACGTGGCATTAACTTAGACTTGCGTAAATCAGGAAAACGATCTTTACGCAAATGTAACCAAACAAGATCGCCAACATCAAACACAACATGCTTTCTCCCTTTATCCCCAGCAAGTTTATACTTAGCATTCATGTGTTCAATGTTATCTTTAGTAGTCTTATGCAAGTTTAATATCATTTCAGCGCGTTGTGTAGCATCCAAATTATGTTGCACCGAAGAAGGTAAAGGCAATAAATCAATAGGTGCACGAGGAACAAAACCATAGACGATCTCAAACGGGCACATCTTTGTGGTAGAATGCAGCGAACGATTATAAGCAAATTCTATATGAGGTAAACACTCTTCCCACAATTTTAAGTTCTTCTTTAAAACAGCCCGCAACATAGTAGACAAAGTTCTATTTACTACCTCAGTTTGTCCATCAGTTTGGGGATGACATGTAGTACTAAACAGCAATTTAGTCCCCAACTTAGCCCATAAACGTCTCCAAAAGTGGCTAAGAAATTTAGTATCACGATCAGAAACAATAGTATTTGGCACACCATGCAAACGAACAATTTCACGAAAGAAAAAATCAGCAATATGCGCAGCATCATCCGTTTTATGACAAGGAATAAAGTGTGCCATCTTAGAAAACCGATCTAAAACAAAAAAACTATCCCTCCCTTCTGTGTTCGTGGCAATCCCAAAACAAAGTCCATAGAAATATCCTCCCAAGGAACACTAGGAACAGGAAGAGGCATATATAAACCATGTGGATTAAGGCGAGACTTAGCTTTTTGACAAGTAGTGCAGCGTGCCACAAATCGCTCAACATCTCGACGCATACGTGGCCAAAAGAAGTGTGCAGCAAGAACATCCTCCGTCTTCTTGACACCAAAGTGTCCCATCAATCCTCCTCCATGCGCCTCCTGTAACAACAAAAGACGAACAGAACTATCCGGAATGCATAGTTTATTAGCACGGAACACAAATCCATCATTGAAGACGAACTTGTTCCAAGTTCTACCATCTCTACAATTCTGCAACACATCTTTAAATTCATCATCATGCACATATTGTTACTTAATAGTTTCCAATCCAAATATTTTGAAGTCAAGTTGAGATAACAAAGTATAACGGCGCGACAAAGCTTCAGCAATAATATTATCTTTACCCTTTTTATGTTTGATAACATAAGGAAAAGACTCAATAAATTCAACCCACTTTGCATGACGACGATTCAACTTAGCTTGACTACGAATATTCTTCAAAGATTCATGATCAGAATGAATAACAAATTCCTTAGGCCATAGATAATGTTGCCAAGTTTCTAATGTCCGAACCAACGCATATAATTCTTTATCATAAGTAGAATAGTTCAGACTAGCCCCACTCAATTTCTCACTAAAATATGCAACAGTTTTTCCTTCTTGTAATAACACCCCTCCCAAACCAATTCCACTAGCATCACATTCAAGCTCAAAAGTCTTAGTAAAATCAGGAAGTTGGAGTAAGGGAGCATGTGTTAGCTTATCTTTCAATATGACGAAGGCCTGTTGTTGTGCATCGCCCCAAAAAAAAGGGCACATCCTTCTTGGTAAGCTCATTCAGCGGCACGGCAATTGATCCAAAGTCTTTCACAAAGCGCCTATAAAAACCAGCGAGGCCAAGAAAACTCCTCACTTGTGTGACCGTCTTGGGCTGCGGCCAATTCTCAATAGCTTCAATCTTGGCTGGATCCACTTCAATACCCTGTGATGTAACAACATAGCCAAGAAACGCAACTCGATTGGTGCAAAAGGTGCACTTCTCAAGGTTACCAAACAAACGTGCATCACGTAAAGCATTGAAAACAGCACGTAAATGGTCCAAATGATCCTCTAAAGATTTGCTATAAATCAGAATATCATCAAAGTAGACTACCACAAAACGTCCAATGAAAGCACGTAAAACTTCGTTCATTAATCTCATGAAAGTGCTAGGTGCATTAGTTAAACCAAACGGCATTACTAACCACTCATATAAACCGAACTTAGTTTTAAATGCTGTTTTCCATTCATCTCCTAATTTCATACGAATCTGGTGGTAACCACTACGCAAATCAACTTTAGGAAACATGGAGAGCCACTTAATTCATCAAGCATGTCATCTAAACGTGGAATAGGATGACGATATCGAATAGTAATATTATTGATAGCTCTACAATCAGTACACATGCGCGAAGAACCATCTTTCTTAGGTACCAAAATAATAGGAACAACACAGGGGCTAAGGGACTCACGAATATGATCTCTGTCGAGTAGTTCCTGAATTTGGCGTTGTATCTCCTTTGTCTCCTCTGGATTGGTTCTATATGGCGCGCGGTTGGGCAATGTGGCACCAGGAATTAGATCAATCTGGTGCTCAATTCCTCTAATAGGAGGTAGTCCTGGTGACAGCTCAGCGGGAAAGACGTCCTCATATTCCTGCAAAAGGTTAGCAATAGCGGGTGGCAAAGAAGGAGGCATATCCTCAAATGAAAACAAAACCTCTTTGCAGACAATTGCATAACATTGAGTATTGTTTACATCTAGTTCAGCAATATCAATTTTTGATGCAGCCCGTCCTACGGACGCACCTCCATCTACAACACATAGTCCCCCAAGTGGACCAATGACTCGCGCCCGAGCCAAGCTCCTACAAGCCAAGGTTAACTCGCTCCTTTCCTCATGTGATTTTGGTCTACCTTTGGATGGCTTGCTACTTCATGCAACTACGTTGTGTATCCTCAGATATGAAGCAACACCACCACACCAAGCCACCAAGGAAGCAGGACCAGGAGAAGAAGATCTTTGGAGCTCGACACCTGGAGTCTCCGGTCTCCTACCGGAGTCTCCGGGACCTTCCTCCGTCCCCAAGGACCAAGCCGGACAGCAGAAGCACCCTCCGGAGGCAGGGTCGGAGATTGGCCAGGAGTCTCCGGACTGATCGTCAGGCATGTTAAAGCCTTTTGGGCTGGCCCATGTAACCCCAATTCGCCCAAACTTCGGTTTTATTCCAAAACTACCCATGTTAAGTGGCTGGCCTATATAAAGCCCAACCCCTCATATGTAAACCCTAGACTTGGATAATAATAGATTAAGGACACCCCTTTGAGGATCTTTCAATCTATTGGTCTCATGCTCCTACCAAGGGGCACCCTATTATCCACCCCTTCTTGGATCTTGCCTAGTGCGTTCAAGTTGTACAAGGCCTTGGGTTCTCGGTTTCTCGCCCCCAAGTCGTCAAGATCTCACCAAGCACCTCGTCCCCCGTTGTTGGTCGTGGAGAGAGAGCTTCTGATGCAGCCCGTCCTACGACCGCTACTACATCTACTCCCACAAGCTCCCCAAGTGGACCCATGACTCGCGCCCGAGCCAAACTCCTTCAAGCTAAGGTGAACTCGCTCCTCTCCTTGTGTGACTTCGATACACCCTTGGATGGCCTGCTACTTCATCGCATACCTTGTGCATCATCAGTCTGAAGAGAAGGACCCTGAGCGGAGGAGCACCAGAAGAGACCAACGCTCTCATGCCGCCAGTACTCTGGGACACAGGCGATCGGTACCAAGATTACTTCGGCCTCGCCCCCTGCCACCAACCTGTGAAGACCCCGCTAGCCAAATGCTCTCTATCATGGCGGTACTACCCGGGACCGGTACTGCAGACGGACGGCACTACCGCCCCTACCGCCCTGTGAAGGCTCAGTGAAGTCCCAGTCGACAAGCGGTACTACGGGCGAAGCGGTACTTACCGGTACATTACTGGACCGGTACTACCGGACGACACAGGACCTGATAGTGTTAAGTCGGCCCAGCGCCTTGTAACCCTCTCTATATTTCGCTATTTGTTCCGAAAATACCCCTGTTTATGTGGTTGGCCTATAAATAGCCCCCACCCTCCATTGTAAACCCTAGACTTGGATAATGATAGATTAAGACACCCCTTTGAGGATCTTTAAATCTATTGGTCTCATGCTCCTACCAAGGAGCACCGGATTATCCACCCCCTCTTGGATCTTGCCTAGTGCGTTCAAGTTGTACAAGGCCTTGGGTTCTCGGTTTCTCGCCCCCAAGTCATCAAGGTCTCACCAAGCACCTCGTCCCCCGTTGTTGGCATGGAGAGAGAGCTTCGCCCGACACCGATCCTAGAGATTATGTTGGACCGTTTGCCACCGGCGTGAGAGATCGGCGTGTATCGTGATTTGCGTGCGTGTGTTCGTGGTTTTCATCCCGTTCTTCCCCCAACCACCGCTTTCCCCTCGTTTCTCGTGGTAATTCGTGAAAGATCGGGCCACCCCAAGGGGTTACCCCATAACATCTTGGTATCAAGAGCAAGGTTGATCATGAATTTCCCCCCAATTTTTCTTTATCGCCCCTTACAATCGAAAATCCCACCAAAAAGAGCCCCAATTTGCCTTCGGATCGATCTTTGGATTTGGTGAGTTTTTCATGGTTTTGGTCCATAGATCTGTTGCTTTTGGAGTCGATCTATAGCCCCTGTTGTTCCTAGCCCAGCCTTTAAGCCAATTTCCCACGAATTTGAGGTTTGTGTCAAGTGGATCTCGTTTTCGTTCTTGTTCTGTGACCAGATTTCGGCGGTAATTACTACTGGCCGTCGATTACTACCGTCCTGCTGGCGGTACTACCGCCGATCCGAAGCTTTTCTCCTTCTCTTGACGCCTCATTTTCGTTTGCTGACTTTTCCCCTTTAGCTTGTTCGTGTTTCGCGTGTTTGTCGCCCTTTTAACACAAGCTTCCGCATCAAAGTCACCTGCACTCATCGACACCGCGACACTCGAACATCACCCCCACCAACGGTTGCAAGTCGTCAACAATACCAAAGGTATAACTTGCGCCACTTTGACAACCCCATATCTTCCTTTGTGTGTATCTATCCTATGAGAGCAACTCATTTTGTGTTTGTCTAAGCATTGTGCACTTGCCTTCGGAAAGTGAGAGTGTGAGGCCAAATAAAAAAGCTAACATAGTAGCATAGAAAGGAGAAAAGGAAAAGAATCAAAAAGAGAAAAGAAAAAGATACATAGTCTCCCAATACAAA
Organism: Avena insularis; assembly: GCA_023614405.1. Lineage (NCBI taxonomy): Eukaryota > Viridiplantae > Streptophyta > Magnoliopsida > Poales > Poaceae > Avena > Avena insularis. The sequence continues at coordinate 140,674 of JAJUPC010000590.1, read as the reverse complement.
GAGAATACCAAGCTTGTAAGCCAAGAAAGAGAAAGAGCGCACCAAGGCAAGTGCACAAATCTATTGCTTATCCTCTTTGGCAATAGAGTTGTGGTCTCTCCTTGAGTTGGCACGACATCCGAGCGTAGTCTTCGTTAGGACCTTTTGTGCTCATTTTCATAGTCGTGCTAACCCCGCTTTTTTTGTGTTTTTGTAGATCGTATCCTTTTTCTTTTGATCTTTGGTTCTTTACCACGTAGAACAATAACCTTTTTCTTGGATCGTTTCGTTTGGTTTTCCACAATCCTAACCTTCCACCAAAAGCTTTTGAGAGTTGTAGCATATTTGTGTGTGAGTTTCTTGCCCATTTCACTTTGCACGCTGTTCGCTCATTTGTGTGGCAATTGGTTTGATATAATCTCCAAGGTGAGGTAAAGGCTAACTCTTCACACCCTTATTCTCCATATACAACCCTTGTCGGCTTTGCATCATGGACAGGAATGGCGAGCCGTCCCAACCACCACCTCCGGAGGACGACACACAATTCATGACAAGATGGGACCATTGGAAGGTCCGAGGAGAATTCAACTACCGTTGTGAAGCTCTTGAGCGGCGCCAAGATGAACAATTTAGCGAGGCCTGTGTGGAATTCAAGAACATCGACAACCGCTTTGAAGAAGTCCGTGGCCAAATGCAGGCCATGCAACACAACCTCGGTCATCAAAATGAAGCTCTTGGTCGTGCACTCGCCTCAACTGATGAGAAGCTTCAACGCCTCATTGATGGACTAGCAAGGCCACGCCCGCGCGACTCAAGCTCATCTCGGCACTCCTCAAGTGAATCAAGTGCACCTCGCCGTCACGCTTCAAGGCACCGGGATGGACCCGTTCTCCAATCCATGAGCTCTTCTCAAGCGGTACCATCTCCGCGACACGCCGCAACGTCAAGCTATGATGATGACCTCTCCGCAAGACCTCCACGACGTGAAGCGAACCGGCCACAACCAAGGGCGCTTGTGATTCAACAAGAGCAACCTCACATGGACCACCAAGCCCATCGGCGTCGACATGTCCTTTCAACAACAAGTGAAGCATCCGAAGAGGACGAACAAGATCACCGTCGACGTGAAGCACTCGAAGATCGTCCACGGCGGCAACATGATGGTCATGACGAGCCTCCTCCACAACAAGAAGAAGAAGAGCAGCCCATTGCGCATGTGGCTCGACGTCCTCCTCGCCACAGGGCGCAAGACAATGCTCCTCGGCACCACCCACGACAAGAACAAGAGCAAGCTCCCCAAGCTCGTCGTGAGGACCATCAACCTCCTCCTCGTCCTCAATCGCGTCAACAAAACGAGCAAGCTCCCCAAGCTCGTCGTCAAAACCAAGTTCCACCACCAAACGCGGCACCTCAACAACCACAAGAGCAACGCAACCATCACCAAGCAAGACATGAGAGCTCGGATGATGATGATGACCGCCCAAATCATGGCAACCGCCGAAACCGGAACCGCAATGGAGAAGAAACTTTCGGCAAGCTCAAATTCACCATTCCCAAGTTCACCAGTTCCAATGAACCCGAGGAATATCTCTCGTGGGAACTCAAGGTCGACAAGATCTTCCGCATGCACAACTATAGCAATGAGAAGATGATGGCCATGGCATCCCTCGAGTTTGATGAGTATGCCAACCTTTGGTGGGAACAAGTCCAACTCGCTCGCGAAGCAAAAGAAGAGCCTCCAATCGCAACTTGGCAAGATATGAAGGCTCATATGCGATCCCGCTTTGTTCCTTCACACTACACGCGTGACCTCTTCAACAAGCTTCAAACGCTTAGTTAAGGGACAAAGACCGTGGAAGAGTACTTCAAGAAAATGGAACTCAACATGATCCGTGGCAAAATTGAAGAGCGAGATGAACAAACAATGGCACGCTTCCTCAATGGCTTGAACCATCCCATCAAGCGCATCACCTAGTTCCAAAAGTACAACAACATGGTTGAGCTTGTGCACATCGCATCAACGGTCGAGCGTCAAGTGCAAGAGGACATCAAGTACAACAAGCCAAAGACGTATTTCACCTACAAGCAAGCACCAACCACTACTCCAACGACACCAAGTGGAAGCTCCTCAAGTACCACCAAGCTTCCCTTCAAGCCAACTCTCCCTCAAGGAAAACAGCCCCCAAGTGGCAAATACACAAGGGATGATCAACCATTCAAGGGTGAATGCTACAAGTGTGGAGGCAAAGGGCACAAGTCGAACGCATGTGGGAACAAGAAAGTTTTGTTCATTCATGACAACGGCGATGAAGAATACTTGAGTGAGGAAGAGTTTGATGCAAGGGTCAAGGAAGCCATGGCAAGGCAACATTTGGAAGAGGACCAAGAACTTCTTGTGTGTGAGCATGACGCAAGTCCATCGCTTGTAGTCACAAGGGTCTTGACTACCCAACTCAATGAGAATGAATACCAACGCTCGAACATCTTCCAAACTCGTGCCGGCATCAATGGGAAATCCATCAAAGTTGTCATCGATGGAGGGAGTTGCCACAACCTTGCAAGTACGGAATTGTGTGAGATCACCCTCCATCCGCATAAACACCCCTACCATATCCAATGGCTAAGTGACCAAGGATCCATCAAGATCAAGCACACCGTCTCGGTGACGTTCTCAATTGGGCACTACAAGGACACGGTGGAATGTGACGTGGTCCCAATGACGGTTTGCCATATGTTGTTCGGAAGGCCGTGGAAATATGACAAGCGTGCTTTGCATGATGGTCACTCAAACACTTATACCTTCAAATGGCTTGATAAAACTTGTGTGTTGCAACCAATGACTCCTAGCCAAATAATTGCGGACAATGCAAAGGCTTTAGCGAGGGCGCAATACACAAAAACACCTTGTGAGAAGAGTGGTGAGCGAGAGAACCACACCATAGTGAGTGAGAGCTACAAGCCAAACTTGAGTGGAAAAACTAAGAGTGTTCTTCTTGCCACCAAAAGTGAGATGAGAGAAGTGCGGAACAACCCATCCATCTTGCACTATGTCCTTGTATGCAAGGGACTAGCGCAAGGAACTAACGACTTGACAAATGTTCCTCCTTCTTTGATGGCTATTTTGCAGGAATTCCAAGATGTATTTCCCGAAGAGCTTCCTCATGGCCTTCCTCCTCTTCGTGGAATCGAGCACCGCATCGACCTCATACCCGGCGCCCCACTCCCAAACCGCGCCGCGTATCGCACGAACCCGGAAGAGATGAAGGAGATCGAACGCCAAATCAACCAGCTCGTCTCCAAAGGTTTGATCCAAGTAAGCACTAGCCCAAGCGCGGTCCCCGTGATTCTAGTTCCAAAAATGGTTGATACGTTGCGGTTATGCATGGACTGCCGTCCAATCAATGCTATCACCGTGCGTTATCGACATCCTATACCGCGTCTTGATGACATGCTTGATGAGTTATGTGGAGCCACTATATTTTCGAAAATTGATCTTCGTAGTGGTTACCATCAAATTCGCATGGCCGAAGGTGATGAGTGGAAAACCGCCTTCAAGACCAAGCTTGGTCTCTATGAATGGTTGGTTATGCCTTTTGGCTTATCTAATGCCCCATCTACCTTCATGCGCCTTATGAACCATATTTTGAGATCTCTCATTGGCAAGAGTGTAGTTGTTTACTTTGATGACATCCTTGTCTATAGCAAGTCACTAGAGGAGCATGTTACTCATGTTAAGGAGGTCCTTCAAATCCTTCGTCATGAAAAGCTTTATGCTAATCTCCCAAAGTGCACTTTTGCAAAAGACAAGCTGATTTTCCTTGGTTTTGTTGTGTCTTCTAATGACATTGAAGTTGATGTCTCAAAAGTCAAGGACATACGAGATTGGCCCATCCCTACAAATGTTAGTGAACTTCGTAGTTTTCATGGGTTGGCTGGCTTTTACCGTAGCTTTGTGAAAGACTTTTCTACCATTGCTTGCCCCCTCAACGAATTGACCAAGAAAAATGTCACGTTCGTTTGGGGAAAAGCACAACAAAAGGCTTTCGATGAGCTCAAAAAGAGGCTCACCGAAGCACCACTTCTTGCATTACCGGATTTCACAAAAACCTTTGAGATTGAATGTGACGCTAGTGGGATTGGCATTGGTGGCATCCTTATGCAAAATGGGCGTCCTATTGCTTACCATAGTGAGAAACTTGATGGCGCACGCCTAAACTATCCCATTTATGACAAAGAACTTTTTGCCTTGGTTCGAGTTCTTCAAGTGTGGCAACACTATCTTTGGCCCAAAGAATTTATCATCCATTCTGACCATGAGTCGTTGAAGTATCTTAAGGGCCAAGCCAATTTGAGTAAAAGGCACGCAAAATGGGTTGAGTTCATGGAGTCTTTTCCTTACATTGTCAAATACAAGAAGGGCAAAGAAAATGTGGTAGCGGACGCCTTGTCTCGCAAAAACACAAGCCTTCTTACACGACTCGAAGTAAATGTCTTGGGTCTTGATGACATCAAATCTTTGTACGTCTCCGACCCTTTCTTTGGACCAATTTTTGCAAAATGTTCAATAGACAAAGGGATTGATGATTTCTATTTGCATAAGGGTTTTCTTTTCAAACAAAACAAGCTTTGCATTCCGAAATCGTCTCTCCAACTTTTGCTTCTTCAAGAGTCCCATGGTGGAGGCCTTATGGGTCACTTTGGCCGTGACAAGACATATGACATGCTCTCCACTCACTACTTTTGGCCAAAGATGAAGCCTTGACGTGGGCGCCACGTCCAACGATGCACTACATGTATCCAAGCTAAGTCTAAGTCCAACCCCTTTGGTCTTTATATGCCATTGCCTATTCCTCATGCACCTTGGTCGGACATTAGCATGGACTTTGTGTTAGGATTGCCTAGATCTAAACATGGACATGACTCTATATTTGTAGTAGTGGATCGCTTTTCAAAAATGGCACATTTCATTCCGTGCCATAAGACCGATGATGCTTCACATGTAGCAAATTTGTTTTTCAGGGAAATAATTCGGCTACACGGTGTACCAAGAACAATCGTCTCCGACCGCGACGTAAAATTCATGAGCTACTTCTGGAAGACTCTCATGGCCAAGCTCGGCATCAAGCTCCTCTTCTCGTCCGCCTCGCATCCTGAAACCGATGGACAAACCGAGGTCGTCAATTGAAGTTTTGGCACACTCCTCCGGGTGTTGATAAAGAAGAACCTTAAAGACTGGGAGGAATGTATTCCACACGCCGAGTTCGCCTACAACCGCACCAAGCACTCCACCACCATGAGGAGCCCGTTCATGATCGTCTACGGCTTCGAGCCTCTCACCGCGCTCGATATCCTTCCACTACCACTTCATGAACGTACCAATATGGACGTTGTCAAGCGCGCCCACACAATGAAGAAACTCCATGAAGCAAGTCCTTCGCCAAGCATCAAAACTAAACAAGAACAAGAAAGAGATGATCTTCGAAGAGGGCGACCTTGTGTGGATACACTTAAGTAAAGACCGCTTCCCCAAGGAACGCGACTCAAAACTCAAGCCAAGGGGTGATGGACCATTCAAAGTGCTCAAGAGGATCAACAACAACGCTTATATCATCGATATCCCAACATCAAAGTATCTTGTGAGCTCGACATTCAATGTCAAGGACCTCTCCCCCTACCAAGGAGAAGATGAAGTTGAGAAGGTTGAAGAGTCGAGGACGACTCTTTCCCAAGGGGGGAGCTGATGTAGCCCGTCCTACGACCGCTACTACATCTACTCCCACAAGCTCCCCAAGTGGACCCATGACCCGCGCCCGAGCCAAACTCCTTCAAGCTAAGGTGAACTCGCTCCTCTCCTTGTGTGACTTCGATACACCCTTGGATGGCCTGCTACTTCATACGCATACCTTGTGCATCATCAGGTACGAAGAGAAGGACCCATAGAACGGAGGAGCACCAGCAGAAGAGACCAAACGCTCTCTGCCAGTACTCGGACTGGCGGCCGGTACTCGCTCTCGCCAGCCCACCGCGCCACCACAGAAGACCCAGTAGCTAGCCAAATGCTCTCTATCACTGGCGGTACTATAGGCCCAGACTGCCACTTCTGCTACCGCCACCAGAAGGCTCGGTGAAGTCCCAGGTCGACAAGCGGTACTACCGGGCCAGGAAGCGGTACTACCGGCTGACCGGTACTACCGGACGTGCTGGACCGGTACTACCGGACGACACAGGACCTGATAGTGTTAAGTCGGCCCAGCGCCTTGTAACCCTCTCTATATTTCGCTATTTGTTCCGAAAATACCCCTGTTTATGTGGTTGGCCTATAAATATCCCCCACCCTCCATTGTAAACCCTAGACTTGGATAATGATAGATTAAGACACCCCTTTGAGGATCTTTAAATCTATTGGTCTCATGCTCCTACCAAGGAGCACCGGATTATCCACCCCCCTCTTGGATCTTGCCTAGTGCGTTCAAGTTGTACAAGGCCTTGGGTTCTCGGTTTCTCACCCCCAAGTCGTCAAGGTCTCACCAAGCACCTCGTCCCCCGTTCTTGGCGTGGAGAGAGAGCTTCACCCAACACCGATCCTAGAGATTATGTTGGACCGGTTGCCACCGGCGTGAGAGATCGGCGTGTATCGTGATTTGCGTGCGTGTGTTCGTGGTTTTCATCCCGTTCTTCCCCCGACCACCGCTTTCCCCTCGTTTCTCGTGGTAATTCGTGAAAGATCGGGCCACCCCAAGGGGTTTGATAGGGCAAAGGTGTCCGATCTTTCGATGAGATGATGATAGTCGATTTGGTGCAGTTCGGGCTTGACGATCCGACTACACGTGCGAGAACGAGCGCCAATGCAATCGCTAGGCCAATCTCCTGGAGGTTACCGATCCTGCGGGAACACGATCGGCGACCGCCGAGGGTCTTAATTCCTACCTGAAATCGAGAACAAGTAAGAACCAATATTGCAATCAAAATATTGCGGATTAAGAGGAAAGCTTTATTGAAGAGGTGGGATCCTGAATAGGTGCAGTACAAGAGAGGCCTCTGCGGCCGAGCAAGCGAAGTTGCGACTATGGCTAACTTAATGTCTAAACAAAATCCGAGTCTAGAGGGTCGGCTATGGGGCGTATTTAAGGGCGAAAAGGTGGGGTTTCGGCCAACCATGGAAGTGGTGGCCGAATCCAACCCTAAAAGTCCTTTTCCCCTCAAATACGGACTCTAAAAAGTGGCTAATTAAAATCCTGCGAAAATTACATGGGCCTGGCCCAAAATAAAGGTGTCGCAGCACCATATTAAGCTATGGACGAATTCGTAAAGTATTGATCTTGAATATTTCTTCCAAGCCTTCTTTCTTTATTATGGTGGCCTCAAAGTTCTGAAATCTTCATCCCTGGCCTTCTCTTGGATCATCACATGCTTGCTGCCATCTCCATGCATGGCCATGCTCCAATGCTTGTCCCTCTCATCCATGCTTGGTCCATCATTCCTAAGAGTAAGAAATATATCGGATTTATGCAGCATCATATTCTCATGTATGTGAGGAATAGTTCCAAGAAACGGAAGTACCTGATAGTTAAGTTGTTTGGCACGAGATCTTGTGATGGGTCCTTGTATGTGTGTTGATGGAGGGGTTAACCTCTTGGGTGCCCGATCTTCACGGATCTCGTGGTCAAATCGATGGGAAAGCGAGGGGAAAGGGAGAAGGTAGCGGAAGCGAACACACACCTCGCGAAGAACACGATGAACACACGCAAAACTCACACGATACAAGGCCGATTGCTCTCAAACGGCGGCCACCGGTCCGATAGAAGCCTCGCAAGGAAAGATCGGTCAACGTGCTCCCTCAAATCCACATCGGAGAGGGAAGAACACCTTGGGGAGGGTCTTGACAACTTGGAGACGAGACGTCGTACTCCAAGGCCTTGTTCAACGATGGATGCGTGATGCAAAGTCCAATCGAGGTTGGTGACGATAGTCGGTCCCCTTGGTAAAGGGGATGAGGCAAACTAGAGATTCCACAATGGGGGTTGTCTTTAGTCTATCATCTATGCCTAAGGGATACATGAGGGGTGGGGGCTCTATTTATAGGCCAGCCACATAAACAAGGGTAGTTAGGGGATAAAACTAGGGTTTGGAGGAGATAGAGGGGTACATGGGCCGAAGGCCCAGCTGGCGGCGCGCAGGCCCATCATGTGGGCCGGAGACTCCGGTGTGGGGTCTGGAGACTCCGGTCTAGGCTGGAGACTCCGGTCTGTCTCCGGTGTCGTCTCCGGAGTGGCGTTCTTCCCCTCGGTGATTCTTGGGGTCAGTCCGAGGTAGGTCCGGAGAATCCGGTAGCAGACCGAGACTCCGGTGTAGCAGGACCGGAGACTCCGGTGTAGGCCGGAGACTCCGGTGGTTCAGCCGTGGCTTCTTCCGTCTCCTCTTCCAAGCCTCCGTCTTGTCGGGCTTGATGTCCCGGGCTTCCTCCCTTGCCTCCGTACTTGTCGGTGTAAACCTATCATGCATATGTGACGGAGTATGAAGTAGCATACCATTCAATAGGGTAGGAAGTGGGCTCGCATAGAGGAACGGGTTCACCTTTGGAGTCCATGACGACTTGACATAAGTTGGAGACCATGATGTGGTAACGACCGTAGGTCGGGCTACATCAGCTCCCCCCCTTCAAAAAGAGTCGTCCTCGACTCTACATGCTCATCACAAAGTAGAAGAGGTCGAGAGACCTTCTTGATCCTGGGGTTCACCATATAGTCGTCCTCGAGAAAATTGACTTGACAACACTTCAATGTTCCTTCACCTTCCATGAAGCCTACAAAGCTCACAACAAAAGCGAAGCAACACTCAAAGCGTAGCCAATTCATGAAGATTATTGCAAGAGTCCTCAAGTAGAAGGAAGTCACCTTATCTTGTAGAGATAGCTCGATGAAGGGTATCCATAGGTAACTCTCTTCGGTTCTTCTTGTCAACATATAGTCCATAGAGGTTGACATGTATGCATTTGTGCCTTCACACAACAAAGACCAAGCAAAATATTTTTGTGCGTGATAGAGGTGCATGTCAAATGTGGCATGTCCATTCTTGTTCACCACACGATTAGCACAACTCAAGTATAGTGAACGAGATGCATATGCAAGGTCAAAGTGCATGGAGGTCGTTGCAAAATCATCCAAATGTGGGAACTCAAAAACTCCATATAACATCTTATTGTGGCATTCAAAGCAATCGAATAGAAATTTGATCAACATCTTTGATGCAAAGTTAGGAGAATTTGGCAAAAACACAAAAGGAAGAATATCCAAAACAACATCATTATGTGTGCCAACCAACCATTGGAAAGAGAAATTGTTCGACATGTTGGATGTCACACACAAATCATCGATAGCAAATATCATGGGAATATGAGTATCCCAAGCGGAAGCCAAAGTAACGTGTTTGCAAACAAACCAATGGAAAGAGCAAGTGGTCCTTATGTTTGTTGCAACAACAAGACGAGATTCTTGGAAGCTCTCATGACAATACATGCTCTTAATGGAAATGTGGTTGCACACAAAACATCGGAAAGAGAAAATGTTCAACATTTTTGTTGCAACACACAAAGCATCATTATCTAAAAGCAAAGAAACATTATTGTCATAAGGTGAGATAATACCATTAACATGTTTGCATTCAAACCATAGGAAAGAGCAATTTGCCAACATGAAAGATGCAAAGCATGCAAAAGGTACAGAGCTGGGTTCGATCTTGAACTCACTTGTGGGATGCTCTCAAGAGCTCTTTTTGTCAACTCGTGCTCAACCGAGGTTGACATGATAGTGCGGGTACCTACACACATCACATGTAAAAGGAAGAACGTGTGTGCATGGTAGAGATACACATTATCCATCATGATGTATCTCTTCTTGTGCACATCACCATTAATGTCAATCAAGTATGAAATAGGTGCATGGTGAGTATGCAAGTGGGAAACATGCTTATCATGGCAATCATCAAAATCTCCAAAAATTGAGAAAGCTATGGGGGCCATCTCATGATAACGCATATGATCAATGTTGTTGCAAGCAAAACAAGTGAAATAGCAAGCATTCATCTTATTGCAAGGAACGGGAGAAATTGAATGACTAGCATGACAAAGCAAGTCCGATGCAATTGGAGGATACACACAAGATGCATAGCATGGCATGTTTATGGAAATGGTATCGCAATCAAACAATTCCACATGAGCAATATTATGCAAAGGCAAAGCATCACATGGGAATATGAATGAAGCATATGTAATGTCACAAGTATCATCCATAGCATGCATATCCTCACAATTCATCATGTCCACTAGTGGGATCATGGCATCATCAACACCCTTATTGTTACCATATGAAGTGGGTGTTGTGGTAGTAGTGGCCTCCTTGTGGATGACTTCGTCTTCTTGATGTAGCCATGGCGTAGCATCCTCTTCATCCACCATGTACATCTTCTCCATTCGAGGCATCATTGCTTCATCGCTTGGCGCGTCTTCATCCATGGAACCTAGCACAACACAAGAAAACACACTAGAGGTAGAGGGTAAGTTGTTAGAAATCGAAATGGTCTCACTTGACCTATCAACTACCACTCTCAACTCACTAGGTGTATCGCTCATGCCCTCCAAGTGGAAGCACTCAATCTCACATAAGGTGGAGTCACTCATCTCACTCTTGTTCTCACTCAAGTGGGCTAAGTGGCTCTCATACTCACATGGGATTGGTACCACATCATCACTCAAGCATATGGGGATAGGCTCGGTTTCCTCAACTCCAAGCGCCTCCTTTGGTGAAGGGAAAATCCCATGCTCACCATTCTTGACCTTGTCACCTTCAAGGTTGGATGCCATAAGATGGGCATCATCGCTCGCCTGCTTAGTCGAAGGGAAAATCCCATGCTCAACCATCTTGTGGCCATCTCGTAGTAGTGGTGGATGTAGGCTCATGCTATCCAACTTGGCGAAGTAGAGGTCTACATTTTCCTCATTGGCGAGGTCGTGGAAGTCAAGCGTAGGCATTGAAGCTTGATGGCGTGGAGTAAGGCTTGCTCTTGGTGCCATTGTGGTGGTGGCACGGGTAGTTGAAGGTGCCCTATGATGGTGTCGATGGAGGTCATTGGCGTGCTTTGCCGATGGTTGATGTAGGTGGCGCACTTGGCCGTCCACATGACACTCACGACGGTGATCATTTGCCTTGGCACTCTTCTTGTGCTTGTGGTGCCTTCTTGAGCTTGCTTGAGCATTATGGTTGGTGCTCATCATGAATTCTTCGTCTTGGTGGCGAAGATGCCTTTGACGATGTCTTGTATCCTCTTTATGGTGTCGATGCTCATGAGAGGATGTTTGTCGATGAGGATTCTTGTTTCTTGGCGCCTCTTGATGCATATGATGTTTGGACGCCACTCTTGTTTGGATAGGAGTTGGAGCTTGGCGCCTTGGAGGTGATGTAGCTTGGCGCCTTGGAGATGGTGGAGCTTGACGCCATCTAGGTGGTGGCGCTTGTCGCCTTGGAGGTGGATCATCGAAGTAGGTGGTGCCCTTTGGTGTGGCACGCTTGGCCTTGAAGGTCATGGAATCTTGATGATGGGCCTCCGCTTGCTTGGCGTTGTAGGCTTCCAGCTCCACGTGGTGGAGTAATTCTTCATGGCTCTTGGAGGAGCCATCAAACTCGATGAAGTTCTCCGTGTCCTCCATGCTCGGCGAGGCATCGTCGATGTCGTACTCGAAGTCGTCCATGCTTGGGGAGTAATTGTTGGTGTAGTACTCCATATCACCCAAGCATGTGGAGCCATTGTCGGTGTAGTGCTCCATAGGCTCCATGCATGAGGAGCCATTGTCGACGTAGAGCTCCATATCTTCCATGCATGTGGAGTCGTTGTAGGTGTAGGGCTCCGGGTCCTCAAAGCATGCGGAGCCATTGGCGGTGTTGTGCTCCGTCATGTCCTCTATACTTGTGGAGTCGTAGTCATGGTGGCTCATCATGGATTCTTCATAGATATCATCCTCGGTTCCGGAGTCCCTAGACATGATGCACAAGACCAAGCGGTGTATATGGAAGTGGTAGTGGGAGTTAGGGATACAACGTCAAACCTTACTTTACCTTGGAAGATCGTATCGTACAAGTGGCCACACTTGAGAGCAATAAACCAAGCAAAGTGAAGTTCACACGGAACACCAAAACCAACTACTAACCAAAAACACACACACACACAAGGCCTATGGTGGATAGGTATGAAAAGTGGCATGTCAAGAACCAATCCGAAATCAAGATGTTGTATTGGCAAGTAAAGAACCACAATGATCGCAAAGCAAACAAGTCAATCCACAAGATAGGAAATATGTACAAGGAAACACACACGGTGGGATAAATGGGACTTGTGCGATGGAGAAAGTGAGCTAAGAACCAAATGATTACCTAGCGAAGACTATAAGCTCGTGTCACACAAGTACAAGGAGAGACGCTAGTTCGATTGCAATTAATTGGTGGGCTACAAGATATGCACAATAAGTACCACCTATATGATGTTCATCGAGCTTGCGCTTCCTATTCTATGAGGCACATGTGTATCTCTTTTTTTTTCTTTTTTTTTTCTTTTTTTTTCCTTTTTTTCTTTTTCTTTTTCACTTGCCTCTTCCTTGTGCCAACAACTATACAAGATAACTATATGAGATAGCGCTCACAATGTTTGCTCGGAATCTACAAGGTATCAAATGTGCATAGCCCAAGCAATCATAAGAGGAACTAGTCTCAATAGGTGTTTGTTGCTCGCAAAGATAGTGGGGTTCACAAAGGAATGCAAGTGGGGAAAAGTCGCGGAATGTTATACCTTTCGTCGACGAGCTTCACCCTTTATTGTTGGCTTCCGCCTTGCTCACGGAATTTGGATGGAGTAGATAGCATGAACAACTCAAATGATGATGTAGTGCTCCTTCTCCTCTTCGAAACGAGCTAAAGAACACCAAAATCCGAGTTGAAATGCAAAAGTTATGCTCAAAACCGTGCTGCAGTTTTTCTGTCTGCAGGGAGGGGCGGAGACTCCGGTCTGGAGCCCAAAAAGTCCGGAGACTCCGGTCTAGGCCGGAGACTCCGGTCCGGGAGATTCCAGAGCGTCCAGAACTCGAACGGGACGCGTTTTGGGCGGAAAAACTCGAACCAAAACCTCAGATTGATGGGGGAAATCAAGGAATTAGGCCATGGGAACGCAGGGGAAGGTAGATCCACTAGTTTAGCAAGTAATCCACGGATCAAAACCTACCAAAACACACTCAAATCATAGATCGATCCAAAACACGAATTGGGGCTGTTTTTGGTGAAATTTTCGAATTTATGGGGAAAAGACCAAATCGAAGAGAAATCCGTGGCAACCAAAAGCTACTGATACCAGATGATGGAGGGGTTAACCTCTTGGGTGCCCGATCTTCACGGATCTCGTGGTCAAATCGATGGGAAAGCGAGGGGAAAGGGAGAAGGTAGCGGAAGCGAACACACACCTCGCGAAGAACACGATGAACACACGCAAAACTCACACGATACAAGGCCGATTGCTCCCGAACGGCGGCCACCGGTCCGATAGAATCCTCGCAAGGAAAGATCGGTCAACGTGCTCCCTCAAATCCACATCGGAGAGGGAAGAACACCTTGGGGAGGGTCTTGACAACTTGGAGACGAGACGTCGAACTCCAAGGCCTTGTTCAACGATGGATGCGTGATGCAAAGTCCAATCGAGGTTGGTGATGATAGTCGGTCCCCTTGGTAATGGGGATGAGGCAAAACTAGAGATTCCACAATGGGGGTTGTCTTTAGTCTATCATCTATGCCTAAGGGATACATGAGGGGTGGGGGATCTATTTATAGGCCAGCCACATAAACAGGGGTAGTTAGGGGATAAAACTAGGGTTTGGACGAGATAGAGGGGTACATGGCCGAAGGCCCAGCTGGCGCTGCAGCCCATCATGTGGGCCGAGACTCGGTGGGGTCCGAGACTCGGTCTAGGCCGAGACTCCGGCCTGTCTCAGTGTCATCTCCGAGTGGCGCTGACTGTCCCAGGCGGTTCTTTGGGTCGGTCGGAGGTAGGTCCAGAGACTCGGTGTAGGGACGGAGACTCGGTAGCAGGACGGAGACTCTGTGTAGGCCGGAGACTCCGTGGTTCAGCCGTGGCTTCTTCCGTCTCCTCTTCCAAGCCTCCGTCTTGTCGGGCTTGATGTTCGAACTTCCTCCCTTGCCTCCGTACTTGTCGGTGTGAACCTATCATGCATATGTGACGGAGTATGAAGTAGCATACCATTCAATAGGGTAGGAAGTGGGCTCGCATAGAGGAATGGGTTCACCTTTGGAGTCCATGACGACTTGGCGTAAGTTGGAGACCATGATGTGGTAACGACTGTAGGTGAGCTACATCACAAACCCTAGACTTGGATACACAGATTAAGGACACCTTTGAGGATCTTTCAATCTTACTGGTCCCATGCCCTACCAAGGAGCACCCATTATCCACCCTCTCGACCTGCCTAGTGCGCCTGTTGTACAAGGCCCTGGTTCGGCTCTCACTTCTGTCACAAGATCTCACCAAGCATCTCATTTGCTGTCAAGTTGTGAGAGAGAGTCAAACACCGATCCTAGGATTATGTTGGACTGCTGCCTCGCATGAGTTATCGGCGTATCGTGGTTTGTGTGCGGTGTTCATGGTTTTCATTCCTCTTCCCCGCCCACCGCTTCCCTCGCCTCAGGATTCGAAAGATCGGACCACCCTGAAGGGGTCTCTTAACAAAAATAGCAACATACATCAATGCAAGAACATAAACAGGTCCTGGGCACATGCATGTGGCATACCTTGTGTCTAGTAGACTAATAATTTCAGCCAAATTTCACACTACTCATCTCTACATGCCTAGTAACGTGAGACTTTATACCTACTTGATTTGCTAATACTTTGTCAAAATACTACTTTGATCTGCAAGTACCTGCTTTTTTAACTTTTTAAAGATATCGCCATAAAGCTGCTTCTGGCAACAAGTGAATCAAGGTTCAATTCCAAATTTGCTACTAAGATAGCAAAGGAAAAATTAGATCATTGGTGTCTTCTAATAATGTGGAACATAAAAGCACATTCCTACCAGGGAAACAAGATTGGTATCGTGAGCTACAACAACTCCCAAGCATCATATCTCATTCTATACTCTTCGAATGTGTGGCAGAACTCGTGTATGGGTTTCAGCAATGAGTCCACCCTTCGCTAAAACTTTAAATTCGCAGTTTTCGTCGATGCTTCTTCCTTCAAAGACTTAATTATCAATTTTGGTACCCACGTACTTGGTCATCCTTTTCAGTCCAGCACCTTCCTCTCTTACGCTTTGAGAACCACAACCTGCCAGCCTAAATAGATACATACAAAGTCATGTAATTATATCATTTCTAACCAAATATTCACAAGATGCATAAGGGCGCGCTGTTTAAGTATCTAGGAAAATGCAATGGTATGAGAAAATATTACAAGATGAATCCTGCTTCATCAAATCAGTGGCATGCTCGGGCCTCAAATTTTCAGAAAGCTTTATCTTGTCATTGTATAAAAGTAGAGGGTCACGAACCATACTTGGCCATTTTCATCAATGGACAAAAACTCATCGCTTCTGCATAAAGATGTTCCACAACCCTGGGTGCGCTTACCTCCATAATAGTTCTCCTATTTCAGCCTAGTCACTTTGCATAGCAGTCGAGGAGTCAAAAATTGTTTGTGATGCTCCTAAAGAGTTACCCCATCATCCTTCCCAGAGCCATTGAGGTAGAAGCTTCTCGGGTCTTCCGTACTTTCAACGGCAATTTTCTTCCTCCGAAACTTTGGCCTATAAACAGTAGAGAATGGAATTAGTTGACAAGAAAAAATATTATGTGAGCATAATGAAGGAAAATAATAAACAAATAAAGCAAATCGGTAACCCCACCCCGTAAAAACAAAAGTAAAAAGTTTGCACCTTAAAATTCCCTTCACAACATTGTCATTATCGACTCTCTTCATCAATGACTCCATGATTCTCAGGATTATAATCTGAGCTTTGGCCATGTTATAAAGAAGTGCTAAGTCATCATTGGTAACTCCATCAATCATTATCCATCATTGGAATCTCAAATCATCGGCTATTCATTGCACCGGATTCCAGACTTGAAGGCGCGGTTGTTCCCAGATCATTGTTCTAGCCTAACCTTCCTTTGATTTCCGGAGAGGCGCTTTTACATGTATAGAAAAATACCATTAGATCAATGGTTGTCGCATGGATACATTACAACACAACAACTAAGGTTTGCTCTCAGTTTATATCTCATTTATTTCAGTAGACTAATGATTAAAAAGAATTAACCACCAGATTACAAATACAAATAGCTAACATCTTCTTTAATTTATATAACACGATTGTCTATGTTATGTCAATGCACTTAACTACTAATAGATAGCAAAGAAAACACATGGATTTGAATTCTTAATGTTCCATAACAAACATGTAAATATTTCCATACAAACAAGTAAAAAACATTCATAGAAAATAATAGTGCATGTGGTCACCAACCAATCAGGTTCTCTAGTCATCCTTGATAATACGGATGAACCTTGAGGTGGTTGGATGCTTCATCAATAGTTTGATGATGACTCAATACCTGCCCAAAATAATGGACAGTAGTTAGCAGAGGAGATTAGAAATGACAACTGGTAGATTGTCAGTGAACTACTTATCATGCACAAACTTAATACGACAAATTATAGAAGTAGTAGCAAAGAAACAGGAAACTGAAAAGAAGTTAAAGCAATGCACATTTGGCTAAGAAGAACTTGATCATATAAGAAATCAGAGAAGATACACAAATAAACAGAATGTAAAAGATGCAGCATACCAGCAAATAAGTTTACAAGGTAACTTGACTAGTAGCAGCAAAGAATTGTAAAGATACACAAGAGCAAAGAATCGAGAAGATACACAACAGCAGCGCAAACCAAGCTAAGACATCAGTAACTCATAGTGTGAAACTAGCAACAACAAGGCAAAGATAACCAATATATATTCACCCTTTATCTCACCATCTCTTAAAAGTTGAGTCTGCTTTGATCCGATGGTTGAGAAAGTTCCAAAGAAGTCCGTAAAACATGCCAGGCATGGTTAAATACAAGAGGGCAATAACTAAATATATAATCAAGTCCACGAACAAAGCGATGCACACATAATCGGTAAATCAAGTCTGAAAGGCATTAATAATGTACTAATTTTAATTAGAAAAGGCAATATATTCCAATAGGTATATTGTGCGTTCTAATATGAGATATGGACAATTTTAAAATTCAGGAAAAGTTAAATTTATATATTTAGTAATTTCAATAGGTGAATACTGTGACCGATTCAGAGCAGAAGAAAGTCCAATCGGTCAGATAAGCAATTATGCCCTAACTAAGTATTCAGACAATTAGGTGGAATTTACAGTACAAAAATTCAAATAAGCCATTAAGGCCTGAAATAGGGGACACAAGCTTGAACTCCACTAGTTCAACTTTCACTCCAACGGGTAGGACAAAATTACACAAAGACAATATACACTCAACTTCAATTAGAAAAGTAAATACAAGAATCATGCATAGCGTTTTTACAAAGAAGCCAACTTTGAGCCTAGAATCATGTATACAAGGACTGCGCTTAATCAAACTCTTAACCTAAAATAGATATCACAAACTTGACCTAGAACGCCAAGATATGCCATCGTGATCCCAATACAAACCTTAATCCTAGAACGCTTAACCCTAGATAAGACTAAGAGATAAAAGCATGAAAGATCAATCCCAACCCTAGATGATGCGTAAGACCAATTTCCTAACTCCAGAACGAGAAGGGATAGAACTCACCGGGACCATGTGGACCTTGAGGAAGACGGCCCCCGCTTGTGGTCGCCGCCCCTCAAGTAGCACTCCGTCATTGGCTTTATCAAGAATACCAAAGACGCGTTCGCCGCATCGCGCGAGTGCACGTGGGTCGCTACCCGGAAGGTGGTCGTCAGCTGTCATCGCCCTAGCGTGGCTGGCCGCCTTGTTGTCGACATCACCGCTATTCTGTCGTCATTACCATGGGGGTGGGTGGTAATGGAAAAGAAGCAAGGTATGATGGAACAAAGGGGATGGATTCTGGATGGGTGGGGAGAGTCACTAGTGAGGATGGGTGTTGTCCAAATTGCCTCCTTGCTCTTTTGGTATGCTTAATTTTTCTTTTCTAAGCTTGTGTACAGTAAATATCCGCTGCTTTGGGATCAAAAGGCACGATTGAAGGGGATGAAAAAATGAGGAGAATATGGAGATGATGGCGTGATATTGGTATTTTTAAATTGTTTTAAATAATTTTAAATTTCTCGAGCATGGTTATGGGTTTATTAAGAGGGTTGAAGGATTTATTATATCGCTTAATAGTCATAGTCTAATGCATGCATTTGGTAATGGTACATAATGATTATTGAAAAAAGTTTTTCACCATTAAGGCACCTTATTTTGTATGTTGAACTGTGTTTTTAGAACCAACTACCGTGAATGTTCCGGATCGCAATCACTTCTATTTTGTAAGTATATTAGGGCCACATTTTCTTATAGTCGAAAGCGCCTTTGCAACTCAGCTTTTGTAGGCAATTTCATTAAAATGATAAATTTTGATTTATGAGAAAGCGGCCTGCATTTAAACTAGAGGTGTTGTAGTCTTCGTTTTGATTTTTCTAAAATCATTTCAGTTCGTGACATGTACTTAGTATACATATTAGTTTCCGCATGGTTTCACCTCAGCTAAGAAACGCAAAATGCCCGGTTTAGGGTTGATCTCAAATGTCTGAATTTTCACAAATCGTGAAATCGAGGTGAAGGTGAGGATAAGGAGGAGGACGAAATCCACGTAACCCACACGCAAGAACTCACAACACACACACACAAACACACACAAAGACACTATACAAGTTGATAAATACGCCGCAAATCATCTAACACAAACTTAGGGATCGCTGTCAAAAGACACTCTCACCTGACAACAACGGGTGTTAGGGGTGACCCTTTAGAGACTGATCTTCCACACCCCAAGGAAACGAGGAGGGAGGAGGGGATGAGGAGGAAGGTGAAATCTACTAATCACACGCTGGGCATCCTCAAGGAATACACACACACACACACGAAACATCACACAAGACAATAGCCTGGTAAACTTGTATTCAACACAACTTTAGGATCGGTGTTACAAGACACTCTCCCGTAACATCCCAACATTTAGTGACCTAACGTATGGGGTATTGAAATACTGCATGCATTCATGAAAAAATGTGGGTAAATTCTTTTTTGCCAAATAAAACTTAAAGTGATTAAGGTTTCTTTCATACTTGAGACTAGGTTTCATTTTAAAGGATGGATTGTTATAATTGTTAAGGATCTTTGAGGAATTATGTGTTTTAAAGGGAAAAGAATTGAATTTTAAATTTGAGTGTTTGAATTATAATTCAAATGATTTTTAATGTTTGAATCTTTTATTTCTAATTAAGATAACTAACTCAAACCTAATAGCAGCAATATTAATATGAATATTCACTCTATATTTTCATTGAACAAACAAGTTACCAAAAAGAATCATTAGAAACATCCAATAATCTTCATCATAGCAAATAAAATAAAGAATAATAATTTTGCTGACGTTATATAACTATTATGTACTACTAAAACAAAGATTGCTAAAAGAATAGAACAAAATTACATAAAAAGAATAACAAGATTACATATGACTATTCGCTAAAAAAATCCTAAGCTAAAATCTTAAATTCTATGTCCGTACTCCCAAACAAAACATAATTAAAAAATAAATATGTTTTGAAGCTAGTAATGTTTTACTCGCATTGTTATGAAGGCACCGATCAAGACCATCATTGAATAATTCTAATAAAAGGCAGCCACCAACATGAAAGAATGTATCTTCATAATTTTACGGCGAAATGACAACAAAGAGGGCAAGTTTTCACCAGCCAGGTAAAAGTAACCAGATAATGTACCAATTTGCACCTTGAACATATCCATCTGCAAGAAGACAACAAAGACACACACTAAACCTGGTGATGGTGTGTGTGTGGCCGCCAAATAATTACAAAGAAATAAAATAGAAAACAAATAAAATCACACAAATGGTGGAAACCAACCCCACGCCACTCCTTTGCTCTTACACATCAGCTCAAGAACCAAGAGTTAAACCAAGACGCTGAATGCAGTTTAAACCAAAGATAATGTACCAAACAGCCCAAACCAACTAAAAGTCAGATCACATCATCAGATGGTGATATAAGAGGAAGATCGTGGATATAAGACCAAGGCCAAGGTTTATCAGATCAGAGATGATGGACTAGG
Source organism: Avena insularis (assembly GCA_023614405.1). Taxonomy (NCBI): domain Eukaryota; kingdom Viridiplantae; phylum Streptophyta; class Magnoliopsida; order Poales; family Poaceae; genus Avena; species Avena insularis. The sequence continues at coordinate 120,298 of JAJUPC010000590.1, read as the reverse complement.
GACTGGCGATGCCAGGATCTAACATACCAGACACAAGATCAACCACAAGATCAAGCCACACAAGATCCACCACTAGCAACCACAACATCAAGGATATGTGAGTACATAGACCATCATATGATCTCAGACGATTCAAACTTCCGTAAACACCCACGCAAGGAATCCATCACCCAGGTTCAAACTCTAAAGCAGCAACAAAAGTACAAGATCCAAATCCAAACTCAGAACAACATCATCGATTTGGTTGTCGTTTACATTTCAATAAATATAATCTAAGATTTAACAGGTATTATCCCTCGATAAGGTAGCACCTTATAAGTTAATATTTTGATCCATATAAGGATCAAGCCTACTATCATTTTTCCAAGCTTTGATTCACGAAGCAGTAGCTGTACCACTACCGTAACTATCCATATGAACCAACTAGATAAAGCTCTAATCTCTAAGCCCTCCCGCACTAACATCATTGGGTCTTAGGATTTCAAGAAAAAAGAACCTTTCTACTTATCTTTTAAAGCCAAGCTTGCTTTAAGCTTAAACCAACCCAAACAATGGATTAGAATCAATCTTGTGTGCCATACAAAGATGGTGTCACAAGAACAATTTGTGGTACATGAATCAGAATAAGCATTCCATCTTCAAAGATTCAACTCAATCAATTTACTAATCATTTTCCTGTCACACATGTGAATCATTACAGTGAATCATACTCAGAACATTCCATGTATAGTCTTCATTGTCGACTGAGATCATGATCTCAAACCACACACACCCTCAAGCTAACAGAATTCTCGTCAATAACACTATAAGACAGTGATTTAATCACACCATACCCATTATCATATTAACCAAGTAATGACAAAGGGTGTTATCAAACCAAATCACTTTTACCAAGCATTGATTCGGTAGCAACTATATCATCTAAATCATATGAAATCTAAACATAAAATCATCTAATAAGCCCCGTAATCCATTATAGTTCATCCTAAGCAAAGAAGCTCCTCAAGCTAATAATCATTCAAAGCATGATTGTAGAAAGACTATCAACACATGATCTAACTCATCCAATATATATAATCAACAATGTGATATGAACTTAAATGGAACAAATTATCTAATCATGACAAGACAAAGAATTAGAGGGGTCACTACCAAATATCTAATATAGTATGAGCTAGCAAAGAGAGCATGAGGGGAGAGGGAAAAGAACTCACCAAAGGTCCTTTACCGCAACAAACTAGAAGAGGAAAAGTGGCCATGACCATGGCTAAGACGGGACGTGGCACTCCCTGTGGGGGCCAAGGCTGATCACACATGCACACGCAAGGCCACTCATTGCCATTCATAGCCTAACGCCTCTAGAGGCGAGGTAAATCACCACGACATGCTGCATGCTGAATGGGCGGGCGCCAAAGAATACGGCTGTGATCCACGCCAACCCCCAAACCCTAGTGGTTCGAGACTTTTGATCACATCGAGCATGTCGCAGAGAGTCTCCATGCTCAAATCCAAATGGACAGAAGGAGGGCGATTTTGACAACTCCTTCCTCCCCGTGATCACATGTATGACTGTAGAATGGTCTCACGACCAAGCGGAATCGACGATTACGATTTACATCACGTAATTACCACGGTCGATTTATACTGATGAGCAGGAGTCAAGCTTCGAGGGGTGAGCAGACAACCAAGAAGTGGGATGAGGGCCAGAACCCTTTTGGGGTGAACAAGCTGTTTTGACTATGCCTAATGGGCCACAAGGGCCCACCCACATTTAATAAGCCAGCTTAAAACTTTTAAGGCCTTTTTTAATAAATAGAAAAGACCAAAATGCCTCCTAAACTTAATTTAATTCTAGATAATAAAATAAAATTCCAAAAATTATAATTACAATTTTTTTGGATTCATAAAACCAAACTAAGTCTCCAAAATAAATTAAGATATAAAATTTAAATACATTTAAATTTTATTTAGAATTTTGTAATTTATATATTACTTATGGAATTTTTATAAAATTATTGAAAGATGATAAAAATAAATAAAAATCACTTTCATTATCTATTAATATTATAGTATTTTTGAAGAATACTAAATAAATATTTAATAAATAACAATTTTGATATTTAAGATGATAATTCCTAAAAGAATTATTAAATCAATAAAAAAGCCAAAATAAAAGGAAAATAAAATACATTATATTCTATTATAAATATTAAAAAATAATATTTATTCCTTTATTATTTAAAAAGAATTTTTTATAATAATAGGAAAAATGCATATCAAATTAAATGATGCATTACATTATTTGCATAATCATTTTGTTTACTTTAAATATTGTCCTTTACTTCAGGCAATAACAGATGTTTTTGTAGAGATAAGATCAAGGCTTCTAGTGCAAGCATCGACTTCACTACCTTTACATCACAAGGCAAGTTCATCACTTGCTCATATCCTTTGAAGAGTCTTTATCAAAGTATTTGCAAATTGTGTGTTATCATTTATACTCTCTAAAATAAATAAAATATTAATTTCAATAAATAGAAGAAATCATAGATATCATCCTAAGTGATGATATAACGGTTATAATAGAACTTAGGGTTGTTGCAAACATAATGATGATCAATTAGAGACTTAATAACCCTCGATATCAAGAGTGATTCTAGCGCCCATATATTACGCTGCTAGCCATGAGATTTGGAATCGGATGCAGAAGTTACCAGATTTCTTCCTCGCATGAAGTTTGGATGTGCGTGTCGTGGGATGTTATCTCGTAGGCGGCATATTAATTGGTAATTCATAGAGGATATACAAAGATATGGGTGGAACCCTCATCGCCCACGAGAAGTTCTCGCATCTAACGGGTTGTACAAACCATTGTTTAATTCATTACAGGGCATGGTGTAAGCACCAAGGAGGCATATGGTCGGAAGGGCAAAGGATCGGGTTTGGACCAACCATCGGGCCCCACATCATGGAATTGTGGACAAGAAAGTACGCCCAGTTGTGCAACAAGGAGTTGATCTTCTCATGGTAAAGTAACGTGACCTCCGCAGAGTGTAAGAATCAGAATTTGTTACTCCTGCTCCCCGAAGAGCAATGAACGCAAAGGTGAAAGAAACTCCAGAGTTCGGCCAACTCAGAAGGCTGATTGTCATAGATTTTCATATTAAAATCAATTTTTACAGATTTACAAAAAAATTGCATAGTGCCAAGGATTTATAATCCGGTGTAGTTAGAGCATCAAACTTCCACTCGTATATATAATGAATCGGAAGTGGCATCAAGCATTCATCCTTTCCTCGATCCTGTTTAGACTCAGATTCAAGACGCACAAAGGCAGCTTGAATGTTAAGAAGATGTGTTCTATAAGGAGCCCGACTCGCTGTGGAGGTGTTGAAGGAGGGATTACTAAATTGGCGTACATGGTGTCGATGAGCAACGAATCAATTAAGTATCCTTACAGAGTAGCCAACGGGCTTGGCAATATAAATTTTAGAATAAGTTGTTGAGGCCTAACTCCTAGTCTGAAGGTTACTTTAAATTCGTTAAAACACTTATCTTTGTTTTAAAGTTGAACATTTTGGTGTCTTAAATTCTGTATTGTACACACAATGTGGAATGTTCAGACATGGACCGCAATGTTTCGCTGTACTCACCGAGGGATGATATTTACAGAACAAAGGTTTCTATGAGGCCATGTCAACGATTATAGTGTACGCCATGTAGTGGTGGCTAGGTCACCGAGTTGGTATCGGGAGCAAATTGTTTTGACCTTAGGGGTTGAAAAACCGGTAAAGCGGGTCTTACCTCTTATGATAGGGGCAAAGGTGTCCGATCTTTAATGAGATGGCGAGAATCGATTTGTGGAGTTCGCTTGATTATCCACCACACGCAAGTAGCACGAGTACCAATGCAATCGCTAGGGCCAAATCTCCGGAGGTTACCGATCCTGGAACACGATCAAATTTCAATTAAATCGAGGGTCTTGACTCCCTACCTGAAATCGAGAACAAGAAGAACTAATATCAAATCAACATATTGCGATTAAGAGGAAAGCTTTATTGAAAGGTGATCCTGAATAGGTGCGGTAGTACAAGAGGTCTTCAGCGAGCCTCGAAAGCCTTGGCTACGGGTTGCTATGATGTCTAACTTAATGTTCAAATGAAACCGAGTCTAGGGGACGCTATAGGGAGTATTTAAGGGCCAGGCATGGGCTCGCCAGCCATGGAAGTGGTGGCCGATCCAACCCTGTAAAGTCCTTTCCCCAAATACTACCCAAAAAGTGGCCATCAAAACTATGAAATTACACAGTTCAATCTAAAATAATAAAGGTGTCGTAATCTGATATTGCTATGACTTAATTCGTGAAGTATCGATCCTATTTCTGTCCAAGTTTCTTTCTTCATTATGGTACTTCAAAGCTCTGGAAATCTTCATCCGTATTCTCTTGGATCATCACATTGCTTAAGGCCATCTCATGCATGGCCATGCTCCAATGCTTGTCCTCTCATCCATGCTTGTCCATCATTCTAAGAGTAAGAATATATCCGACGAAAGGCATCATATTCTCATGTATGTGAGGAATAGTTCAAGAAACGAAAGCACTGAGAAGTTGTTGTTTGGTACCAGATTCTGTGGATGGGTCCTGTATGCAAAAGGTTGTAGGTATTAACGGTTGTATCAATAGAAGGGATATCCACATCATGCTCCCCTCTTGAATTGAAGTCATCCCTCGACGCAATCTCATCTCTTCCTCACCAAAGTAAGGGCTCAAATTGCAATGTTAAATCGTAGGACTAACTGCACTAAAGTCTCGCAGTAACCAAGTTTATATGCATTATCATTTATTTTCTCTAACACCTTAAAGGACTAAAAGACGTGGCATTAACTTAGACTTCATAAATCAGAAAATGATCTTTGCGCAAATGTAACAAATAAGATCGCCAATATCAAACATAACATGCTTTCTCCTTATCCTAAAGCAAGTTTATACTTGAAATTATGTGTTAAATGTTATCTTTAGTAGTCTTATGTTTAATATCATTTCAAAGTTGTGTAGAATCAAAATTATGCTGTAAAATTTGGCACAAAGGCAATGTAAATCAATAGGTACGAGGAACAAAACCTATACACAATCTCAAATGGGTATACATCTTGTAGAATGCGAATCTATAAGCAAATTCTATGAGGTAAAGATTCTTCCTGATAATTTAAGTTCTTCTTAAAATAGCCCACAAGAAATATAGTAGACAAAGTTCTATTTACTACTTCAATACCATCAGTTTGGGATGATATGTACTAAAGATCAATTTAGTCCTCTAACTAGCCCATAAACATCTCCAAAAGTGGCTAAGAAATTTAGTATCACGACCGTAGAGACAATAGTATTCTGTACACCATGCAAACGAACAATTTACTAAAGAACAACTACACATGCGCAGTGATCATCCGCTTTTACGATACATGGAATATGTGTCAATTCAGAAAATCGATCCACAATAACAAAAAATACTATCCTCCCCTCCGTAAGGTTCGTGGAATCCCAAAACAAAGTCCATAGAAATATTCAAGGAACACTAGAACAGGAAGAGGTATATATAAACCATGTGATTACAGACTTAAGCTTTTTGACAAGAAGGCACAAGGCCAAATCTCTCAACATCTCGATACATACGTGGCAAAAGAAGGTGCGCAAGAACATCCTCCGGCCTCTTGACACCAAAGTGTCTCATCAATCTCCCTCCATGCGCCTCATGTAAATAAATAAAAGACGGTCAGTAATTATCTGAAATGTATAGTTTGTTAAGATAACACAACCATCATTGAAGACGTCAATTTGTTCTAAGATCTACCACTCCCCAATTTGCAACATCTTAAATTCAGCATCATGCACATATTGTTCCTTAATAGTTTCAAATCCAAATATTTTAAAAGTCAAGTGGAGATAATAAAATATTACCATACGACAAAGCACATCATCAATAATATTATCTTTTAATTGTGTTTAATAAACATAAGGAAAAAGATCAATAAATTCAACCACTTGCAGAGACTATCATTCAACTTAGCTTGACTCACGGTTATGCTTCAAAGATTCAAGTTCAATGAATAACAAATTTTAGCCATAGATAATGTTGCCAAGTTTCTAATGTCCAACCAATGACATAATTTTATCATAAGTAGAATAGTTCAGACCAGCTCCACTAACTTCGCTAAAATATGCAATGTTTTCTTCAGGTTAACATCCAAACCAATTCCACTTCAGCATTGCCATTCAAGCTCTCAAAAAAGTCTAGTAAAACTGTGAAGTTGGAGTAAGGGAGCATGTGTTACTTATCTTTCAATACGTAAGGCCCTGTTGTTGTGCATCGCTTCAACAAAGGGCAACATCCTTCTTGGTAAGCTCAATTCAAGGCAATTGATCCAAAGTTCTTGACAAGCGCCTATAAACCAGCGAGGTTTAAGAAAATCCCTCACTTGGTGTGACCGTCAGGGTCATGTGCCAATTCTAACAGCTTCAATCTTTGTATTGATCCATCAATACCCTCGCGATGTACAACATAGCCAAGAAACGCAACTCGATTGGTAAAGTTGCACTTCTCAAGGTTACCAAAAACGGTATCACGAAAGCATTGAAAACAGCACGAATGGTCCAAAATAATCCTCTAAAGATTTTCTATAAACTTAACATCATCAAGCAGATTAACACAAAACGTCTAATGAAAGTGCACGAAAACTTCGTTTCATTAATCTCATATGAAAGTGCTAGGGTGCATTAGTTAAACCAAACGGCATTACTAACCATCACGCAAATCAACTTTGAAAACATGGTAGAGCCACTCAATTCATCACATGCTGATCTAAACATGGAATAGATGACGACATCAATAGTACACACATACCTACAATCAGTACACACAAGAACCATCTTTCTAGGCAAATTAAAATAACAGGAACAAGACAGGGCTAAGGGACCTAATAATATGATTCTAATTTGTAGTTCCTGAATTTGCTGTATCTCATTTGTCTCTCCTGATTGTTCTATATGAAGGCTATTAACGGGGTGGCACCAGGAATTAGACTAATTTGTGCCAATCTTCTAATAGGAGGTAGTCCCGTAAGTGTACCAGCGAAAGACGCCTCATATTCCTGCAAAAGGTTAGCACAGGGTGGAAGAAGGAGGTATATCCTCAAATGAAAAATAAAACTCTTTGCAGCATAATTGCATAATATCGAAAGTATTGTTTACATCTAGTTTGCAATATCAATTTAATTTGCAAGCATACATGACTCTTCAACGAATTTCAGTAGTATGTGGAGAATAATATTTAGTGTTCTTTTGGTGGTAAGAAAATTCATGTTAACCATCCATTCACTTTTATTTTTTCCTCATTTTAGCCTACTAGCGCTTTGTAAGATCGTCTTTTAAAATCTGTCTTTGGTAGAGCCAGGTTTTGTACCAATTTTCTTTCCATCATGCATAAGAGATTAGTGATTAGTTTGCTATTATGAATAGATTTCTCTATCAAATTGCTATGGTCTACCAAGTAACAAAAGTATCAAGCTTGGTATGTACAACATCACAATCAACAAATCAGAATATGTACCAATAGTAAAATGCAGCGATCGCTCTTGTTACCTTTGATCTTAAGTAGAATCCTCAAACTATTATGTATTATGAATGTGGCGCTGGTTTTGCTGGAAGCGCAAGCTTCTACCATGTCAATAATCGCCAGATTATTACAACCTCCATCAATGATGAGATCCGAGAAGTTTCTTTCTCGACAACACCACGTGTTTGAAATATATCGGGCGTTGATTCGCTTGATTTGCTTCAATTGCACACTCAACACGTTGTGTAATTGTTTTGTAGTGGATCAGCAGCTTCAGCCCCATTAGCTCATCTTCATCAACATCATAATTGTTCCCATCTCGATAACAGTGGGCTAGGTATCTTCATCGGGTTACCGCTGAATCAGATTGATCATCTCTCACTATCATCACACGCTAAAGTTGTGCACTATGACCAAAACCCAAAGATTCATGTGCATTGTATATCTCGGTCTTACCTGCTGAAGCCATAGAAGATGCACTACGAGCAGGAGCATTGGATGCCGATGTGGAGGAGCAGCTGGATATCTGTAGTATCTCGGATGTGGTAGTAGCTGGTGGCGAATCATTTATGAGGCGCTGATCGTCGGGATGTCCAAGGGATGCTGCACCGGTAATTCATTATCCACCTCCATGTGTTTGGCGATCCTGCACTTCACGCTCAGCTTTGGCAAGCAGATGAAACAAACGAGTGATAGAATTATATTCTTATAATCAAGATGTTGAATGTCTTGTTTAATCCACTCAAAGAAACGCGTAAGATTGTTCATTAGATTCAATAAGACCACACCGAACCATCCCCTGCTTTGCAATTCTCTTTATAATACTTTCTACGTAATTTTCCCTGTTTCAAACGGTCGATTCTTTAGTAAATCACGTTGATAAGGGAGAAAACAAAACAAACACGGCGGCAGTTTTTAAAGCAGTTCAAGTACCAGGAATTGGTAGAGATTTAAACGATAACACCTGCATCACCAAAGGAAGCAAATTTAGTAAATTCACATGTAGCAAAGACCAACACGCATATTTCAGATATTTTGCCACGCAAAACGTTGTTCTATCGATTCCCATGTAAGATATGCATCAGGATTATTATATTTTACCCCTCAAAGAGGAATGACGACCGGCTTTCTACAACATGATCATCATCATGTACCGTGTGGTCGAAGTTATGTAGTAATGTCGTGGACGCCAGCATAGAACCTCGGTGGAGGTTGTTCAATCTCCTCACAAACGACCGCCGTCGGGTCGGTAGTACCTGGCTGCCCTGCCCCTTAATGTCGAAAGCAGCAGCCGCTGGTGAAGTTTCAGGTAAAGGTCACCGTAGCGGTAGTCAAAAAGGCAAGAAATAACCAAGAAATCGACCGGATCGGAATGCCGTGGCGCCATGCGCGCGTAAAGTGCAATCTCGCTCAACTTGAACCAACGCCGCTTGGCGCGAAGGATTTCTCGAGTCCATCGAACATCTTGTCCATGGCGCGTTACTTGGTGTCAACCCCTTGAAGGTTGTGATTCACATCTTCAAATAAGGATCAATTAAGAGCGCGAGACGGGCACAGTTCTTTTCGCCCGCTATCAGGCAGTGGTTCCGCCATGGGCGCATTCGTCATGGTTAGTCCTTAAAAGCATGCATAGTACGGAAATATGGTAGAAGTCACGTTGGATTCACGGGTTAACAATGGGTTTTGGCAAGTTCTTACAAACAGCAAAGAAAAGGCGATGTAATCGCGGAGACTTGGGCAAGGTCCAGATTGAACTGCTGGATTACCGGTGAGCCTAGACACCGACGTGGAGAATATCCGAGCCCGAAGGCTTAGCAAGCGAACAAACAACAATGCAAAGCGAAAGAATGCTCAACACGGTATCAGGTTGCATCCGAAGGACCAGATTTAGAGACGCGAGCCCAGATCAACCATGTCACGACGCCACACAACAAGCAATGCATGATATGGCACCTCGGTGCCGATCCGAGATGTAGAAAAATCACTATGATGGCGCAGTGTTCAGGAACTGATCTACGGGTTCAAAATAGGTTAGCCCCAAAAAAATTCGAATTTTATTTTGTTCCTAAAGCGCTACAGCGCCCAAAAATATCGCTATAACGCCGATGGAGAAAAGTGATCCCCGTGGTCGAAAAACACATTGATAAAAATTCTTTGAGGCGGTTCTGTACTTTTTTTGCCTCCTCTAGACTTCATTTAATCGGGATCTCGGAGCTCGACATGACTTTACTTAACACGGAAACAACAAAGGAGGAGAGTGCTAAAGAAATAACGAGGAAGCAATAACCTTCTAGGTATTCATTAGGGTGTGGAGTAGTGCGTGAGCTGTAGTATGATGAACAATGGAATATATTAATCTTTCAGCGAGCTGCATTAAAGTTGAATTTAGTTTAATGTTATGTTCATAATAAATGGTTGTACAAGATTCAGAAAATAAGCCAATAGGATAAAAACATGTAGCATAAATAATAATAACATTATATATTAGAATTCGCATATAAACGACATATGACACTAGGCCAACAAAGGTGAATTGTGCTGTGTATTTATTACATGCCATTGCTAATTCTAAAATACTAGCGTAACATGAAGTCTCGAATTCCTTGGATCTTTCCGCTCATTCCTCCGCCAGACCTATAATCGCCACAGTTCTCTAGCAAAGTTCTTCGCCTCACCGGGAGTCATTTACGCCAACCATGTCAGTCAAGAAACTGAATCTTATGCGCAAGGGCAGTGTCAAGGGTGTCATCCCCGTACTTGAGCCGCAGGTCCGTGATGACCGGCCACGCATCAACCATTTCGAGACTTAGATGAGGACAAAGAAGCGCTGCGCCCTCTTCGACCTTTTGCAGCTTTAGGCTACGAGGAGTGGTCGGGTCATCGGATTCACAGAATGTGGCAAGATCTCCTGGCTCCAAAGACCGACAAGGAATCTATTGGGCACATGTGTTGGGTTGTTTCATCCATGCTCGACAGAGAGGAACCATTTGTCCTATGGCTCAAAGATTCCACTAGCGATCGCCAGCCTCATTGGACGAATCAGCCATCAAATATCAAACTCCCATGCTCTCCTACCGAAAGTGATCGAATGAGAGCTTCGCCCGATGATTCAGAGAGGGTCTGGGACCCGATCAAGGCCACCAACAGGAAAAGCTCAACGTTCACCGGGCGACACTTACGTCGACATGGAGCACGGCGCGCACTCGGACAGAATCAATGAAAGGTGTCAATCCATGCACTTTATCACGACTGGATGTGACGGGTGCCACTCCACAACGTCTAATCAACGCCGGCCATACGACCTTCAGCGACAAAGGAGGACGGCGACCTCAACTGCCGCTTCTAACGCAGGACCACGTTTTACTTGGCCTCAGACTAGCATCCCGACGATGACCCTAATCAACAAGGAAGATGTGGTCAATGGTAAAGATTGAACTGGTCCATAGTCTACTAAAGGCACTCCTCCCTTAGATAAACAATACATGGAGAGGGGAAATAAATTACAGCAGGAATTTGGATAGAACTGAGCAAGGCATAACAATGCCAATTACTAATCAGAAAGATCTATATGAGGTCGATCAAGTAATACAACAAGATACCCATTGCATCACCATCTAGAGCTGCATCTGTGACTAGAAGTCCACAGCTTCGTGTTATCATCCGAACCCCCTCTCAAAGATTAGTTGCAAGCTAATGAGACAGCTCACTTTAAGCAAAGTGTGTAAGGTAAATCGTCTATCCATGCGTTCCATGTAACAATTCTGACCATTGTTTTCTCCTAGTAGCGACAACACATCTACAAATCCAGAAGATTATTGTCACTTCCCTTGGAAACTAGAGCATGAACCCACTACTCGAAAGCATAACAATACCCCCCTCTTGGAGTCACTAGTAACTACTTGGCCAAAGATTAGCTACTAACACCGGAGAGCAGCATATGCAAGATCACAAACAACATAGAACCATGATAGAACTCCATAAAGACAAACCATTAATCAAAACCAACATAATAATCCTCACATATCCACCTGGATCCCCGCATAAACGACAGATGGCCATGATTACAAATAGATTATATATTGATCATGAACGGAGCTCACAAGATCTATTCATGAAAGCACAAAGAGGATATATCTCTGACCATCTAGCTACTACATGGACCCGTATTCCAAGGTGGAACTACTCACGATCATATACTAGAGAGAAGGCTTCCCGGGATGATCTCCCTCTAGGTGGTGCCGGAAGAACTTTGATCCCCCAGTCTACCACAAGGGACGATGGTGGCGGAGACTATAGAGGGTTTCGTGGATTTTTGATCAAAGATGCCTGTGGTTTCCTCGTGCATCGGGGGGCTTCTTTATAGGCGGGTTGGGGAGACTCGAGGAGGCGCCACCAGGCCACCAAGTAAACCTGACTTACGCAGACGGTAGAAATTTGCTGGATTCCACCCGCCTCGTGGTGGCTCCGCCCCCTCGGCTCTCCTCTGGACTTCTTGTTCCCCACGGAAATTAATTTACTTTTGTCCTCGTCCCGGGTCCAATTCCGAGAAGAATATTCTCTTTTTACTAACTTTTCCGAAATCAAAAACAGCAGAAAATAGGCATCCGACATCGCTACTGACAACATTGTTAGTAGGTTAGTACAGAAAACATGTAAAAAGCACTCAAAGTGTGAGCAAGTAAAAGCTAAGTAGATACTAAACAAGCATGAGCATCACAAATTATAGATACGTTTCAATGATATCAACATCCCCAAGCGCCAAATCCTTCTAGTCCCTCAGAGTAGGTAAGTGATAAATGTAATAATTTTGAGGTGATATTTTGCACCTCGGCAATAATGATCCAACCATTTTCCGCGAGGAAAGGCATTGAAAGTCGGGATCAAAGAACTCTACAAATATGTGCATGGAAAGAATGGAAGTTCTAATAATAGGACATAAGTAACTATGCATGCAACATGACAAGCTACAAACAAAGATCATGAATAACATGCATTGAAAAACATTTTTTTGTTTCGCTATGCAGAAAACATAAAGCATAGTGGCAATCAGCTTGTCCCTCATAGAGTAGCAAAATAGATGCCATAGGACACCTGCAAAGTTCAAAGCGATGATTAGAAACAAGTATCACAAGAGCCAAGTAATAACACAATATGTATCAATTAATAAGCTTTAGAGACACTACACCGTGATGGAAAACTATGCTCTCAATGGGTGCCTCAAAGGTAGAATGTGGAGACCTCAATAGTGGTGGAAGAAAAGTACCTTTTTTATGTAAAAGGGAAGCAGGATTACAAGTTTCAAAAGAGCTCTAAAATTATGTAATTTATTAGCTTTCATCCCTCATTTTATATCATAAGCATCTTGAAGTGGTTACAAGATTAAGTGGAAAAGCTGGAGTAATATGCTTGACCAAAAGTATAAGCCGGGCAATCTCAAGTCCCTTGAATATTTAGGCCACACCTCATGCATACTCAACTTTGGGTCCAGGTAAGTTCTTGTCATTGTAAAATATTTGCATATCATTGAACTCTTGCCAAATCTGTGGTACTCCTCTTGCACACATGGTACATGAGCTCCCATAACCAAGGCCAATGACAAGGGCAAGTTGGACAATGAGCATCTCGGCAATGTTTTATTTTACCTTATGCCTAGCTTTTTTATTGTTAGGATGCTTCATAGATAGCTCATTATGGTGATGCTACCAAGTTTCCACTCATGATTAGGCATAAGCAGGCTTAGGCCCTGGCCCAGCGCGTTTCTCTAACACAAGATGTCAAACCTCCATGTGGACTTTATAAGTGCAAGCATATACAACAAAGTTGTCACAATGGTCCAAGTTTATTGAGAGGCAAAGAATAAAGTGTGCCATCAAGTTAAGTGAGGAGCTTTAATCACTAAGTTTTCACATAATAAAATAGTTTTAATTGGAAGATAGTTGAAAATAAGAATATACTCTGGAATAGTGCAACACACCATGCATAGGAGTTTATAGTGTACACTTTGGAATAACTTGGTTTCTTGGGAGTTGGAGGCATGAATAGAACTTACTCTCACTTCTATACAAGTGGAGGCTAGCAAAGGCCCGGGAGCAACCAACTAAGAGAGCAATAATGGCCATAATCATGTAGTGCAATAAAGCATACTAATCAAGTAAAAAGTGGTACTACAAGTCAATTACTAAATGATCATAGAGGCAATGGTGACTTGTCATAGTCATAACATGGTTTGAGCATGTGCCGTCTCAACCCAAGCAAACATCAAAGGAGAATACCACAATACTATGCTTTTGCATGCTAAAACAACACATAATTTCTTCAAGGCACACTAACAATCCAATTGTTTGGAACAATACATGCTACAACAATAATCACTAAGCATAATACTAAAACAACTTTTTCTATCATGTCATATAAAGTCTAAGTCACAGTCAATGCAAGCTCCTCTTACATATGTTGAGATATGCCTAGAGGCAATAATAAATGTAGTTATTATTATATCTTTGTGTTTATGATGAATGTTTACATTCATGCTATAATAGTATTAACAAGGAAACATTAATACTTGTGTGATTTGTAAACAATTTGAAGTCCTAAGAAGCCTCTATAATACTAGCTTGTTGGTTAATAGATGATTGTGGTTTACTATCATGAACATTGAGATGTTATTAACAACAAGATCATATTGTTAGGAGAATGATATGATGGACATACTCCTATAGATAATATAGCATAAAGATCAAGTCATTTAATAGTTCAATTGCTATATGCTTTACGATTACACCAATAACCTAATTCCTTCGACCATGAGATCATGCATATCATCTTTCTGGGATGGATGCTTTGATGACATCAAACACCACACCGTAATTGGGTGGCTATAAAGATGGCATTGAGTGTTAGGAAAGTATTGGTTGAGACACATGGATCAAGAGTAGGATTGTCCATCCATATGACGGATAGATAGACTCAGCCTCTCGGTGAAATGTCATCCAATTGGCTTGCAAGCATGTGACTGGCTCTGAGGATCACATATCAGGGAGCGAGAAAAGAGTACTTATCGATGCTGAGGTTGAACTAGGTATGCGGAGATACTGACGATCATAACCTCGGATAAGTAAACGCTATATATCGTGAGACAAGGGAAATTGGTATCGTATGTGGTTCATTCGATGTAAAGTAATCGTAAAATATGGGAGCCATATGAATTTCCAGATTCCTCTATTGGTTATTGATCGGAGAAGTGTCTCGATCATGTTCGCATAATTCACGAACTGTAGGGAGACACACTTAAGGATTGACGTTGTTTTGAGTAGTTATGGAATGATGAGAAAGAGACCTAATATTGTTGGAGTCCCATGGGATTCGGGATATCACGAGGAGATCCGGAATGGTCCGGAGAATAAGATTCATATAAGGAAAGTCCTGTTGAGTTGGGAATGGTTCGGTGTTTTCGCCGGGAATGTTCTAGAATGTTCGGAATATCCGACTAACTCGGAGGAAGGGTACATGAATGTTGTATCGGTTGGTATGATTGCATCATGTACTAAGTGTCGTTGCTGAACCAAATAAAGTTAATTCAAATCCTAGTTTGAAAGTCAAGCGACTAGTTCGAAAGTCAAGCGGCTAAATTTGGAAAGAGGAAAAGAGGAGGAGGAAAGCAGGGGTTGGGAGGAGTTCCTCCTAACAGCGGCACACCACCTGTCGGTTGAGGGACTCTCTCCCTCCTGGTCGGCCCCTCCACCCCATATAAGGAGGCAGGGCTCCTCCTAGAGAGACACAAGATCCTCTCCTCCAAACCCTAGTACCAAGCCGCCGCTTGCCTCAGCGCGCCAGCCCTAAGTCACGCCCTGTTGAACCTGGCCGACCCTAAAGGCTTCATTGAGACACCAGCCGCCTAGGTGAGGAGGAAACCCTAGCCAGCAAGCACTAGCCCCTCCTCGGCGTGTCTAAACCCTAGATCGTCGAGGGACTCTCATACTCCACCATACACTCGGCTTAAAGGCTAACTGGATCTCCCTCTACTTCCGGTACCACGCCGTTGTCTTTACTTGGGAATCATGAGGAGAGTGCTACAACCTCCATTACCTCTTTGGAACAAGGAGAGGAAGGTCTTCATGATCAACGTGTGTTGCAGGAAGCCATTTCTGCTGGAACGCAGCAGGAAGGATCGTCTCATGATCTTGAGATCCGGGAAGAGTATGACTACATCACCCACGAGAATCTGCTCGTTAAACACTTTGGAATCTTGAGGGTGAGTTATTCTATCGACTCGTTGCTACAATCTAGTAGATAGATCTTGGCTTGTTTGTTTGTATCGGTAGAAATTTTTTCCATGCCATGAAACCCTACAGTGGTATCGAGCGTGTCTATATGTAGATCTGTTGCAGGTAGAACACAATGGTCATTGTGGGCGTTGATGCTTTATTGTCGATTGCTTCTTGTGTACTTTTTTTTTTGCATCTTGCAGGATGTTGGGATGAAGCGGCCGGGCTAACCTTACATGACGCCGTTCATGAGACTTGCTCCACGCTTGACATGCAACTTGTATTGCATAAGTGGCTTTATGGTGCCTGTTTCTCTAGCATAGTTAGATCCAATTTACAACGTGATTAACAATACTAGTATCAATGTTGTGGTTCATGTTAAAGTTAGAACGACACTTATTGAAAGCCCTAAACCACGTAAAGCATGCAAAGAAAGTAGGCGTAAATCCTTTGTTTTTGCAGGGGTGTGCTATGATGTGATATGGCCATGATTGTGATTATATTTGATGTATGCAATGTTCCTTATTGTAAGTTAGCAACGGCGGGAACCATATGGTTGTCTTTAATTTATGTTAAGACCCGCGTGTCTATTCAAAGTAGTTGTAATAGTTGAAGCCGTTGGGCCAACAACCATGGAGAAGCGTCGACCTTGATGCGTCGATGATGATGGAGATCATGTTCGTGCTAGAAGATGGAATCGGAAGCACAAAGAAGAAAGGCCATATCATATCACATATTTTTGAATTGCATGTGATGTTAATCCTTTATGCATCTTGTATTGTTAGTAATGTTTCGGTAGCATTATAAGATGATCCCTCATGCACATAAATTTCAAGTCGATGTTCTTATAAAGTGTTCACCTTAGTTGGCACCGTTCAAAAGCTTGTTGTTTGAAGCACCACATTGATGATCGGGTGTGTTAGATTATGAAAGTGTACTAGCGTGAGCAAGCCAGATTTGCTCATCAGGAAACTAAGGTTTGATCTCGATGAGCCTAACATGTATGGACATGGTCTCGGAACACGGATCACGAAGGTAAAGCATGAATCATATAGTAGATATGATGAACATATCGATTGTTACGCCATTGAAACTATATCAACTCTCGTGATGATCGGTGTTGATGTGGTGATTTGGTTAAATGTGATCCTAAAACAATGTGAGGGATATTGTTTGAGTGGGAGTTCACCTAGATTAATTTTATTAATTTGAACTCAATTTGTCATAAACTTAGTCTAAACTATTGCAAATATGTTGTAGATCAATGGCAGCCCTACCATCAATTTTAATGCTTCCTAGAGAAAGAAAAGTTGAAAAACAATGGAGCAACCATGGATTGGTTCTGCAATTTGAGGATTGTCCTCACGGGTAATTTGACCTATGTGTCGGATGCACCATTGGGTGACCCACTGCAGCTGATGCTTCGATGAAGTAAAGAATGTTTACCTCACTAGGAAGACTCGGTACTCCAGATTCAGTGTGCTATGTTGTATGGTTTAGAATGAGACTTGAAAAGGTTTGAGAATTCAGACCCATATGATATTATCGAGGATCTCAAATTGATCTTTGAGACTCATCTCTACGACGGCAATTGAAAGCTATGAGGCTTCTAAAGTTCTTTAAATTTACTGCAAGATGGAAGAGGCGGCTGGTCAACGAGCATGTGCTTAAGATGTGCAAGCCTTCCTTGCGCAAACAAACTTCAAAGCTTGGGTATTGTGATTCCTAATGCTTTGGGATTCTACCGTGTCCTCAATCACTACCACCAAGTTACAAGAACTTTGTGATGAACTACAACATGCAAAACATGAATAAAACGTTACGAGAACTCTTTGCCATGTTGAAATCTGCAAGTGGAGATCAAGAAAAGAGCACCAAGTGTTGTTGGTCAATAAGACCACCAAATTCAAGAAAGGCAAGTCTAAGGAAGGATACTTCAAGAAGGGTGGTAAGAAAGTTGCCACGCCTACGAAGAAGACCAGGCTGGACCTAAGCACAATCTTGGAGTGCTTTAGCACTACGCAAGGAGAAGGTCACTAGAAGCGGAATTGCCCAAAGTACTTGGCGGATTTGAAGAACAACATCAAGAAGAAAGGTATATCTGATATACATGTTATTGATGTGTATCTCACTAGTACTAAATCGTAGTAGTGCTGGGTATTTGACACTGGTTGGTTGCTCATATTTGTAACTCAAAAGCCGCGGTATCAAGCGGAAGCTAGCTAACTGAAGAGCGAGGTGGCGATGCGTTGGAAGCGGATCAAAGTTGATGACTGCGTTGATCATGGTTGTACGCTACCTTCATCCACCATCGGATTAGTTTATACTTAAATAATTGTTGTTGGTGCTGCGTTAAGCTTGAACATTATATCGGGATCTTGTTTATTAGAGGCGGTTACTTATTTAAGTGCGAGAATAATGGTTGTTCGATTTATATGAGTAATATGTTTTATGCACATGCACCTTTGATAGATGAATTATTCTTATTGAATCTCGATAGTGGAAATACATATTAATAACATTGAGGCTAAAGCGTTTGAAATCGAGCGATAACTCAACATATATGTGGCAATCGTGTCTTGGTCACATTGAATGAAGCGATGAAGAAACTCCATTCGATGGACTTCTTGAATCACTTGATTTGAATCACTTGAAAGATGCGAAGCATGTATGATGGGTAAAAAAATGACTAAGACTCCATTTCACGGTATGATGGAAGCGAGCTACGGACTTATTAGAAATCATACATACTGGAGTGTATGGTCAATGAGTGTAGCATCGCATGGTGGTTATCGTTATGTTCTTACCTTCACGGATGACTTGAGTAGATATGGCTATATCTATTTCATGAAACATAAGTCCGAAACTTTCGAGAAGTTTAAGGAATTTCAAAGTGAGGTAAGAATCAACGTAACAAGAAGATTAAATTTCTATGTTCGATTGTGAGGTGAATATCTAGAATTACGAGTTTGGCGAGCATTTGAAGAAATGCGAATACTTTCACAATTAGCACCGGGAACACCACAACAGTAATGGTGTGTCCGAGCGTCGTAATCGAACTCTCTTAGATATGGTTTGTTCTATGATGTCACTTAGATTTACCGCTATCATTTTGGGGTTATGCATTAGAAATAACCACATTCACTTTAAATGGGGCACCATCTAAATCCGTTGAAGCGACACCGTATGAATTATGGTTTGGGAAGAAACCTAAATTGTAGCCTTCATAAGTTTGGGGTTGCGAAGCCTATGTAAAGAAGTTATAACGGACAAGCTTGAACCCAAAGCGGAAAAATCGTCTTCATAGGATACGAAGGAAACTATTGGGTATACCTTCTATCATAGATCGAAGGCAAAATCTTGGTTGCGAAGTGGATCCTTTCTAGAGAAGGAATTTCTCTAAAAGAAGTATTTGGAAGAAAGTGGAACTTGACGAGGTTGTTGAACCTTCTCCTCGAAATTGCGAGTGGCGCAGCACGGAAGAAGTTCTGTGGTGCTGCACCAATAAGAGGAAGCTAATGATAATGATCATGAAACCCGGTTAAAGTTGCTCAGAGCCTCGCGGAGTCAATTGAGAACTTCCCACTCCTGATTGGTATGATCCGTTATGAGTGTCATGTTGGTGGACAACACCGATGACCACGAGACATATGAGGAAGCGATGATGAGCCAGATTCAATAAATGGCAAAGCCATGAAATCCGAGATTGGATCCATGTGCGAAAACCAAGTATGGACTTTGGTGGACTTAGGATGGCGGAGAAGGTATCGAGAACAAATGGATCTTCAAGAAGAAAGCAGATCTTGATGGTAATATTCACATCTATAAAGCTCGACTTGTCGCAAAAGGGTTTCGACAAATTCAAGGAGTTGACTCGATGAGACTTTCTCACCCGATGGCGAAGCTAAAGTCTGTGAGGATTATGTTAGCAATCGCTGCATATTACGATTATGAGATATAGGATGGATGTCAAAGCGGCATTCCTCAATGGAACAATGATGAAGAGTTGTATATGATGCAACCCAAAGGTTTTGTCGATCCTAAAGATGCTAACAAGGTATGAAAACTTCAGCGGTCCATCTATGGATTGAAGCAAGCATCCGAAGTTGGAATCAGCGTTTTGATAAAGGTAATCAAAGTTTTGGTTTTATACAAACTTATGGAGAAGCTTGTATTTACAAGAAAGTGAGTGGGAGCTCTGTAGCATTCTTAATACTATATGTAGATGACATATTGTTGATTGGGAATGATGTAGACCTTCTTAATAGTGTATGAACAGCTCAAAGGGTTCTTGCCCATGTTGCCCAATACGACCTTGAGTAAATCTCAAAGTCCGACATCGAGAAGATAGAGAAAGGATGGTAAGACTCCCTATGCCTCAGCCATAGGATCTCTAATGTATGCTATGCTATATACTAGACCCGACATTGCATATGATGTTAGTTTAACTAGAGATATCAAAGTGATCGAGTGGATCATTGGACGTGATCGAAAACATCCTTAAGTACTTGAGAAGAATTAAGGATATGGTTCTTTCTTATGGAGGTGATGAGCATTTCGTTGTTAATGGTTACACGATGCTAGTTGGAACACCGATCCGGATGATTCTAAATCACAATCTGGATACGTATTTATTTTGAATGGTGCAGCGATAGCTGGAGGTGCAAAGCAAGCGTTGTGGCGAGATCTTCAACTGAATCGGAATACATGGCTGCCGGAGGCTTCACAAGAAGCGATATGGATGAAAGAGTTCATTCTGAGCTAGGTGTGGTTCCTAGTCGCTGGACCCAATGTCTATCTCTTGTGATAACATAGGCGCCATAGCCAATGCGCAGAACCAAGGTCACACAAGAAGTGAAGCATATCAAGCTACGTTTCACGCTATTAGAGAACATATCCAAGATGGGGATATAAGATTTGCAAAGTACATGATCTGAATGTGGCGGATCGTTGACTAAACCTCTCCGAGGGCAAGACATGACCAGCACCAAACTGCCATGGGTGTTGGTATATTACCATGTAATCTAGATTAGATGACTCTAGTGCAAGTGGGAGACTATTGGAGATATGCCCTAGAGGCAATAATAAATGTAGTTATTATTATATCTTTGTGTTTATGATGAATGTTTATTCATACTATAATAGTATTAACAAGGAAACATTAATACTTGTGTGATTTGTAAACTTAATTTGAAGTCCTAGTAAGCCTCTATATAATACTAGCTTGTTGGTTAATAGATGATTGTGGTTTCCCTATCATGAACATTGAGATGTTATTAACAACAAGATCATATTGTTAGGAGAATGATATGATGGACATACTCCTATAGATAAGCGGCATAAAGATCAAGTCATTTTAATAGTTCAATTGCTATATGCTTTACGATACATAGTAACCTAATTCCTTGACCATGAGATCATGCATATCACCTTTACGGATGGATGCTTTGATGACATCAAACACCACACCATAGCGGGTAGCTATAAAGATGGCATTGATTGTTGGAAAGTATTGGTTGAGACACATGGATCAAGGTGGGATTTGTCCATCCATATAGCGGATAGATAGACTACAGGCCCTCTCGGTGAAATGTCATCCAATTAGCTTGCAAGCATGTGGTGGCTCTGAGGGATCACATATCAGGAGCGAGAAAAGAGTACTTATCGATAGCGAGGTTGAACTAGGTATGCGAGAGATACAAGCGATCATAACCTCGGATAAGTAAACTATCGTGAGACAAAGGGAAATTGTATCGTATGTAAGTGGTTCATTCGATCGTAAAGTAATAAGTAGAAATATGTAGAACCATATGAATTTCCAGATTCCTCTATTGGTTATTGATCGGAGAATGTCTCGATCATATACGCATAATTCACGAACCGTGAGACACACTTAAGGATTCGGCGTTGTTTTGAGTAGTTAAGGAATGATGAGAAAGGCCGAATGTTGTTGAGTCCGGATGGGATTCGGGATATCACGAGGAGATCCGAATGGTCCGAGAATAAGGTTCATATAAGGAAAGTCCGTTTGGAGTTGGGGAATGGTTAGGTGTTTTCGCCGAATGTTCTAGAATGTTCCGGAATGTCGGCACTCCGGAGGAAGGGTACATGAATGTGTTGTATCAAGTTGGTATGATTGCATCATGTACTAAGTGTCGTCTCTGAACCAAATAAAGTTAATTCAAATCCTAGTTTGAAAAGTCAATGACTAGTTTGAAAAGTCAAGCGGCTAAATTTGGAAAGAGGAAAGAGGAGGAGTGGAAGCCGGGTTGGGGAGGTTCCTCCTCCAGCGGCGCCCACCAAGCCAAGTTGGGGAGGTGCTCCTCTCCTCCCCTTAGCGGCCCGGCCTCCACCTATATAAGGAGGCGGGGCTCCCTCCTAGAGACACAAGACCCTCTCCTCCAAACCCTAGTACCAAGCCGCCGCCGCCTCCAAGCCGTCGCCGGCCCTAGGGCACTCGCCGCCGCCGCCTAGGTGAAACCCTAGCCGCTGGCACTAGCTCCTCCTCGGCGTGTCTAAACCCTAGATCGTCGAGGGACTCTCTCATACTCCACCATACTCGCTCCGGCTTAGGTGAAGCCTGAGATCTCCCTCTACTTAGGTACCAGCCGTTGTCTTTGCTGGAATCATGAGAAGTGCTACAACCTTGCCTGCTAGAACAAGGGAGAGGAAGGTCTTCGTCGAAATCTAAAGGCGTGTGACCAAGCTGGGCTGACTAGCAGGCGCTTTAACGCGGCCTTGGGAAGGATCGTCTGCAGCGATCTTGAGATCGGGGAAAATCGACTACATCCTTACGAGAATCCGCTCTCGTTAAACACTTTGGAATCTTGAGGTGAGTTATTCTATCGACTCGTTGCTACAATCTAGTAGATAGATCTTGGCTTGTTTGTTTGTATGAGGTAGAAAATTTTTGTTTTCCATGCTACGAAACCCTACAACTTCAAGCAAGAACTTACTACTCATTTACAAACACCAAGCAAACTTATTTGAAAAACAACACAGCGAGCACGGGGTGCAAACTACTCTAGAAAACTAAACAAACTAAGCAAAGCAAAGCGAAAACTAAGGCATTCGAAAAACAACACAATTGTGCATGAAACAATAAAATGAAGTGTCTGAAGCGGACTGAGCTTTTTATTGATGAAGAAGGGATGCCTTGAGCATCCCCAAGCTTTTAACTTGTAACTCTTGGATATTTCTTGGGGTGACACCATGGTGGCATCCCTAAGCAAACTTTGTCAATTCTTCATCTCATTGCATCATTCTCTCTCTACACCTAAAAATTTTCCTTCATACAAAACTTCACACAATTTTCATTAGCAACATTAGTGTATTCAAAAGATATTAGACCACTGGCAAAGTTTTGGAACAGCAAGGTTTTTCACTAAAAACACAAGCTACTGTAGTAACTCCTTCAAAAAGATCAATTCATCTAAAGAG
Source organism: Avena insularis (assembly GCA_023614405.1). NCBI lineage: Eukaryota > Viridiplantae > Streptophyta > Magnoliopsida > Poales > Poaceae > Avena > Avena insularis. The sequence continues at coordinate 96,984 of JAJUPC010000590.1, read as the reverse complement.
AACTCAAAAAGGAATCAATAAGAAGCAAATGCAAATAATGGCGAAATCTGTCAAAACAGACCAGCAGGTAGAAACCGATTTTTCAAAATCTTCTGTTGCTCAAATCAAAAAGAGTGTTGAACTAACGAAAATTATCTAACATACTGGGGGATTTATTCGAAAATTTTGAGCTTAATACAAGTTACAGAGCCTCATCACGATTTTTTTTGGTGGAGGACAGAAATCTGTTTTGGAACAGCAACTCCCCAAATCTTACTTCCCTCTCATTAGAGGTCATTATTGGCACAAAAGCAAACAAAAGGATAAGGAGAGGTCATTACTGAAGTAATGCTTCCAAGACTCAAGGAAACTCTTGGGTTATCTCCCAACAAGTACTTTTATTTAACGCCTTTAAGTTAGGCACGAGGAAGCAAGAAGAATCAAGTATTTCAAATGAAAAGCATTAACATAAAATCTTGCTTTCAAAGGGAGCAAAGCGACTTCTCTCTTATCTTTGGGAAGTGTTCAATACCTTTCTTGAATGGAAAATGATATTTAGTGGTGCCTTCTTTCATATCAGAGATGGCACCAACTGTTCTAAGAAAAGGTCTTCCCAAGGTAATAGGACAAGAAGCATTGTATTCAACATCCAAAACATAGAAATCCACAGGGACATAAGCATTGTTAACCATGATGAAAACATCATTAATACTCCAAATGAGTTTCTTCTTAGCATTACCATTGAGTGGGACATCCAAATAACAATCTTCCAAAGGTGGTAAATCAAGCATTTCATAAATCTTCCTAGGCATAATAGAGACACTAGAACCAAGATCAAATGAAGCTTTGAGATCAAAGTCATTCCTTGCATATTAATAATGGGTTCCCAACTATCTTATACCTTCCTAGGAATGGAATCTTGTGTTTTGGCTTCTCTTCCTTAATCTTAATAAGAGCATCTGTAATGTGTTTGGTAAAGGCAACATGCATATCACTAGCATCAGGACTTCTAGCAAGATTTTGCAAGAACATAATCACTTCAAAATATTGCAACACAGTAGGATTCGACATAGAAAACAAAAATTTTCCTACGATGGGAACTATGTACCAAGATTTATCTACTAGATACAAACAGCGAGGCGGATGTATATCCGTAGAGAACATACCCTTGAAGATCGACAAAGCTTGAGTTCAACTCGTGGTTGATGTAGATGATCTCTTGCCAATCTCAAGATCGAGAGGAAGTCCTAAGCGCCGCAAAGCAGCGGCGCATCCGTGCTTTCACACGCATTACAAGACACCAGAAACCTCCACCTCGCTCCAGCGATGCAGCGGAAGCACAACCCTTTCTTGCCGAATAGCCACCGGAACATGTATCTCGCTAGTCGAGACCATGGGGGATAAATTCTAGAGGGAGAGAGATCCTTCACGAGAAGGTGTGAGAGACAAGTGAGGAGGGGCTCCTTTTATAGGAGGAGGGGCACCCAAGGGGGTGGCCGACCATGAAACTGCCCTCCCTCCTTCATTCATGTGGGTGGACCTCCACTCACAAAATGTCCCTTCAATTTTCTCCACTCAAAGTCCTCAAATTCCCATTAAATTTCCACCAAATTTAATACAAACTCCCATTAAATAAAACTCTTTTATTTTTATTCAGAATTTTATCAATTACTTTAATGACAAACATTCACAAATAACCTTGCTAAATTCCATTTCACATGCATAACCACTTTATGCAATTTCACCCAAAAACCTGTTTAGGTATCTAGTGAAATAAATTCCTCGCTTGTTTATTCTTTCGGCATGAAACATTTGCTCCAAGGATGCGGTGTCATAAGTTTGTCACCCTACGGTTCGCGAATAATGCGGACATGATCGAGACCCTTACCCGATCAATAATCAGTAGCAGGACCTAGAGATCCATACTGACTCCCACACATTCAACGATGACTTTTCCTGTGATCGTCGGATCCTTTTACGCTTGTATCTTAATCCCTTTGTTTCACGATATATTACATGTCCGAGCTTAGATCATCGGTATCTCCATACCTAGTTTGATCTCGTTATTGACATGCACTCTTTTCTCGTTCCCGTGATATAACATTCTAGTGATCAAATCACTTGCTTGCAAGCTAACCAATGTGATATCACAGAGGGCCGAGCATATCTATTCGTCATCGGGATGAACAAATTCCTCTTGATCCATGATTCTCAACATAACACTTTAGTAGCTTTGAAGCCATTTTATAATCACCTAGTTACGGAGTGATGTTTGATGTCAACAAGAAACTCTTAGGTGTTAGTGATTGGCATGATCTCATGGTCTAAGGATTAGGACTACTTCGTAGTTTGTTTATAGCAATATAAACTCAATGACTTTGATCGTAATGCTATACTTTGGATGAATGTTCATCACACCATTACACTAATGTTGTGATCTCGTTATTAACAACATCCAATGTCTATGATCGAGGAAAGTGATCATCTTGTTAATCAACGAACTAGTTTATGAGAGAGGCATAACTAGGAACTTTACATTTGTTTATTAAACACACATGTATTAACGTTCCGTATTAATACAATTATAGCATGCAAAATAAACATCTATCATATACTTGGAATACACATAATAAACATTTTATTATTGCCTCTCAGGCATATTCCTTAAGTCTCCACTTGCACTAGAGACAATAATCTAGTTACATTGTGATGTATCTAACACCATGGAGTTCTGGTGTAGATCATGTTTTGCTCTAGGAGAGTTTTAGTCAGCGGATCTGCTACATTGAGATCCGTATGTACTTCTAAATCTTTATATCTCCATCCTTGACATGCTTTCATGGATGGGTGAAGCGCTTAATATGCTTGGAATGCTTGTGAGACCTTAGCTCTTTGGCATTGGCAATGGCACCATTGTTGTCACAATAGATCACCATTGGGTCCAGCGTTTGCAACCACACCTAGTTCGGATATGAACTCCTTCATCAAGCGCTTCTGGCATAAAGCAGCAACATATTCGGCCTCCGTTGTTGATCCATACCACAGGTTGTTTGGAACTCCTCCAACTAACGCTCGCCATTCATGAGAAATACATTATCCGGATTGAGACTTAGAGTCATCGACATGGTTATACCTTACCCAGTGCATCGTGGCCTCGGCATACGGTCCAGCCAAGGAAGGCCCACAGCGGATGTCGCTGGCCCATGAAGATTTTCGGTGGCCAAGGCCCATGGCGCATTCGGATCATAGAGAGCAAGACTAGCGTGAATAGGAAATTCAAAGGGTAAAACCCTAGAACTTGTAACCGACTAGGACTATGCGGGACACAAGTGTATATAAAGGCCGGAGGGCACGACCCTAGATCTCTCGACTCATACTTTAGCATACGCACCTCCACGCCCGATCGAATCTGTGCTGCAACAACCGGTTCCGCCGTAATCAAGCGAGACAAGCGGGAGTAGGGTTTTTCCCTCGGGGCTGAACACAGGTAAATCTCGTGTCCCACAGTTTGCTTGTCATTAGCAGTTCCGATCTCCGACATCCATCTTCTCCAAAACCCAAGTCCATAACAATGGGCATTGATGAGATTAAACCTCGTCATCATCGGATCGGTGTCAAAGCTAGCGTCGACATAACACTTAGCGAGCTCTTCTTCACCTCAGTATACAAAAACATATCCTTTGTTCTTCGCAAGTACTTAGGATATTCTTGACCGCTTTCGTTACGAACACGGATCCGATTGGTACCTACTAGTCAAACTAATAGCATGTGCCACATACGGTCTTGTACATAGCATGGCGTACATTATAGAGCCTATGGCTGAAGCATAGGGGACCTTGTCCATTATCTCTCTTTCTTCCATGAAGCGGACTTTGAGTCTTACTCAATGGGTGCCTTGTGTCATAGGTAAGAACCCCTTCTTACTATTTTCCATTTTAAACTTCTTTAAAATCTTATCAAGGTATGTGCTTTGCGATAGCCCTATTAGGCGCCTAGATCTATCTCTATAGGTCTTTATGCCTAATATGTATGGCCTTCACCTAGGTCCTTCATTGAAAATTTCTTTGTTTAGATAACTTTTAACCTTTGTTTAAAAGATCTATATCATTTCGATCAATAATATGTCATCCACATATAATGTCGGAAATGCCACATTGCTCCACTCACTTTCTTGTAAATACAAGCTTCTCCATAAGTTTGGACAAATCCAAACTCTTTGATCACCTCATCAAAGCGGAGATTCCAACCGTGATGCTTGTCAATCCATAGATGGATCTGAAGCTTGCACACCTTGTTAGCATCCTTAGGATCGACAAAACCCTTTGGTTGTATCATATACAACTCTTCTTCAATATTACCATTGAGAAGCGGTTTTGACATCCATCCGCCATATCTCATAATCGAAATATGCAGCAATTGCTAACATAATCCTAACTGACTTTAGCATCGCTACGGGAGAGAATGTCTCATCATAGTCAACTCCTTGAATTTGTCAAAACCCCTTTGCGACAAGTTGAGCTTTATAGACAGTTACATTACCATCAGCATCAGTTTTCCTTTTGAAAACCATTTGTTCTCCACGGCCTTTCGGTCGTGAGGTAAGTCCACCAAGTTCCAAACTTGATTTTCATACATGGATTCCATCTCGGTTCATGGCTTCTAACCATTGTTGGAATCGGGGCTCATCATCGCTTCTTCATACGTCTTGAGGTCATCATTTTCATCAACCATGAAATTCATGACAGGATTTCCGTCTGACTCGGGGCTGCCGTCTGCTTGACCTACGAGGTTCGATAGTACTCTCTTTCGGAGTTTCATGATCATTATCATTAGTTCCCTCTTCAATAGGTGGAGCCAACTCTGGAACAACTTCCGGCGCTGCGCTACTCGCCATACTTTGAAGAGAAGGTTCAATAACCTCTTCGAGTTCTACCTTGAGCTACTCACACCTTTCGTGAGAAACTCTTTCTCTAGAAAGGATCCATTCTTGGCAACAAAAACCTTGCCCTCGGATCTGTGATAGAAGGAATACCCAATAGTTTCCTTAGGGTATCCTATGAAGACGCATTTTTCCGCTTTGGGTTCGAGTTTATCCGGTTGAAGTTTCTTCACATAAACATCGCATCCCCAAACCTTAAGAAATGATAGCTTAGGTTTGTTTCCAAACCACAATTCATACGGTGTCTTTTCAATGGATTTAGATGGTGTCCGATTTAAAGTGAATGCAGCAGTTTCTAGTGCATAGCACCAAAATGACAATGGCAAGTCCGTCGAGACATCATAGATGAACCATATCTAATAAAGTACGATTCTGACGTTCAGGCCACACCATTTATTTGTGGTGTTCCGGTGTGAGTTGTGAAACAATTCCACACTCTTTCATGTGAGTGCTAAACTCGTAACTTAGATACTCACCTCCATGGTCGGACCGTAGAAATTTGATCTTTCTATTATGATGATTTTCCACTTCATTCTGAAATTCCTTGAACTTTTCAACCATATCTACTCAATCATCCATGAAAGTAACAAAATAACGATATCCACCTCACGCCGACACACTCATTGGACCACATACATCAGAATGTATGATTTCCAATAAATCGTCATCGTTCCATTGAGCAGAAAAGCGGCGTTCTAGTCATCTTGCCCATAAGGCATGGATCACATGTATCAAATGATTCATAATCAAGTGATTCCAAAAGTCCATCGAATGGAGCTTCTTCATGCGTTTAACGCCAATATGACCTAAACGGCGATTACATATATCTTGGATATATCATCATTTCGTTTAATCCTTTTAGCATCAACATTATGAATATGTGTAACATTATTATCGAGATCAAAAGAAATAAACCATTCATCATCGGTGCATGACCATAAAGATTTCATTCATATAAATGGAACAACCATTGTTCTCGGTTTAAATGAATAACCGCCGCATCAAACACGATCCAGATACAATGTTCATGCTTAGTGCAGGCACGGATAACAATTATTCAAGTTTATAACTAATCGGCGGCAAGTGGAGAGGCAGCGTTAACGGCGATCACATCAACGATCCATTGCCGACCGCATCTTGACCTCACCTTGCTAGCGGTCGCTTGTTCGCAGCCTGATTGAGTTACAAACATTAGCAACTGAACGGTATCAAATACCGGTGCTACTGCGAGCACTAGTCAAGTACACATCAATAACATGTATATCATATATACCTTTGTTTTCCTTGCGGCTTTCTTATGCGCCAAATACTTGGGGCGATTCTTCCGATGGCAGATCCCTTTACAATAGTAGCGCTTGGTATCGGACTTGGGTCCAACTCGGGGTTTCTTTTCAGCGGCAACGGGCTTGCCGCCCTTACTTCCTTCGTTTTACCTTCTTGTCTTTCTTGAAACCGGTGTTCCTATTAATCATCAACACTTGATGTTCCTTTTGATCTCCATACGCGGTTTTAAGCATTGTGAAGCTCGGGAAGACTTCTTCATGCCTTGCATATTATAGTTCATCATGAAGCTCTTATAGCTGGGTGGCGAGACTACGAGAACCGATGGATGCCTAAGTCAATGGGAATCGATATTCCCAAGGACACAAGCTTATCGGTGTAACTTGAGCATCTTGAGTACATGCTCACTAACGAAGTTGTGCTCTTCCATCATGCAGCTAAGAACTTTTACGAGCGTTGTAGCTCTCTGTGACATGTGTGAAAATCATTTTCAACTCACCCATTGTATCAAAAGCATTGCCATTTTAAAGCTTTGAAGTTCGGCTCTATCCCATACAATATGCCGCAATGAACTAAGTTGTGGTCCTCTGGCGAGTCGATAGACATTCTTCTCCTCGTCGGGGCATCATCAAGGTGGGGGCCTAGCAGCGCTTCTAGCACATATTGCTTTTGTGCGTGAGAGGAGAATCCTCAAATTCATGGCCCATTCGGTAAAGTTGCTACCGTTTGTTGCAAGTTTCTCTTTCTCCATGAACACATTGAAATTAAAAGCGGTGGTGCCATCTACAGCAAATTTGTAAAGTTTAGACTAAGTGTATGATAGATTGAGTTCAACTAATCCATAATACGAATGAACTCCCAATCAAAAACTACATCCCTCGTGCCTTTTGGTGATTACATGAACCAAATCCACTACACCAAGTCCGATCATCCGTGAGTCGATTGTAGCTTCAAAAGCGAGCATCAAATGGGCATCATATCAACTATATGACTCATGCTTAACCTTCGGTCCGTGTTCCTAGGCCATATGCATACATGCTAGGCTGCCAAGTTAGAACCTTAGTACTGGCGTGTGTACTGTTTTACACCGAAATATGGTCGTGGATCCAAGAACACCCGATCATCATGTGATGTCTTGGGCCGAAAACATAATCGGTGCATACTAAGGAAGAACACATACTTATCTTGATATTTAAAGAGGATCATCTTATTATGCTAACAAAGTGCTAAACAAGCAATATAAGATGCTATCAAACATCACATGTTTATTAGTGAAATGATATGGTTTCCGCATATGATCTCTATCATGTGCACCGTGGTATGATCACTATCATACCTATACGTGTAAGTCTAAGGTCTATGGAGATTACACGTTATGTATGTTGTAAGAGTATCATCTCATACTTCTACTTACAACATCACCATATCATAACACAAGCCCAGCAACAATCTAAACTAGGCGCTTCTAATTTATCCATTGCAAGTTTTACGTGGCTTAGGGCTTCGAGATAGAATCGTTCTTACCTACGAACATGAACCACGAGGATAACCAAATTGTTGACAATTAGTTGCAAAATAGATATTGACTATAGTAGGAGAGCGGACACCCTAGCCACTTATGCAAACTAGTTGCATGTCAAGCGTGGAACAGGTCTCATGCGAGGACATGTAAAGTTTGTCCGGCAGCTTCATCACTATGCCACCAATATCCAAAATTACAACAAAGGAGAAACAACATGATCATCATCGCCCACATACTCATATGTGTACTACCGAGTGTAAAGCATCTACGCATAGATCGGCTCGATACCCTTTGTAGGGTTCAGCATAGAAAACAAAAATTCCTATGATGGGAACTATGTACCAAGATCTATATACTAGATACAAACAGCGGCGGATGTATATCCGTGAAGAACATACCCTTGAAGATCGACAAAGCTTACGAGTTGACTCGTGGTTGATGTAAACGATCTCTTGCCGATCTCAAGATCGAGAGGAAGTCCTAAGCGCCAAAGCAGGCGCATCGTGCTTTCGCACCGTACAAGACACGGGCAACCTCCGCCTCCTCGCTCCAATGCAAGCGGAAGCACAACCCTTTCTTGCCGAATAGCCACGGGAACATGTATCTCGCTAGTCAAGAGACCATGGGATAAATTCTAGAGGAGAGAGATCCTTCAGGAGGAGGTGTGAGAGACAAGTGAGGAGGGGCTCCTTTTATAGGAGGAGGGCACCCAAGGGGTGGCCGGGACATGGGGCTGCCCCTCCCTCCTTCATTCATGGGTGGACACTCCACTCACAAAGTGTCCCTTCAATTTTCTCCACTCAAAAGTCCAATCAAATTCCCATTAAATTTCCACCAAATTTAATGCAAACTCTCATTAAATAAAACTCTTTTATTTGTATTCAGAATTTTGTCAATTACTTTAATGACAAACATTCACAAATAACCCCTTGCTAGAATTCCATTTCACATGCATAACTACTTTATGCAATTTCACCCGAAAACTTGTTTCGGTATCTAGTGAAATAAATTCCTGCGCTTGTTTATTCTTTCGGCATGAAACATTTGCTCCAAGCTGGATGCGGTGTCCCTTAAGTGTGTCACCCTACGGTTCGTGAATAATGCGGACATGATCGAGACCCTTCTCCGATCAATAATCGATGCGGGACTGGAGATCCATCTTGACTCCACACATTCAGCGATGACTTTTCACATGATCGTCGGAACCTTTTATGCTTGTATCTTAATCCCTTTGTTTCACGATATATTACATGTCAGAGTCGATCATGGTATCTCCATACCTAGTTTGATCGTTCTTGACATGCACTCTTTTCTCGTTCCGTGATATAACATTCTAGTGATCAAATCACTTGCTTGCAAGCTAACCAATGTGATATCACCGAGAGAATGGAGCATATCTATCCGTCATCGGGATGAACAAATTCCACACTTGATCCATGATTCTCAACATAACACTTTAGTAGCTTTGAAGCCATCTTTATAATCACCCAGTTACGGAGTGACGTTTGATGTCAACAAGAAACTCTTCCGGTGTTAGTGATTGGCATGATCTCATGGTCTAAGGATTAGGACTACTTCGTAGTTTGTTTATAGCAATATAAACTCAATGACTTTGATCGTAATGCTATACTTCGGATGAATGTTCATCACACCATTACACTAATGTTGTGATCTCGTTATTAACAACATCCAATGTCTATGATCAGGAAACCGTGATCATCTTGTTAATCAACGAACTAGTTTATGAGAGAGGCATAACTAGGAACTTTCTGTTTGTTTATTAAACACACATGTATTAACGTTTCCGTATTAATACAATTATAGCATGCAAAATAAACATCTATCATATACTTGGAATACACATAATAAACATTTTATTATTGCCTCTCAGGGCATATTCCCTTCACAACCATCAATATCAAAGTCAAACTTGGCATCACTAGTAGTAGGCTCAATAGGCTTAGGCATAGTAGGAGTAGGAATAGGGACTATTTGTGGTTTAGTGGTGATAGTGCACACACTATTGTTTCTATCAATTTGAGGTTCCCTTTCCCACCTAGCATGAAGTTGAGCTAACAGCCTAACATTTTCATCAATAGTAACTTGTATGGTATGAGCGGTAGCAAAGGTGTTTTCCATAGCTTCAGGTTTAGTGGACACTTTATTAATCAAGGAAGATTGAGCTTCAGACAAAGCGGATATATTATTCTCAACAGTTAAAATCTTCTCCTCTATAGTCTTATTGAAAGTGGTTTGTTTACTAATAAATTTTTTAGCATGAATTCAAGTTCAGAGTGGGCACTTCTAGCATTATTGTAAGAGCTTCCATAGGAATTGCCATTATTAGGAGAAGGCCTATAATTGTTGTTGCTACCAAAATTGTTCCTATAGGCATTGTTGTTGAAATTGTTGTTTCTAATAAAGTTCACATCAACTTGCTATTCTTGAGCAACCAAAGAGGCTAAGGGAACACTATTAGGATCTAGAGGAGCTTTCCCATTAACAAGCATAGCCATGATAACATCAATATTTTCACTCAAAGAGGAAGTTTCCTCAACAAAATTTACCTTCTTACCATTGTGGAGCTCTCTCAACATGCCATTCAGAGTAGTTAACCATCATATTATCAAGGAGCCTTGTTGGCACCCAAAGTGAGGCCCATAAAGGTACCTCCGGTTTGAATCCAACAGATTTCTTGAGAAAAAGTTCAAACCTGCATAAAAAGTCTGGATAACCATCCAAGCAGTGAGTCCATGAGTAGGGCAATTCTTAACCAAAGAATTCATTCTTTCCCAAGCTGGAGCAACATGTTCACTATCAAGTTGTTTAAATTTCATAATGTCACTTCTCATAGATATAATCTTAGCAGGAGGATATTATTTTCCAATAAAAACATCTTTGCACTTAGTCCAAGAATCAATACTATTTTTAGGCAAAGAAAGCAACCATTCTTTAGCTTTTCCCGTTAAGGAGAAAGGAAAAAAGCTTGAGCTTAATAATATCTCCATCTACATCCTTATACTTTTGCATCTCATAAAGTTCAACAAAGCTATTAAGATGGGCAACAGGATCATCAGAACCAGCACCAGAAAATTGCTCTCTCATCACAAGATTCAACAAAGAAGGCTTAATTTCATTAAAGGTAGCATCAGGAGCAGGTGGAGCAATAGGAGTGCTAAGGAAATCATTGTTGTTTGTGCTAGTGAAGTCACACAACTTGGTGTTGTCAGCAAAGTTCATTTTGGCAAAGGTGGACAAGCTAAAAGCAGTGTTGTGCACTAGAAGCGAAACTAATTTTTTGTGTTTTTGAATAAAGCAAGCAAACGAAACTAGACTAATTTTTTGGTTTTTTTTGGAAAGAGGCAAATAAAACCAAGAAAAAAGAAACAAAGCAAACTAAAAACAAAGTAAAGAGAAAGGAAGTGAAGGACTCTCCTTGTGAAGACGTCCTTGGCCTCCCCGCTTGGCGCGAGAAAAGCAGCAGGTTGTCTACGCAACTGTTAGGAACCCCAAGAGCAAGGTGTGAAGCAGCATGCAACAAGTTTTCCCTCAGTTGATACCAAGTTTATCGAACAAAAAGGAGAAAGGAAACGTCACACAGGTTTTGCAAGCAACGCGAAGACCTAAACAACACAAACTCAAGACTTTGCCCCAACGAACAGTGAGGTTGTCAAGCTCACCGATTTGCTGTAACAAAGGATTAAACGTATGGTGTGGAAGGTAATGGTTTGTAGCAAGTAAACAAGTAACAGGGAAAGATGTATCAATGGTAAAGATTGGACCGGGGTCCATAGTTCACTAGAGATGCTCTCCTTAGATAAACAACATGGGATGAAGGGTAAACAAATTACAATGAGGCAAATTGGCGAGGCCGAGCAAGGCATAACAATGCAATTACTAGTCGGAAAAGATTCTATGAGGTTGATTGGGCAATACAACAAGAAACATAGACCGCCATCTAACTGCATCTATGACTAGAAGTCCACCTTCAGGTTATCATCCGAACCCCCTCCAGTGACAACTGCTTTAAGCAAAGTGTGTAAGGTAAACAGTCCATATGTTCCATGAACAAGAGACCGTTGTTTTCTCCCTAGTAGAAACAACACATCTTGTGGAGCTGCAGCACCAGCGACATCCTTGTCACAATCCCTAATCAGACCCACGAGAACGTGATATTAGCGACTAGCGACGGAAATTCGATCGAATATTTGAAAAGTTGGCGATCTATCGGCGGGATTACGAGATCAAGGCGAAGTCCCTCGACAATGCTCTCGAGCATCGACCTTCCCGGAACTGGAGGCATCGAAAACACAATCCTGAGGTGAAGCGGTTGGGCGGCCAGATCTGGGTGCGGGGCGCGTGGATCTGGGAGCACGGTGTAGGCAAGTGGCATGTTGCACAGCCTCGGCAGCGGCGTGACAGAGGAAGCGAGTCAGAGGAGCCCCGCCGCCACCCCATAGTCATGAGGATGATGCAAGCTTCTGGATCCGGTTCACCACCCGATCAGGCTCCCATGGTCACCATCTCGGTGACATGCGCGCCAACCGATGTAAGGACTCCGTGGTGGCCGGTGGTGAGGAGGGTAGGAGGGCAACGGTGGCGGTGGAGGTTGGGATCTACAGTGAGAAAGAGAAAGCAATAAAATGGCGACAAGGATTTTAAAAGCGAGGGTTATATGTGTAGTTTTGGGAGGAGGTGGTGGGGGCTTGAGCTTGGGTGAAGCGGGAGTTGCGGCGCGGTGGTGGGGTCGAGTGTATGTGACAATTGAGCGTGCCGTGGATTCACGTTGGGTGGACGGGACTCTGAAATCGCCGTTGGATCTCATCGCTTTTGTATTGCTTCGGCTAGGTCCCATGGCTGGCTGGTAGTGGGACCATTTTACAGTGCGCAACACGTGAGCAGCACTCACCTCCGAGCCTCCTTCGGCGCCTCGCGTTTGAAATGGACGGCGGTATGGAGAGCGGAAAACGGTGAGGATCGAAGCTTGACACCTGATGGTGTTTTCAGATTTTGAAGCTCGAAGAACTAGCCCAAATACAATTGCCCATGGTTGAAAAAACATTACCAGCAATCATTACGAATGGTGACAACCAAACTGTAATTGTGAAAGTGAATTTTTAAGGATAATATAAAGAGTTTAAGATTTTAAGAGAAGCGAAATCGCCATAAAGGTGAAAGACTCGAGTTATAGCATTAGATTATATCAACGGATTAAAAATATGGTAAATCCTTTTACGAAATAAATATCAAGAAATTTGATCAAAAAGTGCATCGAGAGAGATGGGTTTGAGACCCACATGAGTTTTCGAGGGATAATCCAACCTATGTGATTGGAGATCCCATAAATTAGGACTTAGACAAACAAATCGAAATAACTGAGGTGAGAGAAACTTTTAATACTCCCACTCCGCTGCAGATGCAACTCTCTCATAGCCTATTGATAAGAAGGTTGATTATATCTTATTGTGTTCAGTCTGTCTCCTTGGGAGAAAAGGTGATATCCTACAAAGCGATCTTGAAAGAACACACATATATGAGCTCGCTGTTGATCACGATGTCACGAGATTTGGGTGAATCTCTAGGAGGCTCATGAAAGGCCGAGGGTATGATTTATAAGCTTCACCTAGGGGTAGCCTATGAAAACCAAGTAGCGGTAATGGCACTAAATGAAACTTCTTGCACAAGACTAATAATTCATGGCCGAGTCCATTGTTTAGTTGTAGTCAAGCATATCTCTTTATCTAAGTAGAAATTCAACTTATAAGCTCCACCTGAGGGGTAGCCTATGGCAGGCAAGTACTAGTAACAACACTAAGTGAAACTTGCTGCACAAGACCGGCAATTCAAGACCTAGTCCATTGTTTAGTTGTAGTTGATGGTGCTCGGCGTAGCGCCGTTAGTAACCCCAAAGCCGGGGCGAAGAGCAAGCGACAAGTTTTACCTCGATTGAGGCGAGGTTATCGAACTCATAAGGAGGAAGGAAGCGTCACACAGTGTTGCAAGCAACACGAAGACCTACAACACAAACTCAAGACTTTGCCCTAACGAATCGGTGAGGTTGTCAAGCTCACCGGTTTCTGTAATAAAGGATTAAGCGTATGGTGTGGAAGGTAATGGTTTTGCGACAAGTAACAAGTAACAATGGAAGATGTATCAATGGTAAAGGTTGTACGGGGTCCATAGTTCACTAGAGGTGCTCTCCTTAGATAAACAACATGGCATGAAGGGTAAACAAATTCTGACATGACAATTGTGAGGCCCGAGCAAGGCATAACAATGCAATTACTAGTCGAAAAGATCCTATGAGATTCGATTGGGCAATACAACAAGATACATAGGCGCCATCCAACTGCATCTATGACTATAAGTCCACCTTGAGGTTATCATAGAACCCCCTCTAGTATTAAGTTGCAAACAGCGGACAATTGCTTTAAGCAAAGTGTGTAAGGTAAGCAGATCCACATGTTCCATGAACAAGAGGCCGTTGTTTTCTCCTAGTAGCAACATCACATCTACAACCAAGATATTATTGTCACTTCCCTTGGAAACTAGAGGCATGAACCCACTATCGAGCATAAATACCCCCTCTTGGAGTCACTAGAAACTACTTGGCCAAGATAGCTACCAACAACGGAGAGCATGCAAGATCACAAACAACATAGACATGATAGAATCATAAATACAAAACCATTAATCAAACCAACATAATAATCTATATATCCATCGGATCCCATAAACACAACATGCATGATTACAAATAGATTAGATCTTGATCATGAGCGGAGATCACAAGATCTATACATGAAAATACAAAGGAGGAGATACAACCATCTAGATACTACATGGACCCATAGTCAGGTGGAACTACTCACGCATCATCTTAGGAGAAGGCCTCAGGATGATCTCCCTCAATGAGTTGGGAAGAACTTCAGATCCTCGATCTAGGGACAATGGTGGCCCGGTGACTACAAGCGGTTCGTGGATTTTGATCGGGTGCTCAGGGGTTTACGCATCGGGATTCTTATAGGCGAAGGGGGAGACCGAGGAGGCGGCCAGGGCCACCAAACCCTAGCAGGCGCTGGGGGCCCACCAGCGCTGGGTGGTCTGCCTGGCTAGCCTCCGGCTCTCCTTTGGACTTCTTGTTCCCCACAGTAAAGTAATTGACTTTGTCCTTTGTCGTTCAATTCGAGAATATTTCTTTAGTAACTTTTCTAAAACCAAAACAGCGGAATGACAGCATGCAACTTTGTTGCAACTTGTTAGTAGGTTAGTACCAGAAAACATGTAAAAAGCACCTAAAAGTGTGGACAAGTAAAGTAGATACTAAACAAGCATGGAGCATCAAAAATTATAGATACGTTTCCAATGTATCAGACGCCAGGAGCGCTCGATCTAGGGTTTGGGTGGGCACAAATGTGGAATTTTGGGGTCGGATTTGAGGGAACAGGCAGCTGGCGACTGTAGGGTTAGGGATGGGGCAGTCCCAAATACAACGTAGCCAGGGCCAAATAGAACGTAGGTAGGCCCATTAATAAAAGAACTGTACCTTGGCAAAAAAAAGTGCACACGGGTCATTGACATATATTTTTCATTTCAGCTTATGTTATTTCGCTCATCTAGAGTGTACCAAAGTTTATGATTGGTCCTTTTTAGTGGATTTCAGTTTCTTTGCATAGTTTGGCCAAATTTTGGTGCAATGCACGAACAAACATTAATATATTATATTATAAGGAAGAAACATAGGGGTAATATAGCATCCCCTTACAACATATAGAGGGGTATATCCCATTACAACATATAGTGCATAAAAACTTAAAGGAAACTAATTAACTAATAGGCCACAAGCTCCAAGACTCGACCACCAACATGGCCACTCCTACCCCTTGGATCCTTCTCGACGCCTAGTTGGCGCCGAACCTCCTTGGCCCCTCACTCATCATCCTCCGGCATGATGTAGGGGAGAGTGTGCATGCCTGGGGTGGGGAAGATGTTGTGGAAGTTCGTGAAGATGTTGTAGGTAGTGAATGTGATGAATTCGCATCCACACCAGAACACCTGGCCGAGGAGGTGGTAAGAATCATAGGGGTTGGTGAAGTTGAAGTAAAGGCCGGTGACGAAGTCTTTGTTGCCGTTGGCGCCGTCGTATTGTTCCTAGAGCTGAAATATGGTCGGAGTGCCCGCGGGGAAGTGGCGGTAGCCAGCCCGCAGGAAGAAGTGAGCCAACTCCCTCGAGCCCCTCCACCTTGAGAAGGCCTAGACTCGTAGCTGGTTTTCGATGGCCTTGGTGGCGACCGCCTCTGGGGCGGTGGCGAGGCGATGGTAAGTATGATATTGAGCGCATGGTGGTAGGGGTGGTGGCGGCTCGTGAAGAAGAAGCGATGTCAGAAATGGCTTAGAGATGGGGTTGCACGACTAAGTGTGTGGGAGGGGTGAGGCAATGGTGTGCCCTTATATGGCCGCAGTGCAGCGGGGAAGCCAAGTCGATGATATAAAGCGGCACATTAATTTGCATCCAGCGTGATTACATTCCGCGTGAAGCGCGCAAAGCGTTTAGGCAGCGTGTGAGATCACGAGGGCCCGTGAGATGCACCGATCGACATCCTCTGTTACCTCAGTATCTATCTCCACCATGCTGCCAGGTGACCTCTTATTCACCTCTGCTTTAAAACTATACAACATCCTAAATGTATTTTCCTAGTCTCCATATAATGATTTTATTGCCCTTTGTTTTCCTTCCGATCTGTAGTATATTTCAGCATAATGGGGTACTGCTTTTCCAAGTCAACTTTAAGTTTCTTTGCTGTCATGTTTGGTGCCTTGGCTAAAATAGGAATTATCTTCTCTGTAACCCAAAGTTGTGATGTCATCTTTGAAACTCTCCATGAACTGGTCATACAAGTATGCTGATAGGGGATTTGATTTACTTCTACTGTACTTCTATCAGGTTGGCGTCTAGCAGATATGTACCATTTGCAAGGTTGGGCGCCCCCATCAAAACCTTTGTATCTTGCATAAAACTTGCTTTTTTCAGTCCACATAGTCTTGGCATCAAACTCAGGTTTCACTACATAAGTCTTAAAACACATCCTAAACTCATTCATGTTTGGGAACAATTTCCCAACTTCAATAACAGGGTTTTCTTTATCATACAAATTGACTAGTTCATCATTATGTGCAGCATCTACTTCATCTACAGCATCTTTCATCAACTCTTGATCAACATCTTCAGAGAATGGCCTATTTCTGTTTGCATCAGCAGGCATCGCAGAATCATTGTCTTTATACTTATCTTTATCATATATAGGAATACCAAACATTTTTGCAATTTTAATGTAACTCATTGGTGCAATCACCAAATCAGTATCTTCTGAAATTTCTACTGCATTCCAATCAACTGTAGCTACCTTTGTAGCACCTTAACATTCCTCCTATGCAGCTGCATCTGCTAGAATTGCCACTTCAGTAACTATGGGCATAATATGCCTTTGTGAAGCCCATTCATCATCTGCAAATCGTGCGACCATAGCTGTGAGCAACATATCCAACTTTGGAGCAGATTTCAGATCAACAAGCTCTGTATAAAATATTGCATATTTTCTTGTCCAACCATCTTGCCGGTCAATTTTAGAAACCAATTCATCTCCATCCTCAATTCTAACATACTCATCCTTCCAATTATCGAAATGTAGCAGTGACACTTCTTGCTCTGGACCCCAAGCTATACTCTTCCCAATTTTCTGCACCAAATTCTTCACAACCTTCTTCTCCATGGACTGTAGGTCCTAAGGATCTATCTCTAAAAATTCAATCTCCCATGTAAAAAATGTATCCCTCTTGATGTTTCGCACGCTACCATCACCTAGCTTGGCCTTTGAAGGAAAGAATTTGACTGTCATTTCGAAGGTCCGGGCACTACCCCCCTGTTTTGTCAATGTCGAACAGTGTGAGATAATTGAAGCGGACGGAGCCCTAATCAAGTTCAGAACCAGCTACAGAGGGAAATTACCGATTTAAGGAACTCTCTCCTCGCTCGCCCATGTCCTTCATCCCACGGACACCTCTCCCCTGTTTAAAATCGGTAACACAACATGAGGCGACTGCGGACGGCCAGATCCCCAAATTAAGCAGTGAGGACGGGACTAGGATGCAAAATCATACCGTCGCCGAGGAAGAAAGCTACCGTCAAGCCGTAGGAAGAAATCGCCGCCCGTAGCTACGAGCGAGCACACTCCTCTGTCGGGGTGCCCCCTCTGTCGTGGCGACTAAGTTGGACCCACCCGCCATCGTGGCAACTTATGTGGGACCCACTTGGCGCCAACTAAGCTGAGGCCCATCTATCGGGTAAGTTAACTTCTAGTCTAACCCAACCTCACCCCTCACTTAAGAGCTAGACGGCCATTTTCTCGGCGTGGCTATTTCTACATTGAGATGCATCCCACTCACACATGAGCTATTCCAGCCAACATAGTCGCTTTCTGGACAATTCACCTCAGCGACGTTGCCACGGAGGCTATAAGCCCGACGCCTTCCTTCATGTGGGAACAGCGTAGTGCAGTGCTCGGCTGAGGCCACGGAGAATGTTGTGAACGAACTCGTGATCCTTGACGCGGGAGCCAAGGTCGCCCGGCATATCAGCCATGTGCTTCATCTTCGAGGTGTAGATCACGACAGAGTGATCGCCCTAGTTGAAACCGTGGAACTCGTCGCGGAGGAAGGTGGCCCGGGTGTCGCAGTTGTTGCGGAAGACGGAGCGGATGGAGCGCCATAAAGAACCGGCGGTGGCGTCTTTGGTGTCAACGATGGCCAGGGTGGAGAGGGTGCCTGTGCCATCATACCATGAGACGATAGCAAAGTCGTTGAGGACCCAATCATAGGTGCCCTGGGCAGGGGAGCGATCGATGTGATCCCAAAGATTAAACTTGTAGAGGGAGGTGAGGAATGGGCGGCTCCAGAGACCGTACTTGTCCTTCTCATAGTCGAGCATGATGAGGACGTGATCGCAGATGCGGAGGGCCTGGAGCTGTGGGGTGGGGAGCGGGAGAATGCAACTCTACCGTGCACGGTAGATCACGTGCATGACCCACCTCTTCTCTTTTTGACTTTTCTAAGATTCTAACGTGTATTGAATTCTCTCTCCTTCAACACTAGTACATTTAGTTTTAATACTAAAAACTTTTATATCTATTGAATCTTAAGTTTATTTTATGAACCGTTCGAATATTTTATTTTTTAGCGACGAGAGCTTTAAAATAAGACCAATATCGAATACTTTTTAACTACTTTTGAAAATTGACTTTTGAAACTTAGTAAAACTTGGTGAAACTTAGTGAAAAATTTCTCTAGAACAATTTGTTTCAGAATATTTTAAATTTGGCTGGTCATAGTTAAAAATGTTTGCGAATTATCTTAAATTTTATTTTGGAAACACAATTATTTCATATCTTGTTTTATTGTGTATCATTATGTTTGAATGTGTTTCGGAATTCAAATTTTGAATTTTGCCAAAACAGACTCTTTTTAGGCTTGTTTAGAAGATCTCATCAAAATAAATACGCATATTCAAACGAATTTTTAAGCTGATATATATTTCAATATATATTGCTCTTTTAAGTTCACTACCAAAATTAAATTTACGTACTAAAAAATGACAGAGATAGTACTAGTGTGGGGTATGCTACATGCAAAGATTCTTTTCAAATACTAATCTTAAAACAAACACAAGAGATCAAAGGTGCAGGCATGCACGGTACCTAGCATGCATGCTAGAATTGCCATTCTGGTGGTGGGGAGCGGCTGAGTTGCAACGGGGATGCCAAAGTTCTCGACGGAGCCGTCAGGAGTAGTCGATGAGGGAGCTCATGGCAGAAACGGGAGGGTGGGCAGCGGCAGAGCCCGATGATAGCAGATGACAGCAGTACAACCAGCGCAAATCTCCTATAACAGACTACAAAGAGATTGGCCGGACTCCTATCTAGCTAGCTATTGTTACAGCATATGTACAACTAACTAACAGAGATATATTCGCTAACAACGCCGGCTCTCCGACGATACGTCAGCGACCAGCTTCCGGAGCGCGCATTTTGAGAATGACACATCTCTCCGGGCAACAAACGGGTGAGCAAGCAGCTCCGCCACCGACGCCCTCTTACGGTAGTCTTTGTGCAGGCACGAGGCGACGAAATCCTGAAGCTCCGGCGACGCCTGGCCGTCGGACAGCGCGGGCGCCTCACCGAAGCAGACAGCACACATGAGCGCCGCCCAGCTCGGCTGCTGACCGGCAGGGAGGAGCGGGTACCGGCCCATGAGGAGCTCCAGGATTGTCACGCCAAAGCTCCAGACGTCGGCGGCGTGTGGGTCGTAGTGCCCGCCGTGCGCCTCCGGGTCGAAGCGCTCGGGGCTTAGGTACGCGGTGGTGCCCACATACGACGTGCACTTGTCGCCGGCATGGGCGAGCACCTTGGCGATGCCGAAGTCAGCAACCTTTACTTCCCCCGCCGTGCTGGCGAGAAGGTTCGCCGGCTTGATGTCGAGGTGCACGATGCGGCGAGCGTGGAGGTACGCCAGGCCCGACAGAGCCTGCGCAGCCACCTCCGCGAGCGCTGCCTCCGGGAACGCGCCCTGCAGGCGGCTCCGGATTGAGTCGAGCGATCCGCCGTCCACCAGCTCGAGGAGCATCGCGACGTCGCCGGAGGCGGCGGCCGGGAGGACGGAGTGGCACCGGACGACGAACGGCGAGGCCGTGCGGCTGAGGATGTCCGCCTCGGCTGCCGCCGCGGGGTTGTCATAGTGCTGGACCTTGAGCGCGTAGAGCGCGCTCGTCTCCCGGTGGCGAACCTTGTACACGGTGCCGCCGTTCCCTCGGCCGAGGACGGCGAGCTTGTCGAAGTCGGCGAGGCGGAATTGGCTGGACATCGCCGTTGGGGTCGAGGCTTTTATCCCCGTTGGCGCGGGCGCCGGCGTGAACGTGGGGTTGGGACGCTGGCCGGCGACCCGGGGCGGGACCGGCAGCGACAGGTGCAGCTGCGGAAGTCGCTTCTCCCTTATGAGAGCCATGTGCTATGATTGTACTCTAATTAAGCTGTGCACTTGAGTTAAAGTGATCTGAGCAACTGATTTGGGTTGGATCAGCTGAGGGATTCCTCATTTATACTTGTACAATCTGACACAAAGTATATATCTCTGTCTGTGTAGCTTTCACCAAATCACACTCAAATAAAGACTGCGAGATGGAGGAAATATTTTATTTTCGCTTTCAGTGTCCATTAATTTACACCAAGTTTTACATGAGACCTACACAGAGTCACAGGTAGGCCTTCTCCATGTATGAGGTGGATTCTAGATTGTGTTTGGGTTTAGTTCTCATGGGGGATAGTAGAATACAGCCGCCTGATGATTGATTAGTACTCCTATATAGTAACACGTTGCTCGGCGGCCGTCAGAGATTAACAAAGCATTCCTGATCAAGTGGAAGAACATGGCGTCGAATGGGATCGCCTACTTGCAAACAGACAGGCATCCTTGGCATGCTGCCCGTCTATTGGGACGAAAGGGATACGTATGAGAGCTCAGTCGTCCGTGTGAAAATGGCCATTGTCAACTCAACACTCGGCCGGGAGTCAAAATCTTGAAAAACTTTAGTTCCACATATCTCAAGAAAATAGGGCAAAAATATCACCGAGTCGTGTAATAGGTCTACTAAATACTAGTAATGTTTTTGATTATTAGAGTTTTTTACTTAGCTTAAAAGATGTTATGTGACGTGTGTCTTCATGTGTGTCCCTCCTTAGAACGCAGCACGCCATGGCCGGCACCTGGGCCGTTTTGATCATTTTTTTATTAAGGCCTAATTCTGCCATGATGTTGTTGCTCTGTTGCGTTGTGGCTGAGGTGTCTGCTGACGAGAAAAGGCGGCTTAAAAATATAGGATCAGCGAAACATCTCTAATTTAGTTTTATCGTCACTGACTTACAGTAACGTATACTAGCTAAACACGCGTGCAAAGAGTATGGATGGCACCCGCAAGGTTTGGGGCCGGGTTTGACATCCTATACCCGCCCCGGCCATTCTACCCTCCCCCATACCCGCCACTGGGTCCAGAAATTCACCAGACCCGCAACCCGGTGAGTTTGCGAGTACCCGACGGGTCTGCACGGGGGAGGCTATGTTGGGCCTGCATGGCGGTCCACGAGATCTGGCGAGCGGTGGAAGCGGTGCTTAGGCATGTGCGGCGATCCTAGGGATCTTGCGGCGGTGCTCCCCTCCTCAACGAGCCTTCTGTCTAGGGATTTCAATTTAGGATTTCAGTTTAGAATGATCAATGTAGCCTTTCTGGTTAGGGATTCATGATGATCAATGTAAGATTTCAGTTTGTTTATTTTGTGTAGACCATGGTGGTGGTTTGTGACGATTGATGTAGGATTTCAGTTTCATGCTTACGGTGTTAACCTGATGTAGGACATCATGATGAGTAGCTCACCTAATCTATCTGCTCCATCTCATTGTTGCTTGACATTTTATAGACGCATCCTGTCAATGTAGTCCCAAATTGAGCTAAGTATATGTCCAAACCTCCGATAGTATGTGAACCTTCTACGTGAAAGTTTGCCATGAATAGGATTTGTGAGATGAGGAAAACCGATATCCAATGTCGCAATGAATTCAGAATAGGCACCTACAGAGTGTTAGCAACGATGTTTTTGACTTCAATGAACTTGCAGTCACCCCTAGTCAGATTTACAATCACCTAAGAAAGTGGAGACAACAATAGATCCTTATGTGCAAGCTTATTGAACTTGAATGAGTCACATGGTATAAGGAGACCGTGACCATTCTCATGAATGATGACAAGTTGATTACATGCCTCATGGTTAGATAGCATAACACTACCTTTTCACTAGTTCTTAACCTACATGTTTAGCTGAGTTAACACTGTTTTGTCAATCTTAGGAGAACCGAAAGAAAGATGAGTTCTTGAACAAGCCCATAGTGAAGTATGATCATATGAAGATGATCTATGAGCCTAGGTATGTTTATACTATAAAATCTTCAGTCCACTCTTACTGATCCATGCTAAAGACTACCTTGCAAACAACAAAGATGAATGCACCATCGATGCTGGGACGATAGTAGTTAGCACAAGGATGCAGCTACACAAGCACTACTTCTTGTGTGCCTACTTTGCTACAACTTTTCTGTATGATGGTGGTCATGATTCGTTGATGAATGTCATGCATATTTTGAGAGGTGGTTCAGTATCCCCTCCGTTAGCTAGCACTTGAGGAAAACTGATGGCATGTCCGTGATATATTGGGAGGTGATATTTATTAACCCGTCTAAAGAACGATAAGTTCTTGAACAAGCCCATAGTGAACTATGCTTAGATAAATACGATCTACGAGCCTAAGTATACTACCAAACTCTTCAATCCATGCTTCCTGACAACAAAGATAAATGTACCATAAATGTCGAGATGAAAGTAACTAGCATTAGGATCTGGCAACACAAGCACTATTATTATTGTTACTGCTTTGCTACAACTTTGTTGTGTGACGGTCATCATGATTCGTTGATGAATGTCATGCATATTCGGAGAGGTGGTTTAATATCCCCTCCATTAGCTAGCACCTAATGAAAATTGATGCCAGCCCTGTAATATTTTGGGAGGTAATGTTTATTAACCCTTCTAATGATGAACTTATGATCTATCATGAGTTTTTGTTGGTTAACTCGTGGTACATTGGTAATTAGGATAATTGTTAGTTTCAGTGGTACTGCCTTGTACCATCTCCTTATGATGAAGGGATTATTATGAACTCTTTATTTTGAACATGATATTGATTGAGTGTTGGATAATCTCACCACTTTAATGTAAGTGGTAACCACAAGAAATGAACCTTACTACGTGGTTAGGGAGGCGGATGTACAACTCATCCACCTAGATTCAAGTTCTCACGAATGTGGATTTGAGTTCTTATTATTTCAAAAACCAAATCGTTGTAGGGCTTCCCCTACCGCATTCCCTTTAAAAAAGTGGTAACCACATTCAACCTTATTATTTGGGAAGCCTTCCACATTTAATTTGCACTAATTTTGCTAAGAAATGCAGTCACCCAAATTTCAGGATGTCATATCCCTCCTCATGCAAAAAAAATGATATGATATTAAACAAAATATAGAACATGATTCCGAGTGCGTTTTGTGAGACCATGCCCCATGTTATGTTCGAATGGGTCACAAAAACCGTCCATGCAACCAATCAGCCCTTAGAGATGGTGATACTAGGGTGACATGTATGTTTGGAGAGCGCACATGAGCATCCACTCTCGTTAAAAACGAATGAAAATCCACACCAGGAAAATCCATTGCGTTTTCAACTTTGACCATATGCTGCTACTATCTCCATTCCAGAAAAGAAGACACATAAATGTTCCAAAAAGTCAAATAAAATATTAAGTTTGACCAAGTATACACAAAAAACTATCACTTATTATAATACTATTACATATGTACATACCATGTGAAAATATATTTTATAATGTACCTGATGATATAGATTTTATAGCGTAGATTTTAATACTTTATTCAACAACGTTGGTTAAACATAATTTAACTTCCTATAAAAGAGGCTCCATTTTTGGACTGAGGTAGTAGACCATACACAATTACACACAAGTACACAACGGTACCCAAATTCAGACATCCAACCATTTAGAGAAAATTGCACATAACACCAATGTTTGGTGCCATTGTTGTACAAAACACATAATAAAAACACATATTGGAGCTGACCCATATTGTTGTCTAAGTCATTGCAGCTAGCCCAAACAAAGATGATTTAGGACCTTAACGTATTTCTCTACCGTATACCATAATATACAACAATTTTAAAAAATGGGCAACAAAAATTTGGAAAATATAGAGATTATTTTATGCATATACAAAATTTGCAAAATAGCCAGCTAAGTAGGGGGATAGCTGTACACCCCAAGCACCATAAGATCACATAGTTTCTGATAAAGGATGCAAACGGAATCCCCACGCCACTAACATTGTTCTAACCGAGTGCATTTTTAGATCGACCAATATGCTGGTTTATTTTTTTCACAAACTTCTGTTGACAAACGGTGTCCTACTCGTTGGTTTATTTCTTCAGAAATTTTTAGTGTTGCATGGACACGGTGCCTACAACTACATGTGTTTTGATTGTTTTGCATGCAAAAAATTCAAGGGGGTGCCTCAATTCTAAAATAAAACTTACATAAAACAATGTCGTGGATGGCCATATGTATCTGCGCTCAAACTTATCAACAACGGCAAGTGCTATCTTAATTGTCACTCATTCATTGAGACAAAATAGTTACATGGAAGGCCGTCAACAGTCAGGTTACCATGATGGCAATACTTTTTGCAGAGATGCGTGATAGATTTTTAAAGAGGTGTGTTTTCTAATGTATTATTTGTTCTCACGAGGAAAATGACAAATGGCAATGATGTTGTTACATATTCGTGAATGCTGCATACACACTCCACATCTCCAACGAAAAGAAAAATTATCTTGGACGATGCGGTGACCCAGCATACCACTACATGTGTAGTATACTATAGTCATTGACATGACATCCACAGAACACCGTTCCATAAATATCACATCCCTCAAAATGGTACAACAGAAACATTGCGGGTCCATATTACAAATATACACACATTATTATTATTACAATACCAGAAGTTCAAGACTTCCTAAAGATTCAACTTACAAACCAAAATATAAAGTGTTTCAGCGGAATTTAAAAGTAGCAACTCCGACTAGGAGTTGAGCTCAGCAGCTTAATCTATATCATCGACACCGTAGCGGATTTCGTAATCCACTCCTTCAACACCTCCGGACAGATCAGGTTCCTCGTAGAACACATCTTCTTGACATTCGGCTGCATACATTGGCACGTCTTCGGGATCCTTAGAGTCTAAGCAAGGGATTAAAGGAAACGATGAGTAACAGCGTTACCCAACAAGTTCATTGTATGCAAGGTGGGAAGTTTGATGCTCTAACTACCACCTCGGATTATAAATCCTTGGCACTATGCAATTTTGTAAATCTTTCTTCAAAGATTGATTTTATTATGGAAATCTATGACAATCAGCCTTCACAGGTTGACCAGAACTTTCATGGAGTTCCTTTCCTGTCGCGTTCGTAGCTCCTTCCCGGAACAAGGAGTAACAAGTTACATTTTTTACACTCTGCAGAGGTGCGTTACTTTACCCATGAGAGATCAACTCCTTGTTGCACAACCGGGCGTACTTTCCCATCCACAATTCCATAATGTGGGGCCCAGTAGTTGGTCCAAGCCAATCACTGCCCCCTTCATGACCTCGCATGCCTCCTTGGTGTACACCATGCCCACATAATGAATTACGGCTATGGTTTGTACAAACCGTTAGATGCCAAAATTACCGTGGGACGATGAGGGTTCCCACCCATATGCTACATATCCTCTACGAATTACCAATTAATATGCCTCTGAGGATAACAGCCACGACCTGCACATCCGGCTTCATGCGAGAGGAAGAAGATACATCTGACTTCTCCGTTCTATTCCAAATCTCATGGTTAACGCGTAATATACGGCGCTAGAATCACTGATGTCAGGGGTTATTAAGTCCCTAACTGTTCATCATTAGTGCAAATAGAACTCTAAGTTCTATTGCTCCATCATATCATCACTTAGGATGATACCTAAGATTTAGTATCTTGAGAAAATAGTGTTTTTGTCTTTTTCTATAGTATAGATGATAACACACAATTTGCAAATACTTTAATAAAGACTCTTCAAAGGACACGAGCAAGTGATGAACTTGCCTTGTGATGGCAAGGTAGTGAAGTCTGATGCTTGCCTTTGGACCTTGAGCTTCTATGTCTACAAAAACATCATTATTGCCCGGTAAGGACAATATTTAAAGAGGCAAAATGATTATGCAAAGTAATGTAATGCATCATTTAATTTGATATGTATTTTCCCCATTATTAATAAAATTCTTTAAAATAATAAAGGATTTATAAATATTAATTTTTTAATATTTATAATGGAATATGGTATTCTTTTATTTTATTTCTCTTTTATTTGACTTTTATTGATTTAATAATTCTTTTAAGAATTATTATTTAAATATCAAAAATTGTTATTAAATATTTGTTTAGTATTTTTATAAAATACTACAATATTAATATATGATGAAAGTGAATTTTAATTAATTTTATCACCTTTCAATAATTTTGTAAAATTCCATAAGGATTATAAAAATTACAAAATTCTTAATAAAATTTATGTGTCTAAAATTTTATTTCTTAATTTATTTGGATAGTGTGGATTATTGTGAATCAAAAAATATTTTATTTATAATTTTTGGATTTTTATTTTATTTTCTAGAATTTTATTGATTTTAGGGGCATTTTGGTCTTTTCCTATTTATTAAAACAGATTTCAATTGGCTTGGGCTGGCCATTTGGGCTTATTGGGCCCCTGTGGCCCAATAGGGTAGGGTCAAAATTATTACCCCGAGGGGTTTAGGCCTACCCAGCCCACTCTCTCACTCTGTCTCTCCTTCGTTCTCATCTCCCCTCTCACTCTCGACCCTGGGAATTCTGCATCGCCCGGCGATGGCATTGTCAGCCCTCCACAGCCCTTTGCCGTAGTGTAAAGGCGAGGTTGGCGACTATTCTCGTTCATCTGGTCCAATTCGATTTGACTCCGGAGCTTCCCTGTGGCTAGGCTCACCCCGTTCCTAAACCCTAGGGTTTGGGGAAGTGCTGCCGCCACCGTGATCCCTCCTGTGGTGGTGTGCTGTGTTCGTGTGCTGCTGTGGCCACCGCCGTGGCTGGTGCAGGTTGCAGCGCCCTATAGGGTGCTCCCTGTGCCGCCGCAGGCTCGTCGGCCAATCTTCTTCCTCTTCCATTCGTCAGCGAGGACCCCGGGTAAGTTGCCTCTATGGATCTTGGCTCATCCTATCACCATGAATTTCTCTATGTGTATCTAGTGGCTACCCTTGCCTAGTGACTATGTTCTGATTAGGGTTCATCTCCTAATTAGTGTTCTTGTTCGGATTAGGGTTCATAACCCTCTGTTGATCATATCCATGATGCTTTGGATCTAGTGGTGATCATCCTTGAGCATGATGAATGATTGTTTGTTGTGGATCATTATTTGTAGTTGGCTTTGGTGATGCTAGTGGCTTGTCAGACTTCACCCAGTGGTGATTTACTATTATCCAATGTTACTGTTTCTATGAAATCCCCAATTGGAAATGTTGTTGATCTGAGAACTTTCCACTGTCAAGATGTTTATACTGACAGTGATTCTATCAGTAAGTGTTTACTGCATTTATAATGGTTGGCTTGTATGAGAATATACATACTGAATATAATCATTACATGTTAATGATTTTCTATGGATGTATAGATAAGTTTGATGTTGATTCCTCGCTTTTGGCTTTAGGAAGATTATATTTAGTGGCTTGTCCCTTTTTATTTGTGAGATCTAATTAAAGATTGGGATTAGCTCATTAGAACTTATCCTTGTGATACCATTATAAACTGGCACACAAGTGACTGGGTCCTATTTCTGAGCTTAGCTCTAACAATGCTTGTGATTAATATTGGCAAGATAAAATGAAAGCTTCTTTTAACTCTCCTGCCTATGATGTTGGTCTGAGGATCTAGGATTTTAAGTCCTAGTTAGTTGAGCAAATAGTTTGTTTTTATCTTGCAAGATTAGAGGTGCTACTCCCTGGGAGATGTGCCTGATGCGATAAGAACAAAGGAAGAATTATTTAAGTTGCATATGCTAACACCAAACTCTGTGAGGCTGGTCTGAGAGATTGGTGCTTTTGGCTTAGTTTGATTTTTGATATTTATACTTGAAATCTCTAGGATAGATTCACCTCACTTGGGTGATTATTGAGAGATTGTTTCATAAAACAACACATGCTTACATCTAGATAATATGATTAGATCATGTGATGGTTTTATGATACTCACCACAAAAGCGATGATTATGGAATTGGGTGGTGATGTTGATCTTCTTGATTAGATCTGTCCTTCCGCCTCTGATGTTGTTCTTGTTTTTACGAGCTCACATGCTTGACCTTGAGCTAGCTTGCTCCTCCTAGCTCTGGACTTGGCCTTGTTGTCCACCTGATCCTTCCCCCTCCTTATGTCACCATCTGGTGATGTTTGGTTCATCTTTGGTGGTTTGGTTTGGCTGCTGGTTATTGTGCTTGGTTTAGCTGCTGGCTGCTGAGCTTGATGTGTATGAACAAGAAATGGTGTTGGGGTGCTTCCCACGGTTGTCTTGGCGAGTTTTGTTTGTATGGCTGTTGTTCTTTGTCTTGTGACACACACCATGCATTTAGGTGTGTGTGTTGCTGTGCTTGCTGCACCTTGTGGATATGCTCTGGGACTTGAGAGTTACTTTGATCTGATTACTTTTACCTGGCTGGTGAAACTTGCCCCTCTTGCTGTCATTTGACTTTTTGGCTTAAAATTTATGAAAGATAGATTCTTTCATATTGGTGAAACTTGCCCCTTTTATAAATTACTCAGTGATAAATCTTGATCAGTGCACTTCACTGACAAGTCTAAGAATAAAACAATACTAACCCTAACCTTCTTTATTTTTTTATCAGTGTTTATTTTGCAGGTACAGATTTGAAGATGAAGATTTTAGTTTAGGTTTTATTTATAGAATAGTTAATGTAATCTTATTTATTCTTTTGTAATTTTCATTTTATTATTTTGTAATAAAGATTATATTATTATCAATAAAGAAATATTCTTATTCTTTATTTATTTGCTATTGTGAAGTTTGTGGATAATTTCAATAAGTTATATTTTGTAACTTATTTATTGAATGAAAATATGAAATAGATACTCATATTCTTAATTGTTTTCTTTAGATAAAGTTTGAGTTATATTGATTAACTCTTAATTAAATCAAGATTCAAACCTTATTCATAAATCATTTGAATAATAATTCAATCACTCAAGTTTAAAATTCAAATTCATTTTCCAAAACACATAAATCCTCAAAGATCATATCAAAGTCTATAGCAATCATCCTTTAAGACTAAACCTAATCTCAAAGTATGAAAGAAACCTTGATCACTTTAGATTTTTATTTGGCGAAAAATTTACCCACATTTTCATAGATGAATGTATGCAACATTTCAAATTCCTAAATCTACCCTTCGTTGGTTCCTAAATCTTTGGGATATTCTGGACTTCCCCCTTAAATTAAATTTCGTCCCGAAGTTTATGGAGATGTACCTGAATAGTTCAGGATAGACTTTTCTTAAATCCTCTTCTTTTTCCCACATAGCTTCCCTTTTAGGGTGATGTTCCCACTATACTTTGCAATACTTGATTGCTCTGTTCCTCAATCTTTTCCAGTTTTGTTCCAAAACATTATAGGGCTTTTCAACATAGGTCAAGTCTGCTTATAATTCTATCTCCTGGTGTGTGATTGCATCATCCGGAACTTTCAAACATTTACAAAGTTGCGACACGTGGAAAACATTATGCACTTGAGCTAATCTTGATGGTAACTCTAAAGCATAAGCTATAGTTCTATTCTGACTCAATATCTTGAATGGTCTGATGTATCTTGGACTCAATTTTCCTTTAAATCCGAACCTTTTCACGCCTTTCATTGGACTTACTTTCAAATATACCATATCTCCCAATTCTGGATGCCATGATCTTCGACTTTGATCCGCATAACTTTTCTGCCTACTCTGGGCTATTTTCAGTCTATCCCTGATCTTATTAATGATATCTTGTCTTTCCTTGATATAATCTGGCGCAAATTCTTTGTTGCTTCCAGGCTCATACCAACATATTGGTGATCTACACTTCCTTCCATATAGAACTTGGTATGGAGCTGCCTTCAGACTACTCTGATAGCTATTATTATAAGAAAATTCTACCAATGGTAGATGATCTTCCCATGTACCTCCAAAATCTAGTGCACAAGCTCTTAACATGTCTTCTAGTATTTGATTTGTTCTTTCAGTTTGACCTCCTGTCTCAGGATGATATGTTGTGCTGAAGTCTAACTTTGAACCAAGTGCTTCATGCAATTGCTTCCAAAATGCTGAAGTAAACATTGATCCCCTATCAGTTATGATCTTTTTGGGTACTCCATGCTTACTTACAATCTCTTTGATGTAAACTTCAACTAGCTTCTCGGCATTATCTTTCTGATTTACCGAAATAAAATGTGCACTCTTAGTGAGTACATCCATAATTACCCATATCATATCCTTCCATTTAGGTGTCATAGGCGATCATGATGAAGTCCATACCTACTTCCTCCCACTTCCATTCAGGAATTTCCAAAGGTTGTAATGGTCCTGCTGGACTTTGATGTTCAGCCTTCACCCTTTGGCAAGTATGGCATTTAGATACATATCTAGCAATATCTCTTTTCATGTTATTCCACCAGAATAATTCTTTCAAATCCATATACATTTTAGTACTTCCTGGATGTATAGAATAAGGTGTTTCATGTACTTCTCTGAGTATGACATCTCTAATCTCAGTCACATCTGGAACACAAAGACGGTCTTGAAACCATAAGGACAAATATGCTCCAAGGTGAAAAACGGATTTTTGACCTTGAGATATCCTCAAATTTCCTCACAATAAAAGGATCTTACGCTTGATGTCTAAAATTTCTTGCTTAAGATCAACATCACGCTTTCTGCAACTACCTGCATAGTAGTTAATCCTCCAAGAACCTCTGTTCTAATGAATTGAAGCTCTAATCTTTCCAAGTCCATTTGTAACTCTTTTGGTAACTCCCGATTACTAGGCTGAATATCTGCACTCTTTCTGCTGAAAGCATCAGCTACAACATTTGCTTTCCCTGTGGTATAGTTGATTGTTAAATCATAATCCTTGATTAGTTTCAACCAACATACATCTCATATTCAATTCCTTTTGGTGAAAAATACTTGAGACTTTTATGGTTAGTGTATAACTCACATCTGGCTCCATATAGAAAATGTCTCCATCCTTTCAGCGCAAAAACTACTGCTGCTAACTCTAAATCATGAATTGGATAGTTGACTTCATGTGTTTTCAGTTGTCTTGAACCATAAGCAATGACTTTCTGATCTTGCATTAATACACAACCCAAACCTTCTTTAGATGCATCACAATATACCGTGAAGTCCTTCCATGTTTCAGGAACTGCTAAGATTAGGGCTGTGGTTAACCTGTTTTTCAACTCCTGAAAACTTGCTTCACACTTCTCATCCCAGTTGAATGGTGTATTCTTTCTTAGCAATTTGGTCATTGGTCCGGCTATTTTGGAGAAACCTTGAATGAATCTCGATAATACCCAGCCATTCTAAGAAACCTCAATTTGCTTCACATTGGTTGGTGCAGTCCACTCTAGTACTGACTGAACTTTAGATGGATTTATAGCAATTCCATCCTTACTGATCACATGACCGAGGAATTCTACCTTATCTAGCCAAAATTCACACTTATTGAACTTAGCATAAAGTTTGTGTTCCCTTAGAGTTTGCAATGCTATTCTCAAATGATCAGCATGTTCTTCCTTGTCCTTGGAATATATCAGAATATCATCAATAAAGACTATGACGAACTTATCCAGATATGGCATGAAGATTTTGTTCATAAAGTTCATAAATATTGCAGTTGCATTGGTCGAACCAAATGGTACTACCGATACTCATAGTGTCCATATCTTGAGACAAATCTTTGTCTTTGGAACATCTTCCGGTTTGATTTTTATTTGATGGTATCCAGATCTTAAATCGATCTTTGAGAATACTCCAGCTCCTTTCACTTGATCAAACAAATCTTGAATTCTTGGTAAAGGATACTTATTCTTGATAGCGACATTGTTTAGATTTCTATAATCTCCACACATTCTTCTTCCACCATCTCTCTTATCCACAAAGATTACTGGTGTTCCCCATGGAGATACACTTTCCTGAAAAAATCCTTTTCTGGCTAACTCATCAATTTGCTCTTTGAGTTCTTTTAACTCTTTGGGTCCCATTTTATATGGTGCTTGAGCTATTGGTGTTGTACCAGAATTAGGTCAACGATGAACTCTATCTCCGTGCAGTGGCATTCCGGTAGCTATCTTTGGAAAACATCTTGAAATTCATTTATTATAGGAATATCTTCCAATTTGACCTCTTTCATTGAGTTCAACAGATCCACCATGATATGGTGTGTTTATCGCTTGGTAAACTATCCTTGCTCCACTTGGAGTTTTGATTGAGGCAGTTTCTCCTCATAGTTTATCGAGCTACATGTTTCATCATCAATCCATTCCCGGCCTCTTGCAATTCCCTTCAAAGGAATCACATAAAGGTCTGCGAAATATGTACAACCACAGATCGAGATAACCTGATCTTGTTTTATGTGGCGTACAATCACATTCCCTCCTGTCGTAACTACGGTCATAGGACTTTCTAACGTTGCCCTTCTAATCCCGAACTTATCACAAAATTCTTCAGAAATGAATGAAGTAGTTGCACCAGTATCAAATAGAACTTTGCCAGGATTGGTAAGGATATTGAGCGTACCTATCACTGCATGCTCCGAATTATCCACCTCCTCGAGGGTTGCACAATCCTAGTTTCCTGGTAGGTCGGTTCCTCTTTCCATTATTTCCTCCTTTATTAGGCTATACATTTCCTCCACTGGCTTGTCCTCCTCCCTTGGTAGGCCAACCTCCTGGTGGTTTTCTCGGAGAATCGGGCTTGATATGCCCCTTCTGAACACAACCATAACAGATCACTACAGGCTTTTTGCATTCCCTCTGGAAATGCCCTGGAATTCCACAATTGTTACAAATAACATTCCTTCTCGGATTGGATTGATTTCCACCACTGCCCTTGTTATTGTTATTGTTATTGTTGCCATAATTCATGTTCTGAGGTTTGAATTCCAGATTGGGTTTAGGTTTGCTTGCCTGAATTCTCTTGGTTTCCTTCTTGGCTCTCTTCCTCCGATCCTCTTGGACATTCTTGTAATCATCTTCGAAAGTAATGGCTGCATCCAGCAACTGCTGATAAGTTTGCTTATTGGCTAACCTTAGCTGCATCTTCACAAATGGATTTAGCCCACGCAGAAAACGTTTCTTCCACTTCTCTTCAGTGTTGACATCCTCCTCAGCATAGCGAGGCAGTTGACTGAACTCCTGGATGTACTTCATGACACTAGTATATCCTTGCTGAAGCTCCTTAAATTCTCTCCGCTTCAACTCCATAACACTTTCCGGAACATGATATTCACGGAATCTCTGCTTGAACTCTTCCCAGGTAAACTCCCTTCCTGGTTGTTGCATGACCAACTGATTTTCCCACCATGATGTTGCAGGTCCAGTCAGAAGATGAGTTGCATACCTCAATTTCTCCTCATCATTGCAACCTATAGTTTTTAGCTTCCTTTCGATTATGCGCTAGCCAATCTTACGCATCCATTGCTTGAGAGTTGATGCAAAAGGTAGCAGTCTTGCATGCAAATCAGATAGACTCACTCCTCCACCTTTAGGTGCCCTCGATTGCTCGCCCGACAACTCTTCCATGAACTTATTCTGGGTCTCTTGCATCATTTGCATGCACTGCATAAAGTTCTGCTCCATTAACGGCCTCATTGGTGGTGGTGGTGGTGGTAATGCTCCTTGATTTGCTGCATCTGCATCGGCCTTCTCTTTGGCCTCTCGCTCCATCCGCTGCTGCTCAGTTTCGCTTTCTACACCCGTATCCATGACCCTCTAGTCGTGCAACATAAAGCGAATACTCATAATTACATCATGCACATGTGTTCTGAGCTCGAATTTACGCATAGAACTAGTCACACAATGAAGATCCAAAGAAAATCCAAATGTGCATTTCACATATGATACATAATATCATAACAATACAAAGTCATTACAACATATACCATATAGGTATAATCACGACACTACCTTATTTATCTAACTATCTTATTTCCTTGGAGTACAATACACGATACTTGATATTTCTAACTAGTTGCCTACTTCTAGTAGTAACTATGCTCAGTCATACATTCCTGATGTCCAACCGTGATGACGTGTTGTTCATCACACAGTCTGTGGAACAAATGGCCTTCCAGAAGGAACATACTTTGTATCTAAAGTGTCAGGACTTGAGTCATTACTCAACCTGAGCGCATTGACTCCCTCCAGCTCAGCTGAAAAGTCTTCAGAAACATATTCAACATTATCTCCTGCCTGCATCTCCTGAGCTTCATTCCTTGAGTTATCAACAGGATACGCAAATCCTGCTGCTTCCCAGGTGCTCCCTTGGGAAAGATAGTTAAACACTGTATAATGTATATTCCTTGGGTTTTGAGAAGATGTTGATGATTCAAACACTCTCTCCTCAGGATCTTCTTTTTCATCCTGATTATCTATTGACATGGTGTTTCTACTACTGTTACTAGGGTTATTCCTTGCACCCATCCAGCTAGATTGTCCAACATTTCTGTCATAACCATCTGTGGACATCTGGTATTCATGAGATCCTTCACCTGACCCCATTCTCCAACCATCCGAATTCTCGATAGGAAGTTCTGAGTCAGAACCATCCTCTGAGCCCTATGGTACTACATACCTCATATCCATGGTAGGATCATGTATAGGGTCAGGTCTTGGTGAATAAGGATATGGTATAAAAGATTCGGGATCTATAGGTATATCCTTAAAGATGGGTGTCGAGCTACTACCTGCTTCCTTCTCTATTGGGCAGCTAGCGCTTACTCCTTTCGGATCAGTTAGATCCTCTAACATATCATTTTATCTTCAACAATCACTTGATGTGTCTTGTAAAAGAGCATAGCAGTGTTCAATATCTATCCATAAACTTGGAAGCTAACTTAGGATGCTTCTTAACCAAAGTAAGATGATCCGGTATAGGCTCAAGTCTATAGAATCATGAGGTATCACGGAGAATGTGCTACCTTCTAACTCCTTAGTTTTGCTCCGGATATTAGTTATAAGCCTCCACATGACAACATGATATCTTTGCTAAATGACTCCTACCTTCTCCTATAGGTAGATCGTGATATAATCCAAGCTCCTCTAGAAGTTGGATACTCACACGATACTTGGATAACATCCGGCCATCAAGGTAAGTGATAGTATTCACTCGATTTCTAGTTGGACAACTAAAGATCTTTAAAGTTGACGAAGTTGGTCTGTGAATGATCCTTGATAATCATCAAGAGTCTCCTCTTTCCTTACCAAAGTCTGTTTTGGAAACTTTGGTGCCATGATTCTGTATATTAGAAAAATAATTTTGATTAGTATCCAATAATATATTGCATCATAACAAAGAATTATCACATTAAAATATATAACAGAATATTCTCATTTGAATACCCATTATATTACTTTTAGAGAATTCTTTATCATTGCTTAACTTTCCTACAGGTAATACCCTTTACTAGGTTTCCAACCTAAGGTTAAAGCAATTCGCTCTGATACCAACTATGGTGACCCAGCATACCACTACATGTGTAGTACACTATAGTCGTTGACATGACATCCACAGAACACCGTTCCATAAATATCACATCCCTCAGAGTCGTACAACAGAAACATTGCGGGTACATATTACAAATATACACACATCATTATTATTACAATACAGGAAGTTCAAGACTTCCTAAAGATTCAACTTATAAACCAAAATATAAAGTGTTTCAGCAGAATTTAAAAGTAGCAACTCCGACTAGGAGTTGAGCTCAGCAGCTTATTCTATAGAGTTCATGTTGCTTGGCTCCGTTGGTTACTACTAACTAGGGATACTTAGTTGGACTCGTTATCATCGACACCGTAGCCGATTTCATAATCCACTCCTTCAACACCTCCGGACAAATGAGGTTCCTTGTAGAACACATCTTCTTGACATTCGGCTACATACATTGGCACGTCTTTGGGATCCTCAGAGTCTAAGAGAGGGATCAAAGGAAACGATGAGTAACAGCGTTACCCAACAAGTTCATTATATGCAAGGTGGAAAGTTTGATACTCTAACTACCACCTCGGATTATAAATCCTTGGCACTATGCAATTTTGTAAATCTTTCTTCAAAGATTGATTTTATTATGGAAATCTATGACAATCAGCCTTCACAGGTTGACAAGAACTTTCATGGAGTTCCTTTCCTGCCGCGTTCGTAGCTCCTTCCCGGAACAGGGAGTAACAAGTTACAGTTTTTACACTCTGCAGAGGTGCGTTACTTTACCCATGAGAGATCAACTCCTTGTTGCACAACCAGGCGTACTTTCTCGTCCACAATTCCATGATGTGGGGCCCAGTAATTAGTCCAAGCCAATCACTGCCGCCTTCGCGACCTCGCATGCCTCCTTGGTGTACACCATGCCCACATAATGAATTATGACTAGTTTGTACAAACCATTAGATACCAGAACTTTCGTGGGACAATGAGGGTTCCCACCCATATGCTGCATATCCTCTACGAATTACCAATTAATATGCATTCTACAAGGATAACAGCCACGACCTGCACATCCGACTTCATGCGAGAGGAAGAAGGTACATCTGACTTATCATCCCATTCAAATCTCATGGTTAGCGTAATATCTGGTAGCTAGAATCACTGATGTCAGGGGTTATTAAGTCCCTAACTGTTCATCATTAGTGCAAATAGAACTCTAAGTTCTATTGCTCCATCATATTATCACTTAGGATGATACCTAAGATTTAGTATCTTGAGAAAATAGTGTTTTTGTCTTTTTCTATAGTATAGATGATAACACACAATTTGTAAATACTTTAATAAAGACTCTTCAAAGGACATGAGCAAGTGATGAACTTGCCTTGTGATGGCAAGGTAGTGAAGTGCGATGCTTACCTTTGGACCTTGAGCTTCTATGTCTACAAAAACATCATTATTGCCCGGTAAGGACAATATTTAAAGAGGCAAAATGATTATGCAAAGTAATGTAATGCATCATTTAATTTGATATGTATTTTCCCCATTATTAATAAAATTCTTTCAAATAATAAAGGATTTATAAATATTAATTCTTTAATGTTTATAATGGAATATGGTATTCTTTTATTTTATTTCTCTTTTATTTGACTTTTATTGATTTAATAATTCTTTTAAGAATTATTATTTAAATATCAAAAGTTGTTATTAAATATTTGTTTAGTATTTTTTCTAAAATACTACAATATTAATATATGATGAAAGTGAATTTTAATTAATTTTATCACATTTCAATAATTTTGTAAAATTCCATAAGGATTATAAAAATTACAAAATTCTTAATAAAATTTATGTGTCTAAAATTTTATTTCTTAATTTATTTGGATAGTGTGGATTATTGTGAATCAAAAATATTTTATTTACAATTTTTGGATTTTTATTTTATTTTCTAGAATTTTATTGAGTTCAGGGGCATTTTGGTCTTTTCCTATTTATTAAAACAGATTTCAATTGGCTTGGGCTGGCCATTTGGGCTTATTGGGCCCCTGTGCCCCAATAGGGCAGGGTCAAAATTATTACCCCGAGGGGTTGTGGCCCACCCAGCCCACTCTCTCACTCTGTCTCTTCTTCGTTCTCATCTCCCCTCTCACTCTCGACCCCGTGAGGTTCTGGCGTCGCCGCTTGGCGTGCATTGTTGTGGCCCTCACAGCCCTCTCTGAGTAGTCTTGAGGCCGAGGTTGGCGACTATGCTCGTTCATCTTGTCCAATTCGATTTGACTCTGGAGCTTCCCTGTGGCTAGGTTCACCCCGTTCCCGAACCCTAGGGTTTGGGGAAAGTGCTGCCGCCGCCGCCGCGATCCCTCCTGTGGTGGTGTGTTGTGTTCATGTGCTGTTGTGGCCACCGCCATGGCTGGTGCAGGTTGCAGCACCCTCTGGGGTTCTCCTTGTGCCGCCGTGGGCTCGTCGGCCAATCTGCTTCCTCTTCCATTCATCAGCGAGGACCCCGGGTAAGTTGCCTCTATGGATCATGGCTCATCCTATCACCATGAATTTCTCTGTGTATATCTAGTGGCTACCCTTCCCTAGTGACTATGTTCTGATTAGGGTTCATCTCCTAAATAGGGTTCTTATTCGGATTAGGGTTCATAACCCTCTATTGATCATATCCATGATGCTTTGGATCTAGTGGTGATCATCCTTGAGCATGATGAATGATTGTTTGTTATAGATCATTATTTGTAGTTGGCTTTGATGATGCTAGTGGCTTGTCAGACTTCACCTAGTGGTGATTTACTATGATCCAATGTTAGTGTTTCTATGAAATCCTGTCAACACCCGGATTTTTAATCCCATATGCCTGTTATGCCATACATCGCAATCCCAGGATTACCATTTTTGCGATACATAACAGATTTGGATACCACAGTACATCATCCATTCCAAACCATACATAAGGTATTACACAAATAAGGATCTCATGATCCAGTTCTTAATACAACTCAAGCAGGGGAATACGTAATAATAAAGGTAGCGTAGGCGAAGCTCCATCTTCGGGGTCACAGGCAATGATGACAATGGGAGATGATCCTAGTTGTCGTAACCTTCCTGCGGTCCATCGTCCCGGTACTCCTCCTCATAGTCTGGCAATGAGAATAGCTAGGGACAAAGCCATGAGTACTCTTTAAGTACTCGCAAACTAATATTAACAAGTTAAGGGGTTTTTTGTAGTAGGACACTAAGCTCTAGGGTTGTTTTGCAAAATCCAGATTTACCTCTACTAAGTTCAGAAGCAAAGAAAACTAGTTGAAAGTTTATAACACCTAAGTGGGAACTTGAATTTCATATCACAACCCTATTATGGTCAAGTCAAAGTCTCAACTCATTTCACAAGTCATTTTGAAAACATCCGATGGCGGAACAGTATGGCCACTCCAACTGTTCATAACCACGGACACGGCTATTCGAATAGTTTGACACTCTGCAGAGATTGTACACTTTCACCACAATATTCGATACATCCGTCAGGAACAAATCCTGAATTCACCATACTCATTATGCGGATAATCAATCCTAACCTTTCAATTACACGCCCTAGTATAGGCACCTCTCCTATGAGTTTGGCCTCCCAACCATGACCAACTGTCATCTTGGGTACTGCATAGGTGGACAATCTTCACAAGGTAGCCTCAGCTCAGACCTTGGCCGGGAGGGAACCCATACTAAGGTATATAAGTTTCCAGTCAAGCCCTACCAAATTTTCGGGTATCGTGGTTGTACGGTAAAATTGGAATGGTATCGCATCCAGACAACCATCAGTTTTAAAGAGGGCTAAGGCTCATGCCTCAACATTTTCATCATCAAAATCATCTGGTGTTCGGAAACACAGGTCAAAACATCTCAGTAGAATGACTCATCATTCTAAGGTTTTCATAACCATTTTCCACCAAGTATTCCCATCCAAAGTTGATCAAGTTTTATGCTTAGCACTAGCATCTACAAGTGGGGGTAAGTACTAATGAGGGATGGTAAACAAGTGGGGTTTAACTAAGTTAAATCTCATGCCTTAGGATGACATCAAGATTATCTAGCTTAGGACAAATTTAATGCTCTTTATGCAACCTTCAATTATCCTCCTAGAATCTACAAGTCACTTAAGTAAACTCTAAGAAATAGCTTCGATAAAGAAATAAAGTAGAAAACTTGCAAGTAAAACTAGGATTGGGTTATCAAGTGGGTATGATCACATATGCTTAAGGCATATAGTTGGCATGGCAACAAGCAGGTATTAGCTTGCATAAGTAAGGTATCTTGCAAGTGTTAGCTTGCTCAATCAACTAGTAGTATTAGGCTTGCCTTGTGCAGAGCAGTGGTTGAAGTTCACCTCGGCTTCTTCTTCGTAGTATCCTCCTTCCTCCTCGTATCCTTGGTCGGTACTAGCGTCTATGAATAAATACGAGGTACATAATCACCAAACAATACTTAACTATTTTCAATCATCACACAAAAGTGTTCTATAGATGATCTAGCATCATCACTAACATTACAAGATTACAACATTTGTCTTATTTATTTATTTTTAGAAAAGTAATTTCTACTCATTGAAAACTACTTAAGATTTAATATTCTCCAAACCAAACATGGGATCATGTTGACACATGTCATCACCACATATTTCAGTACATGGGAATGTGATTTAAAGTGGTGTCACAATTTAATAAGATTTAACCTTTTATTTTAAATAAATAAAGTGACTAGAAATGCCTATATGGCATTCTTTTATTACTTGAACATTATTTCTGTAAGTAAATCCATATGTTTTTATATATTCTGAAAGGTATGATCAAATGTGATTTTTGAGAGTTGGAATCAACTCAAAAGCTATTATGGTTGAAATTTGAAAAATGTTTGAATTGAGAAAAGCTTCCGGCTTGCTGTTTTTACAAAGGTTGATCTATAGATCCAAATGATTAGAATCCAACGGGCTTGGATTAAGCATTTCAGTACCTTTCTAACAAAATTGGTTTCATGTAATTTGGTTCACTGAATCGATTTGGGTTGATTTTTGAAACTAGGTACAGAACTGAGTTTGAATTAAATAGAAAAAACTAAATTCAAACGGTTGAATTTTGCGGGAAGGGTTAATGGGGCCCGGTGTCACTCCATTGTGAACACGGTGACGAGGTTCCACCAATCGGTGGCTCATAACCATAAGCGGTATGGGCGATGTGGTGTGTTGGATTAGAAGTGAGATCAGCGGTGAGGGTGGTAAATCGATGATGAGCAGGTCATGCGATCTCGAACCCTAGAGGCTCGGTGGGGTCGTGGGAGGCTCACGGGGGTCGGCCGAGGTCGGCGATGCGGCAAGCGAACGAGCAGTCGATGATGATCCTCCACTCAGCGGCTCCTCTGGGCGTCTCAATCGATGGCCCCTTCTTCTCCAACTCACTCGACCCAGAATGCAGCGATCTTGTTGCTCGCCTTGCTTCGGGAAGAAGTGGGAAGTCTCAGTGAGAGGTGGGGAGTGAGATGGTGTGAAGAAATCAAGCGGGGGAGGCCTCTATTTATAGAAAGATCTTAACAAACGGTATTTGGAAAACTTCAGAGAAAGATCTAGATAGGGTAGATCGTCGGACTAGAAACCAAAACACGGAAACATATGAAGGAAGCTCAATGGGCGGCATACCGTTGCAAAAGTAACCAAGTGGAATCCTAAAGTGCGGCGGAAACCCAACCGCGAGAAGTCCTGGACTTGAAGTAGGTAAGACACCAGATTAAAACACGCCAAGATAAGAGGGGAAAGAATGGAGGTAAGGAGTAAAATCAGAGCTAATCAGATCTATCCAACGCATTTGTAGCAAAATAGTTTTGACACTAGACATCGGTAGTTAGCTGGGTTATCCTACAGCTGGACGAGGGGGTATCGTAAACCTTTGCTCGATACCACTTATAACGCCCCGAATCGGGTCTATTGAGATCTTAGCATTTCCATAAAATCCGCATAGAAGCGATTCAAAGGCCCATGAGACACTTTCGTGTGGGTGGGATGCGAATCAAGTAGTTACATCACAGTAGTTTACAATAGAGTCCACAAGAACTTATATATACAACAACGACTCAACGAGTCAAGAATACAAAAGGTACAACACAACGGTATAACTCAAGAAGAAGGCAAGATAGTATCCGAGTACGGACAAGATCCAAATGGGACTAAGAGTCCTGAAGAATAACCAAGCGGTGTCCAACCCTGCCCAGGCCAAGCCGGAAGGGTAACCTTGCTAACATCGTCAATCACATACCTGTCAAGCCAAAAGGGTGCTTAAAGGGCAAAGGAAACACGAGAAGAGAAGCGGTCGATCTTGAGGCCGTTACAGCGAGACTAGAATTCGGCGGTCCTCGCCTACATAGGTATGGTGGGCTCAGCGGCAGCAAAGCTTGCACTATCTAACTTATAGAGACACGCTACAACTTTGGCTATTAGAGCGAGATAAGATAGCACTATTCGATAGCATAATGTAACACCAAACATAACCCATCCGAAGAATTCCCCCTCGAAGACTAGTCGAGGAAGTCCCCTTGCGGAACACACACAGTGGCAATTTTAGTTAAGCAGGTATTTAATTGATAAGGCTAATTACTAATCATCTTATTAGAGGCAAAACATTAGTGGCGTTGTCTATGATCATGACACTGTACTCCTGAGGCGTCCATAACCGTGGACACACGGCTTCTCGAAAAGATTTACCCTGCAGGGGTGCACTACTGTACCCAAACACATGCTCAACCCTTCAGGCAACATATTACGCGTGCCATCCGAATCTCACAACAAGAACTGTCCCTTAACTACGCGCATATCCAGAGGCATCACCTACTTTGGGGAATCCAACCAAGAGGTATGACGATTCTCGAGGGAGGCACAACGTTTGCGCCTACTGGTGGATCGGGCCCTGCGGGGTAACTTGTACACACCGTGGGTGCCGCCACCGTGTACCGAGATTTATGTATGCAAGCCATGGCAATCCACCAAAACATCAAGTCTGAATACATATCAACTCACCCATGTCCGAGGACATATTATGCGTATGCACCAAATGGAAAACCAATTTTG
The DNA here is from genome assembly GCA_023614405.1 of Avena insularis. NCBI lineage: Eukaryota > Viridiplantae > Streptophyta > Magnoliopsida > Poales > Poaceae > Avena > Avena insularis. The sequence continues at coordinate 53,637 of JAJUPC010000590.1, read as the reverse complement.
TAACCCTCTGGATATACGAATAGCGCCGGTAGTTGAGGGGGGATCCCAGAGGCCCCACGTTTGGTTAGCGCGATCAACTCAGAACTGGTATCGTAGAACGAACGGGTCCTAAATTGGCTCAAGCGGTTCCCAAAGGTGGTCCTAAAGGGGGCTATCATTAGGTGAAACTATAACCATAACCAACAACATCAGATTAATTATCTTATCACCAACAATATCCAAGTATCATGTTTCACCTGCATGAGAGCGGTACAAAGCATGCCTACGACTCGCAAGGACGAACTAGCTACTCAACAAGGCAATAGGATAACCAAGGCAATATAGTGGAGCAGGTGATTAAAGGGACGGTACTATAGCATCGACAATAAGGATAGCAATTGATCAAAGGAAGGAAGTAAAGACTATAAATGCAAAATAGGTAGAAGGGGAGAATGCTGCTTTGAGGAACAAAGTCGGATAGCGGAGGCTTGTCGTTTCTCACATCGTCTCATCGTCCTATCGGTGAAAAAGCAAAGCACTAAAAAGAACACCGGTGCAATATTTAATACTAGGGAAGATCGGCATGTTTATGATATGATGCATGGCATGGCAAATACGGTCCTACTTAGCAATATTAAGCGGAATCGGGAGCCCGACATTTATTATTAGGTTCAAGTTATTTAACTACCCCGCATATTAAATGTTGAACTAATAAGGCAAAGCATGGCATCCGTTCGCTACACAAATTTAAATGGAGCCAATATTAGACTAGATTAAGCCGCATATGGGCTCCATATTTAATTATGAGGTGAATCGACAATATACCCCAAACAAATAAACATGTATGCAAGTATGGATGATTTAATATACATGATTATATTATATTTATCAAAATAGAATTATCGGAAGGGGTCACACATAGAGCGAAGAGCTTGGGGTTCCAAGGGTTTTGGTTCGGTCTTGAGGATCGGCCTTGGGTTCCATGAAGAAGAACTCGACATTCCATGTTGGAGATCTTGGGGCACCGACTTGGTTCGGAAGGAGATCTTGGGTACCGACTTCCTGAGCAACATCTTCATGTCACCTACAAACCGGCACCACATCACAAATCCGTTACATCCTGTGAGCCAACGCACATGCATAGTGTCGAGCACCTTGAGCCTGGGCATTAATTGGCTGAAAAAAGCGAGCGAGCGTGTGCACGTGCCGTGGGAGATGAAGGCGCTAGGGATGCGACGGAGAGGAAAAAAGCGGCGGCCACAAGACATCAATCGATTGCAGGAGGCCGTGACCACGCTGGAAGACGAGTAGGGACGTCGGTGCCTCGGTGGTCGCAGGGCTCCGAGCGCGCGTGGCAAGGAAGGTCGGCGAGACGGCGCACGACAAGGCTATGGTCGAGCCAGGGCCAGCCAGAGCGGAAGCAGCGCTTGTAGGGCGAGTAGAGAAGCCGTGGCGGACAGGCAAGCTTCGGCGGTGGCAAAGTCGACTCAGGCAGGGCGCCATGGAGTTCAAGGCGGAGAGGAGCAGCGGTGGCGAGATCGGCGAGAGGGCCTTGAGGCACAGCGGCAAAGGGAGAGGGAGGCGGAAGGGTCTCTGAGTCGGGATGGTAGCGATGGGGGTTGGTGGCGAGGTCCTATGCGTGCGTGACCGTTCGTGTGTGTGTGTGTTGAGTGCGCGGGTGTGTGGTGTGGTGGCCAGGGTGAGTTGTGGTAGACGGTGTGTGGATTGGGGATTTCTTATTTGCTAGCTAATGGATGAAGCAAACGGCAGCAAGGGAAACAAATCGCACACCACGGCAGTGAGGAAAACACAAGGGAAAGGAGATGGATTTTGGAGAAGAGTAGGGAGATTATATAACTAGATGTGGCTTAGATTTGGTTAGGGTTTGAAAAGATAAAGAAGAGGTAGATTGAAGTATTATATAGACCAAAGTAGACTAGATGAGGCTAGTTTAGGCTAAAACTTTAGACAGGCTTTTGGGCCTAGTTTTATTTATAAAATAAGAGAAACATTTTGCGATCTTGTAACAAACCAAAATTATTATTTTACTTTAATTTAAAAATAAGAAAGAAGGCCGGGCTTAATAAAACCACGGGGATATTTTAGAAAAACGAAAATAGGTTTTTAGCAAAATAGTTTGCGGACAAAAATGCGAATAAAATATACATGATGATGTCATGATGATGCACAAAATAAAATAACAATCAATTTCTAATTTTTAATATTTTCGGGCATTACAACTCGACACCACTAACAAGGGATCTCGTCCCGAGATCCAAGCAGAGACACCGGGGGGGAAGGGGGTTGATGATCGGATCTTCTTGCATCAGATTGATGGTCGCGACACCACCAACACGAATTCATGTCCCGTCTTGAAAACATCGACTCCACGAACAAGGGGTTGCTTATATTCTTCGCGAGAAAACTCCGGAGAGGTAAAGGTGAAAGTAAAGGTATCAAAAGATAAGGCCACCTTTAACTTCCGTGAAAGAGTAGAAGTCACATTAATCCACTAGTTCAATGCACAAGAGCTAATAAAAAGAGTAGTGATATGGTCATGACTCCATCCCGCACTCGAAGCATTACTTTGTACATGAATTAGGGAGTTGTGCAACCAAACTCTAGGAATTCAAATTAAAGATCTTAACAAACGGTATTTGGAAAACTTCAGAGAAAGATCTAGATAGGGGTAGATCGTCGGACTAGAAACCAAAACACCGGAAACATATGAAGGAAGCTCAAATTTGGAGCGAGCGCCCTTTGTTGCAAAAAAGCAGACAAGTGGAACCCTAAAGATGCAGCCGAAACCCGCGAAGTCACGGACTTGAAGTAGGTAAGACACCATTAAAACACGCCAAGATAAGAGGGGAAAGAATGGAGGTAAGGAGTAAAATCAGAGCTAATCAGATCTATCCAACGCATTTGTTGGAATTATGCCCTAGAGGCAATAATAAAGATGTTATTATTATAATTCTTGTTCATGATAATGTTTATATTCCATGCTAGAATTGTATTAAGCGGAAACTTTAATACTTGTGTGGTTTGTGAACAACACCGTGTCCCTAATGCGCCTCTATGGACTAGCTCATTGATTAATGATGGTTAAGGTTTCCTAACCATGGACATGAGTTGTCGATTAATAATGAGATCATATCATTAGGAGAATGATGTGATGGACAGACCCAAACTAAGCGAAGCAATTAGATCGTGTCATCGTGTTCATCTTTGCGAAGCTTTCTTATGTCAAATATTGTATTCCTTAGACCATGAGATAATGCAACTCCACGGTATCGGAAGAAAGCTTTGAGGTCATCAAACGTCATCCTATGAGAGGGTGATCATAAAGGTGTCTCTCAGGTGATCGGAAAGTACACATTGGGTTGTATGTATCGAGATGGGATTTATCCCTCCCAAGTCGGAGAGATATCGTCGGGCCCACTCGTGTCGATATCAACCCGCTTGCAAGCATGTAGTTAAGGAGTTAATCACAAAGTGATATCGGATTACGAACGAGTAAAGTACTTGCGTGAGCGAGATTGAACTAGGTATGGCTGATGCAAGCGATCAAATCTCGGACAAGTAAAATATCGCGAGACGAAGGAATATATATATGGGATTGATTAAATCCTGGCATCGTGGTTCATCCGATATGATCATCGATGAATGTGGGAGTCAATATGGGTTTCAGGACCCTGTTGATTATTGATAGAAGATCATGTCCGCATATTCTCGAACCCGCAGGGTCACACACTTAACGTGTCTCGACACTAGGATAGATTGGATGATTGGTTTATGAGTTTTTGTTCGGAGTCTCGGATGGGATCCGGGACATCATGAGAGGATCCAGAATGGTCCGGAGAATAAGATTCATATAAGGCGATTACAATTTTGGAGTTAGAATTGTTAGGGTTAATCGGTATTGTACCGGAAGCTTCTAGAACCTTCCGGAAGGGGACCAACGTGGCCCCACCTTCCAGGAGGGGGCATGGGCCTATGAGGGAGTGCCCTGGCCGCTTTGGGCCAGGGGCACAAGGCCCCATAGGGCCTAACCGGCCAGCTAGGGTAAAACCCTAGATAGAGCTTCTAGAAGGGGGGGTTCCTTGCCCCCCACTCCTCCTCCTTTGGCCGCCGGCCTTGGCTTGGGGGAGGGGCTAGGGCTGTCGCCCACCCCTCTATATAAAGAGGGCTGGGGGCTCACCACCCCCCTACACCTTCCCCTCCAACCCTAGCCGCCCTGCTGCCCTCCTCTCTCCCTCCCGACTGCTTATAGGCGAAGCCCTGCTGCAGAAATTCTCTACCATTGCACCGCGCCGTCGCGTTGTAGATCCAACCCATCTCTCCACCATACTTGCTAGACCAAGGAAGGAGGAGACGTCGAGGTGCTGCACGTGTGCATCTCACTGAGGCATCACCACTTGTGGTGCTAGATCGGATCGGATCGCGAGGAGGAGAAGCGAGTACGACTACATCACCCACGTTCCGACGAACATTCCGCTGTGCGAATCTTCAAGGATATGAAGATCTAATCCAATCTCTCTCGTTGTTTGCATCTCCTAGATTAGATCTTGGCTTTCTTCTGTTCGCATCCGTAGAAAATTTTGATTTACTATGCCGCGAAACCCTTCAGTGGTATAAGAGCTAGATCTATGCGTAGATGTGATTCACGAATAGAACGCAACATGGTTGTTGCGGGCATTGATGTTTTCTGTTGCAAGCCTCTTGTTTGTGTTCTTCTTATGATGCGGGATAGTGAGATTGAAGCCGTCCAGGCCAACCTTACGCGACGTTGTTCGCGAGACCGGCTCCGCACTTGACGTGTGGCTTGTTCCACACATGCGGCTGGTGGATGCCAGTTTCTCTCACTATAGTTGTCATGGGATTTACGAGTTTGGCAACCATAATATCACCGTTGTGGCTTTAGTAGGTAAGAATCGTTCTTAGCATGCTACTCCCATAAGCCACGTAAAACATGCAACAACAAAGTAGAGGCGTCTAACTTGTTTTTGAGGAGTGTTTTACGTGATATGGTATGGCCCAAGATGTGATGTGTATAATGTATGTGATGATCATGTTTTGTAATGTTTCACAACTTGCATGTCGATGAGTACACAACAGGCAGGAGCCATATGGTTGTCTTTATAATTGTGTATGACCTGAGAGTCAACTTCTTATACGCCATGTAATAGCTTTACTTTATTGCTAAGTAGTTGGCAATAGTTGTAGTTGCTATTCGTGGTGGAGGCAATCATGGTGGAGTGATGGAGATCATCTTGCACGCACAAGATGGAGATCATTGCGAAGATTGGCTATACCATGTCACATAAAGTTATATGCATGTGATGTTTATCCTTTTATGTATCTTATTATGCTTAGATCGCGACGGTAGCATTATAAGATGATTCCTCACTTAAAGATCAAGATAAAAACTGTGTTCTCCCCAAGTATGCACGTTATGAAGTTCGTCGTGTCCAAGCATCACGTGATGATTGGGTGCTATAGACTCTACGCTCACATACAACGGGTGCAAGCCGGTTTTGCACAGCGGAAATACTTGGGTTTGACTTGCGAGCCTGGCATGTACAGACATGGCCTCGAACACATGAACCAAAAGGTTAATCATGAGTCATATGAATGATATGATCGACACTTTGTTGTCCACCATTGAAACCACATCTCTTCTCGTGAAGATCGGATTAGGTGTGGTGAATTTGGATCATGTTCACTAAACAACTTGAGGGATGTTGAATTTAGTGGGAGTTCATCTAGTAATTTAATTAAAAGTTGAACTAGTTATCATGAACATAGTCTAATTTATACTTGCAAATATTGTAGATCACATGGCTAAGTCCAACTTCAACTTCAACGTTTTTGCTGAGAAAGAAAATCTTAAGAACAATGGGTCTAACTTCACCAATTGGTTCCGTAATCGAGAATCATTCTCTGGCGATCAAAGGACTATGTCCTTGAGAAAGCGTTAGGTGATGCCCTGCAAGCTGCGGTGATGAGAAAGTTGTCTATCGATCGGCGCAAAGATGATTATGGTGTGATTAAGAGCACCATGTTGTTTGCTATGAATCGGACCTTCAAAATCGTTTTGAAGACTTTCCGGCCCTTTGAGATTCTCGAGGAGCTGAAAACTATGTTTAGACTCAGGCCGTTCGAGAGATATGAGATCTTTGAGAAGTTCTTTAAGCGCAAGATGGAGGAAGGAGTTCCGTTAGTGAGCACGCCATTAAGATGTCGGGCTACACTCAACGCCTTGAGCAATTGACTGCAAGATTCGAGAGGAGCTCAAGATTGTGAGGTTCGCAATCACTCCCTCCAGCTACAAGAGTTTTGTAGTGACTCACAATCAATTGGTTCCACTGATACGATCACCGAGCTCTTCGCAAAGGCGAAGGCTGCGGAGGTGGACATCAAAAGGATAATCATGTGTTGATGGTCAACAAGCCCTCCTTTAAGAAAGGTAAGGGTGCAAAGAAGCCCTTCAAGAAAGCGGCAGGCGCGTTCCCTGAGAAGAAGCTCAAGTCTGGTCCTAAGCCGGACCTTGAGTGCTTCTATTGCAAGGACAAGGGTCATCGGGCAAGTTGTCCAAGTACTTAGCGGACAAGAAGGCTGGCACCATCAAAGGTCTATTTGATATACATGTTATTGATGTTTTCCTTACTAGCCCTCATTGTAGTGCACAGGTATTTGATCGGTTCGCTAATATTTGTAACTTCGAAGCAGGGAGCTAATGAATGACTTAACTGCGAGGATGAGGTGATGATGCGCGTTGTAGCGGATCAAGAGTTGATGTGATGGCCGCACGCTCTCCTTAGTTTTACCTTGGGATTAGTTTTAAACCTCAATAAATGTTATTATGTGCCTGCGTTGAGCATGAACATTATTTCTGGATCTTGTTTGTTGCAAGACGGTTATTCATTTAAATCGGAGAATAATGGTTGTTCTATTTATATGAGTAACATCTTTTATGGTCATGCACCTATTGTGAATGGTTTATTTATTCTAAATCTCGAAAGGGATGAAACACACATCCATAACATTGAGGCTAAGAGATGCAAGGTAGATAGTGATAATACTACTTATTTGTGGCACTATCATCTAGGTCATATTGGTGTAAAGCGCATGAAGAAACTCCATTCTGATGGACTTTTGGAGTCTCTTGATTTTGAATCATTTGACACATGCGAACCATGCCTCATGGGCAAGATGATCAAAACCCCGTTCTCCGGAATGATGGAGCGAGCAATGGACTTGTTGGAAATCATACATACCGATGTGTGCGGACCGATGAGTGTTTCGACGCGTGGTGGATATCGCTATTTTCTCACTTTTACCGATGACTTAAGCAGATATGGGTATATCTATTTAATGAAACATAAATCTGAAACATTTGAAAAGTTCAAGGAATTTCAGAATAAAGTGGAGAACCATCGTAACAAAAAGATTAAGTTTCTACGATCCGATCGTGGGGGCGAATATTTGAGTTATGATTTTCTCACGCATTTTAAAGCAAGCGGAATTGTTTCGCAACTCCATACCGGAACACCACAGCAATGGTGTGTACGAGCAGGAATCGGACTCTATTAGATATGGTCCGATCAATGATGTCTCTTACTGATTTGCCGTTATCATTTTGGGGTTATGCATTAGAAACCGCTGCATTCACTTTAAATAGGGCACCATCTAAATCCGTTGAGACGACACCGTATGAACTGTGGTTTGGTGCTAAACCTAAGTTGTCGTTTCTTAAAGTTTGGGGATGCGAAGCTTACGTCAAGAAGTTGATGCCGAACAAGCTCGAACCCAAAGCGGAGAAATGCGTCTTCATAGGATACCCTAAGGAAACTATTGGGTATACCTTCTATCACAGAACCGAAGGCAAAGTGTTTATATGCAAGAACGGTTCCTTTCTTGAGAAGGAGTTTCTCTCGAAAGAAGTGAGTGGGAGGAAAGTAGAGCTAGGCGAGGTTATTGAACCTACAGCCGAATTGAGAGTAGCGCATGACTGAAATTATTCAGTGCTTCCTGCACCAATAATAGAGGAAGCTAATGATAAGGATCATGAAGCTTGGACGATCTTTGCCACCGAGCGTCGCGGTCGACAAGGTCGTGCCCCTCTGAGTGAATGCGGCAATCTGTCTTAGCGTCTTGTTAGTAGATGACGGTGAGCTGCGAACTATGAGGAAGCGATGATGAGCCGGACTCGAGAAATGGCTAGAAGCCATGAAATCCGAATTGGGATCCATGGCGAAAAACCAAGTATGGACTTTGGTGGACCCTCCTATCGTAGAAAGGCCGTTGAGTGCAAATGGATTTTCAAGAAGAAAGCGGACGCGATGGTAATGTTACCGTCTATAAAGCACTTGTCGCGAAAGGTTTCGACAAGTTCAAGGTGTTGAATACGATGAGACTTTCTCTCCGTAGCGATGTTTAAGTCCATTCGGATTTTATTAGCAATTGATCGTTTCATGATTATGAAATATGGCGGATGGATGTCAAGCTGCGTTCCTCAATGGCAACATTGATGAAGAGTTGTATATGATGCAACCCGAAGGTTTTGTCGATCCTAAGGATCTTGATAAAGTATGCAAACTTCAGCGTTCCATTTATGGATGAAGCAAGCGTCTCGGAGTTGGAACCTTCGTTTTGATCAAGTGATCAAGAGATTTGGATTTGTTTCAAATAGCTCTGAAGCTTGTATCTACAAGAAAGTGAGTGGGAGCTCGGTGACATTTACGGTACTATATGTGGATGACATATTGATTATTGGAAATGAAATTAACATGTACTTGATGTGAAGAGTTATTTGAACAAGTGTTTTCAATGAAAGACCTAGGTGAAGCGCTTATATATTGGGCATCAAAATTTATAGAGATAGACAAAGGCGGCACGATAGCTTTAAGCAGTACATACCTAGACAAAGTTACGAAAAGGTTCGGAATGGATAAGGCAAAGAAAGGTTCATGCCTATGTTGTCGGGTAAGATATTGAGCAAGGCTCGGTGTCCATTAAGGTAAATGATAGGGAAGCTATGAGCAAAGTGCCTTATGCCTCGGCCATAGGTTCTATCATGTATGCCATCTTGTGTACTAGACCGGATGTGTCCAATGCTCTTAGTTTGACGGCAGATATCAAAGTGATCGAGAGTGGAACAACGACAGCCGTGAAGAACATCCTAAAGTACCTAAATAGGACTAAAGAAATGTTCTTAGTCTATGGGGGTGATGAACAACTCGTCATAAAAGGTTACGTCGATGCTAGTTTCGACATCGACAAGGATGATTCTAAATCTCGGTGATACGTGTATATTTTGAATGGAGGAGGCTGGAGTCGGAGAAGCTACAAGCAAAGCGTGATCGCGGGATCTATGAGAAGCAGAATACATGGCTGCTGCGAGCGTCAAGTGAAGGAGTTTGGATCGGAACTTCATCCTTGAGCTTGAGTGGTTCCAAGTGCATTGGACCTTGGAGATATTGGTGACAACACCGGTGCCATAGCACTGCTAAGGAACCAAGATATCATCCAAAGACCAAGCATATCAACGCAAGTTTCATATAATCCGAGATTATATAGCGATGGAGATCTGAAGATTAGAAAGTACATACATATCTGAATGTCGCAGATCCATTGACTAAACCTCTTCCACGTGTAAAACATGATCGCACCTCGGTGCCATGGGTGTGAGATTGTTGCCAAATGTAAACTAGATTATTGACTCTAGTGCAAGTGGGAGATCTATTGGAATTATTCCTAGAGGCAATAATAAAGATGTTATTATTATAATACTTGTTCATGATAATGTTTATATTCCATGCTAGAATTGTATTAGCGGAAACTTTAATACTTGTGTGGTTTGTGAACAACACCGTGTCCCTAAATGCGCCTCTATGGACTAGCTCATTGAATAATGATGGTTAAGGTTTCCTAACCATGTACATGAGTTGTCGATTAATAATGAGATCATATCATTGGGAGAATGATGATGGATGACCAAACTAAGCGAAGCAATTAGATCGTGTCATCGTATTCATCTTTGTGAAGCTTTACTTATGTCAAATATTTTATTCCTTAGACCATGAGATAATGCAACTACATGGTATCGGAAGAAAGCTTTGAGGTCATCAAACGTCATCCTATGAGAGGTGATCATAAAGGTGTCTCTCGGTGATCGGAAAGTACATTGGGTTGTATGTATCGAGATGGGATTTGTCCCTCCCAAGTCGGAGAGATATACTTGGGCCCACTGTAATCGATATCAACCCGCTTGCAAGCATGTGGTTAAGGAGTTAATCACAAAGTGATATCGGATTATGGAGCGAGTAAAGTACTTCTTTGTGAACGAGATTGAACTAGGTATGACTGCAAACGATCAAATCTCGCAAGTAAAATATCGCGAGCGAAGGGAATATATATATGGGATTGATTGAATCCTGGCATCTTGGTTCATCCGATATGATCATCGATGAATGTGTGAGTCAATATGGGTTTAATTTCATTGTTGATTATTGATAGAAGATCATGTCCGCATATTCTCGAACCCGCAGGGTCACACACTTAACGTGTCTCGACGCTAGGATAGATTGGATGATTGGTTTATGAGTTTTTGTTCTGAGTCTCGGATGGGATCCGGGACATCACGAGAGGATCCGGAATGGTCCAGAGAATAAGATTCATATAAGGCAGTGCAGTTTTTGGAGTTCGAAATTGTTCCGGGTTAATCGGTATTGTACCGGAAGCTTCTAGAACCTTCCGGAAGGGGACCAACGTGGCCCCACCTTACGGGAGGGGGCATGGGCCTATGAGGGAGTGCCCTGGCCGCTTTGGGCCAGGGGCACAAGGCCCCATAGGGCCCAACCGGCCAGCTAGGGTAAAACCCTAGATAGAGCTTCTAGAAGGGGGGGTTCCTTGCCCCCCACTCCTCCTCCTTTGGCCGCCGACCTTGGCTTGGGGGAGGGGCTAGGGCTGCCGCCCACCCCTCTATATAAAGAGGGCTGGGGGCGCACCACCCCCCTACACTTTCCCCTCCAACCCTAGCCGCCTTGTTGCCCTCCTCTCTCCCTCCCTCGCTTGTAGAAGCCCGCAGAAATTACCAATTGCACCGCGCCGTCGCGTTGTAGATCCAACCCATCTCTCCACCATACTTGCTGGACCAAGGAAGGAGGAGACGTCGAGGTGCTGCACGTGTGCATCTCACGGAGGCATCGCCACTTGTGGTGCTAGATCAGATCGGATCACGAGGAGGATAAGCGAGTACGACTACATCACCCACGTTCCGATGAACGTTCCGATGTGCGAATCTTCAAGGGTATGAAGATCTAATCCAATCTCTCTCGTTGTTTGCATCTCCTAGATTAGATCTTGGCTTTCCTCTGTTCGCATCCGTAGAAAATTTTGATTTACTATGCCAGGAAACCCTTCAGCATTTGTAGCAAAATAGTTTTGACACTAGACATCGGCCGTTAGCTAGGTTATCCTACAGGCTGGATCAATGGGGTATCGTAAACCTTTGCTCTGATACCACTTGTAACGCCCCCGAATTGGGTCTATGCAGATCTTAGCATTTCCTGCCAAAATCCGCATAGAAGCGATTCAAAGACGCCCACCAGACACTTTCGTGTGGGTGGGATCTGAATACAAGTAGTTACATCACAGTAGTTTACAATAGAGTCCACAAGAACTTATATATACAACAACGACTCAACGAGTCAAGAATACAAAAGGTACAACACAACGGTATAACTCAAGAAGAAGGCAAGATAGTATCCGAGTACGGACAAGATCCAAATGGGACTAAGAGTCCTGAAGAATAACCAAGCGGTGTCCAACCCTGCCCAGGCTAAGCCGGAAGGGTAACCTTGCTAACGTCGTCAATCACATACCTGTCAAGCCAAAAGGGTGCCGACAAAGGGCAAAGGAAACACAGAAAGAGAGCGGTCAATACTGAGGCCAGTACACGGCGAGACTAGAATTCGACGGTCCTCGCCTACATAGGTATGGTGGGCTCAGCGGCAGCAAAGCTTGCACTATCTAACTTATAGAGACACGCTACAACTTCGGCTATTAGAGCGAGATAAGAGAGCACTATTCGATAGCATAATGTAACACCAAACATAACCCATCCAAGAATTCCCTCGAAGACCGAGGAAGTCCTCTTAAACACACAAGTGGCAATTTTAGTTAGCGGGTATTTAATTGATAAGGCTAATTACTAATCATCTTATTAGAGGCAAAACATTAGTGGCGTTGTCATGATCATGACCTTTGTACTCCTAAGGCGTCCATAACCGTGGACACACGGCTTCTCGAAAAGATTTACCCTGCAGGGGTGCACTACTGTACCCAAACGCATGCTCAACCCTTCAAGCAACATATCATGCGTGCCATCTGAATCTCACAACAAGAACTGTCCCATAACTACGAGCATATCCAGAGGCATCACCATCGAGGGAATCCAACCAAGAGGTACGACGATTCTCGAGGGAGGCACAGCGTTTGCGCCTACTGGTGGATCGGGCGCTGCGGGGTAACATGTACACACCGTGGGTGCCGCCACCGTGTACCGCGATTTATGTATGCAAGCCATGGCAATCCACCAAAACATCAAGTCTGAAGACATATCAACTCACCCATGTCCGAGGACATATTATGCGTATGCACCAAATGGAAAATCAATTTTGTAACCCTCTGGATATATGAATAGCGCCGGTAGTTGAGGGGGGATCCCAGAGGCCCCACGTTTGGTTAGCGCGATCAACTCGTAACTGGTATCGAGAACGAACGGGTCCTAGGTCGGCTCAAGCAGTTCCCAAAGGTGGTCCCTGCCGGGGCCTTATCATTAGGTGAAACTATAACCATAACCAACAACATCAGATTAATTATCTTATCACCAACAATATCCAAGTATCATGTTCCACCTGCATGAGAGCGGTACTAAGCATGCCTATGACTCGCAAGGACGAACTAGCTACTCAACAAGGCAATAGGATAACCAAGGCAATATAGTGGAGCAGGTGATTAAAGGGACGGTACTATAGCATCGACAATAAGGATAGCAATTGATCAAAGGAAGGAAGTAAAGACTATAAATGCAAAATAGGTAGAAGGGGGAGAATGCTCGCCTGAGGAACAAAGTCGGATAGCCGGAGGCTTGTCGTTTCTCACATCGGATCATCGTCCTATCCGGTGAAGAAGCAAAGCACTAAAAGAACACCCGGTGCAATATTTAATACTAGGCGGAAGATCCGGCATGTTTATGATATGATGCATGGCATGGCAAATGCGATCCTACTTAGCAATATTAAGCGGAATCCGGATCCCGACATTTATTATTAGGTTCAAGTTATTTAACTACCCCGCATATTAAATGTTGAACTAATAAGGCAAAGCATGGCATCCTTTCGCTACACAAATTTAAATGGAGCCAATATTAACTAGATTCGCCCGCATATGGGCTCCATATTTAATTATGAGGTGAATCGACAATATACCCCAAACAAATAAACATGTATGCAAGTATGGATGATTTAATATGCAGCAGTTATATTATATTTATCAAAATAGGGTATCGGGAAGGGGGTCACACATAGGAGCGAAGATCTTGGGGTTCCAAGGGTTTTGGTTCGGTCTTCGGGGATTGGCCTTCGGGTTCCATGAAGAAGAACTCGACGTTCCATGTTGGAGATCTTGGGGGCACCAACTTCGGTTCCAGGAAGGAGATCTTGAAGTGCAAACTTTCGAGCAACATCTTCATGTCCACTTACAAACTGGCACCACATCACAAATCCCCGCGTTACATCCTACTGAGCCAATGCACATGCATAGTGTCGAGCACCTTGAACGCGCGGGGCATCAATTGACAGAAAAAACGGACAGGGGCGTGTGCATGTACTGCCGTAGGAGATGAAGACTGCCAGGGACGCGACCAGGAGAGGAAAGAAAGCAGCAGCGGCCACAAGACGTCGATCGGTTGCAGGGAGGCCGTGACCACGCTGGAAGATGAGTAGGGACGTCGGTGCCTCGGTGGTCGCAGGGCTCCAAGCGCGCGTGGCAAGGAAGGTCGGCGAGACGGTGCACGACAAGGCTATGGTCGAGCCAGGGCCAGCCAGAGCGGAAGCAGGGCTTGTAGAGGTAGAGAGGAAGCCGTGGCAGACAGGCAAGCTCGGCGGTGGCAAGGTCGACTCGGGGCAGGGCTGCGCCATGGAGTTCGAGGCGGAGAGAGGAGCAGCCGGTGGCGAGATCGAGCAGAGGGGGCACAGGGCACGCGAGGCGGCACCGGGAGGAGGCGCTGGCGGCGGAAGGGTCTCTGAGTCGAGATGGTAGCGATGGGGGTTGGTGGCGAGGTCCTATGCGTGCGTGACCGTTCGTGTGTGCGTGTGTTGAGTCTGTGGTGTGTGGTGTGGTGGCCAGGGTGAGTTGTGGTAGACGGTGTGTGGATTGGGGATTTCTTATTTGCTAGCTAATGGATGAAGCAAATGGCAGCAAGGGAAACAAATCGCACACCACAGCAGTGAGGAAAACACAAGGGAAAGGAGATGGATTTTGGAGAAGAGTGGGGAGATTATATAACTAGATGTGGCTTAGATTTGGTTAGGGTTTGAAAATATAAAGAAGAGGTAGATTGAAGTATTATATAGACCAAAGTAGACTAGATGAGGCTAGTTTAGGCTAAAACTTTAGACAGGCTTTTGGGCCTAGTTTTATTTATAAAATAAGAGAAACATTTTACGATCTTGTAACAAACCAAAATTATTATTTTATTTTAATTTAAAAATAAGAAAGAAGGCCGGGCTTAATAAACCACGGGGATATTTTAGAAAAACGAAAATAGGTTTTTAGCAAAATAGTTTGCAGACAAAAATGCGAATAAAATATGCATGATGATGTCATGATGATGCAAAAAAATAAAATAACAATCAATTTCTAATTTTTAATATTTCCGGGCATTACAGCGAGGCTAGTGTGGCCTCTAGCTCGTCGGCGACATCGGGGTGGCAAGTTTTCTCTCGGCCTGCTCACCATTGATGGCTAGGCTTTCTTACAGTGATGCTAAGGATAGTTAAAGGAGCTAGATGATCTACTAAGGACTAGTTGCAACCAAAGGGAGAACAAGTTAGGCCAAAATCACTGCACACTATAGTGTTTGTGATTTGGTTGATTTGAATCTGCAAGCTGTTTGATGAAATGGCCGCAAGAACTTGAGTTTTGAATTTTGAAAAGATTTTTGGTGGGTGTGCTAGGCATGTGTTGATGGTTCTGTGGATGCTTGGGTTTTGAAAATTGAGCTGGTTTGAATGGTTTTTGAAAAGGTGGGATCTTCCCATATGAAATAGATTCAATTTTAAACTGTCATTTAAACTAAGCATTTTAATGTTTTTGGATGATCACAAAGTGGGCCTTGGTACCTTATTATGAGTACTATCAAGGGTTGCAAAGATCCATACAAGTTTCTATTAAGTTCTGAAAGTTAGGGATAGCCAAAGTAGGCATGAGAGTTAATTTGGCCAAAGTGACCATTCACTTAATTTATTTGTTTTGACTTGTTTGTCTTTGGGAAAAGTTTGGGGATTGTTTAGATGATGTTTATTTCACCTAAGAATCCTTTTACAAGCAAAGAAACACAAAACCATGGCAATATTCAAAAGAATCTAAATTTTGAATGCACACACATATGAATGCCTTTATGTTTTTAATTGGAAAAGTTTTTGTTAACCCTAATTTTGATGATTAGAGTTTGATGATCCAAGTTTAATATTTTTGGGATGTTACAAACCTTCCCCCCTTAAACAAAATCTCGTCCCGAGATTTGAAAAGGGACGAAAAAGATTACCTAGGATTTGAAGAGATCGAAACTCATCCGATGTGATCTTCGCCCTAGTTAGCTTCCTCTTCCGTGTGGTTGCTCCAATCGAATCTTGAGAAACTTGATGCTTCGGGTTCTGGTAGTTCTGAAAGCTTCTTCCAAAATATGGATAGGCACTTCGGGATAGGTCAGGTCATTGTTGATCTCTATGGTCTGGTGATCAATGTTCTTGAACACTTCAGTCTTCTCCGGAATTTCGAGGCACTTGCGAAGTAATGAGATATGGAACACATTGTGCACAGCTGACATCTCTTCGGGTAGTTCCAATTGATACAACACTTCTCCTCGACGGTTTAGAATCTTGAAGGGGCCGATATATCTGGGGGCTAACTTTCCCTTGAGCTGGAAATGCTGCATTCCCTTCAATGGAAACACTTTTAGATACACAAAATCTCCGATGTTGAAGGCAAGGTCTCGACGTCTCTTATCGGCGTAACTCTTCTGTCTTGACTGAGCGGTCTTGAGGTGTTCATGAATCTTGTCAACCTTCTCTTCTGCTTCTCGTAGGATGTCGGGTCCGAAAATCTGACTCTCTCCTACTTCCGACCAGTTCAAAGGGGTGCGACACTTCCTTCCATACATGAATTCAAATGGGGCCATTTGCAAACTAGCTTGATAACTATTGTTGTACGAAAATTCTGCAAACGGCAGACAGTCTTCCCATTTAGATCCATACTCTAACACACATGCTCTCAACATGTCTTCGAGTATTTGATTTACTCGCTTCGTTTGTCCGTCGATCTGAAGGTGATAAGCTGTGCTGAAATCTAGTCGGGTTCCTAAACCTTCTTGTACTTTCTTCCAGAATCTCGAGGTAAACTGAGTTCCTCTATCCAATACGATGTTCTTGGGGACTCCGTGCAAACTGACGATTCTAGAGATGTATAACTCGGCTAGCTTCAAACTCTGATATGTGATCTTGATGGGTAAGAAATGGGCGACTTTGGACAATCTGTCCACTATGACCCAGATAGAGTCATTTCCCCTACTAGAAGTAGGCAATCCGGTGATAAAGTCCATTCCAACGGAATCCCATTTCCATTCCGGAATCTGCAATGGTTGCAACAATCTAGCGGGTCGTTGATGTCCCGCCTTGAATCTCTGACATATATCACACTTGGCGATATAGCTTCCGATTTCTCTCTTCATCTTATGCCACCAAAATTGCTCTTTCAAATCCTGATACATCTTCGTTCCTCAGGGGTGGATAGAATAAAGAGTATCATGAGCTTCCTTCAGAATCACTTCTTTCAACTCAGAATCTCTTTGGTACATTAAAGGCGCCCTTTGTACCACGAACTCCTTCTTCGCCTTCGGTGAATCCGGTACTTTGCCTATACCGACACGACGCTGATTCCGCCGATACTAGAATTTCCTTTCTGTGCCTCTTTGATCTGGCTGATCAAAGTGGGTTGAAGTTCTATGCTAGCCAAAAATCCTTCACTCACTAATTCCATTCGGAAATCTTCCATCTCTTTGTGCAGACTTGGTTGCTCCTTCAAAATCATGGAGTTCAAGCGGCACGGCAATCTGCTAAGGGCATCTGCTACCACATTGGCTTTACCGGGGTGATAGTGAATGTCCAGATCGTAATCCTTGGTTAGCTCAATCCATCTTCTCTGTCTCATATTCAGCTCCTTCTGAGTGAATATATACTTCAGGCTCTTGTGATCCGAATAAATCTCACAACGGTGTCCCATCAGGTAATGCCTCCATGTCTTCAGGGCTAGAACTATGGCTGCGAGTTCGAGGTCATGGGTTGGGTAATTTTGCTCATGTGGTTTCAGTTGTCGAGATAGATAAGATATAACTTTGCCTTCTTGCATTAGCACACATTCGAGACCGATCTTGGATGCATCACAATACACGTCAAAGGGCTTCGTGATATCCGGCATGATTAAAATTGGGGCTGAAATCAATCTTCTCTTGAGTTCTTGAAAACTCGCTTCACATTTGTCCGTCCATTCAAACTTCTTGTCCTTCTTCAGCAATTGGGTCATGGGTCTGGCAATACTCGAGAATCCTTCTACGAACTTGCGGTAGTATCCCGCTAATCCGAGAAATGCACGAACTTGGGTTTGAGTGGTTGGGGCTTGCCAATCTTCGACATCCTTCACCTTTGCAGGGTCAATGGCAATTCCTCCGGCTGATACAATGTGGCCGAGGAATCCTACCTCCTGTAACCAGAATTCACATTTGCTAAACTTGGCATACAACTGATGCTCTCTAAGGGTTCCAAGAATGGTCCTTAGGTGTATCTCATGTTCTTCTTCCGATTTGGAATAAATTAGAATATCATTGATGAAAACAACGACAAACTTATCCAGGAAGTCCATAAAAATCTTATTCATGAGATTCATGAAATAAGCGGGGGCATTGGTTAATCCAAAAGACATGACAGTATACTCGTATAATCCATATCTGGTGGTAAAGGCAGTCTTTGGAATATCCTCTGCGTGAATCTTGAGTTGATGATATCCAGTTATAAGATCAATCTTAGAAAACACCTTGGCACCGGTCAACTGATCAAAGAAATCTTCTATCTTGGGCAAGGGGTACTTGTTCTTGATAGTGACATCATTCAACTTCCGATAATCCGTACACAAACGGTTACCTCCATCCTTCTTATCCACAAACAAGACAGGTGATCTCTATTGTGACGCACTTGGTTGAATCAATCCAATTTCCAACATGGCATCTAGTTGCTTCTTCAGTTCTGCTAGTTCAGACGGGTTCATACTATATGGTCTCTGGGCTATGGGTCATGTTCCGGGGATTAGTGCAATGATAAACTCGATATCCCGATCTGGGGGCATACCGGGCAAAACATCTGGAAATACATCGGGGTATTCACAGACTATACGGACTTGGTCAATGGTAGGTTGGGCTATACTCTTGTTGCACTTGAATTAACGAGGTAAGGTTTCAGATATATGCTCGACTGATATTCCTACAGCATCGGTCATGGTTATGGCTTTGGCACAAATAATCAATCCTTTGTGTTTGGACATCCAATCCATTCCTAGTACTACTTCCAAACCTTTAGTTCCGAGTACTATTAGATTAGCATAAAAATTCTATGCCATGGATTCGGATAGGGACGACTTTGCAAATTTGCCTAGCTTTGGTGGTTGAACCGGGGATTTGAACAATCATAACATGCTTCAGTTTGGTTGGTTGAATCTTAGTAGTGCATGCAAATTCTTCAGTGACAAATGAGTGCGATGCACCAGAATCAAACAACACTCTAGCAAGTACTGAATTAACAGAAAACATACCCAAAGACGACGCCCGGGCGCTTCTTGGGCTTCTTCAGCATGCATGAGAAAAAGACGGCCGTTGCGGTTGAGTGAGTTCCCTGGGGCAAACCTTCTTCCGGGCTGAACACGACGCTGCTGCTGAGCTGGGGCATTTGCATTGGGGGTTGTGGCATTCTTCTTAGGGCACTCATTGGAGTAGTGACCCTTATTTCCACAATCATAACAAGTCACTTGCGACTTGTCCTTTGCTACAACAGGCACATCATTGCTTCTAGTCCTCGGGGCAGTGTTGGTGTTGGTGGCAGCATTGTTGTTGTTGAACTTGGGTGGTGCACGGTTAAAATTGCCAGAGTTGCCGGGGTTGTTGTGGTTTCCTCCGGGCCTTGGGTTTCCACGGTTGGGATAGGTCACACGGTTCATCGGGGGTCTATTGGTTCTCGGGGCAAATCCAGGAGATGGGTTAGGGCGATACTTTGGGGTATGATGGGTTCCTGGCTGATGCATCATGCGACACTTGCGGTTCTCATTGGCTTGGTTGATCTTTCCTTCCATCTGGATGGCAGAGTCCACTAAGGCTTCAATATCTGCAAAGGGGATATTGACCAACACAGTCTGCATCTCATCATGCAAACCATTCAGGAATCTCTCTTTCTTCTTGGATTCAGTGTCGATCTCATCTAGGGCATACCTAGCTAATGACAAGAATTTGTTACGGTATTCCACTACGGTCATCCTTCCTTGCTTTAGTTCTCTGAACTTATCTCTCATTCTCTGATCAAACCTGGTGGCACATGGGTTCTCATTGAACTTGACTTTGAATTCCTCCTGTGTCATCATCTGTCCTCCGGTCATTGCACGAACACTGTTCCACCATGCTCTTGCATCTCCGGCTAGATAGTGGGTGGCGAACAGAACTTTCTCGTTAGATTCCACTCCGGTGACTTCCAGATTGTTTTACATGGTTTGCAGCCAATCATCTGCGTCTAAGGGCTATTCCGACTTAGTGAAAACAGGTGGGTTGGTGTTCTGGAAATTCTTGAGCTTAGATCCATGGCTGTACTGATTTCCTTGGCCTTGATTGTTGTGGGACAGCTGAGCTATCTGCTGAAGGGTGGCTAAGTTGGCTTGACGTTTCTTTTCAGCTTCATTGCCGAAACCAACATTTGCAGGATCTGCAACATCGGGTCCGGGGATGAACCACTTCCTCCGCGTGCCATCTGAAGATTGAGATAGATCATGAGAAAAGAGGGAAATTTCTAAGGTTAAGGGACTTTGAAAAGCTTTTAAAGTTTGACTCAGATTTTTTAGCAAATTGCTTTTCATTCATTCATCCATAACACACGATACAACACACACCACAACAAAGGTAAACAGATGGTTTTAAGAACCATTCTGGAAACTAAGATGTAGTGGGACCGAATACAACTCACTACGCTAGTGCTCAGGTGCTACTACTCCTCGGAGTCGGTGTAGTCGTCATCCTCATCATCCTCATCGCCATCGATGAAGGATAAATCATCCTCATCGGTGAAGAAGTCCATGGCCTGATCCTCCAGAAAATCATCATCATCGCTGAGATAGGAGTAGGGGTCTCCACGAAGATCTTCTCCGGCATTCTCCCTTTCCTCCAACTGCATGTCTTTCTCGTGGATGGTCTCCTCCAAATCCGAGATACAGTGGCGAAGACGAGCAATGATGCGCTCCTTCTTGTCGAGCTGACAGCGACGAGACTTGTGATCCTTCGCTAGCATGGCGATGGTCTGATCCTTTGTCCTGATGATGGCGGACTTGTGGTTGGAGTAGTCATGGCAATTGTCCAATTTCTGCTGACGATCATACATCATGAAGCTAAGGTGGTCCAAAAGAGTCTTCAGCTCGTGGTGGTATGGGGCTTCCAGTGGCTGTCCCATAGCATCACGCCTTGGACAAAACTCAAAGCGGGTGCCCTTAATCTGGTTGATACCGCCTTACAGACGGGCAAGAGCTTCCTACATGGCTCGGCAAGTCCATCGAGCCATTTGTTCTCTTAAGGTGAACTAAATTCTCGATAGTGGGAGGTTCAATCTTTCCTGAGACTTGCAACAACTAGCCATTGCCGATCTTCTCCTTCCGATCATTGCGCCGAGCTCAAGAACTCAAAAGTGACGCCCCGAAGTTCAAAGCTGGTCCAAATCCCGCTCAAAGATGAGGTCTCCTCCATTCTCCAACTGATAAAACTTGTTGTACTTCACGTCTATCTAAAAGAATATAGGATGAGTAAGTTAGTACAGTGATCAAGTGTGTAAACTTTTATGTATTTTGTAAGAGTTTTTGAGGAACATGAATTTTCATGAAAGAATCAAAGTGATAAGAATGGGAATAAGTTTTTGTAAATATTTGCTTCATTTGGTTTTGAAACTAAGTTTTTGATTCAAACGTCCAGTCTAACTAGGTCTCCTATGATCGATGGCTCGATACCAACTTGTCAACACCGGATTTTTAATCCTTATGCATGTTATGCCATACATCGCAATCCTGTGATTACCATTTTAAGTAGACATAACAGATTTTGATACCACAGTACATCATCCATTACAAACCATACATAAGATCTTACACAAATAAGGATCTCATGATCCAGATCTTAATACAACTCAAACAGCGGAATACATAATAATAAAGGTAGCATAGGCGAAGCTCCATCTTCGGGGTCACAGGCAATGCTGACGATGGGAGATGATCCTAGTTGTCGTAACCTTCCTGCGGTCAATCGTCCCGGTACTCCTCCTCATAGTCCGCCACGGAATAGCTGTGGACAAAGCCATGAGTACTCTTTAATTACTCTCAAACTAATACTAACAAGTTAGGGTGGGTTTTGTAGTAGGACACTAAGCTCTAGGGTTGTTTTGCAAAAGCCAGATTTACCTCTACTAAGTTCAGAAGCAAAGAAAACTAGTTGAAAGTTTATAACACCTAAGTAGGAACTTGAATTTCATATCACAACCCTGTTGTGGTCAAGTCAAAGTCTCAACTCATTTCACAAGTCATTTTGAAAACATCTGATGGGGGAATAGTATGGCCACTCCAACTGTCCATAATCATGACGCGCTATTTGAATAATTTGACACTCGCAAAGATTGTACACTTTCACCACAATATTCGATACATCCGTCAGAACAAATTCTGAATTCACCATACCAAGAGATGCGATAATCAATCCTAACCTTTCAATTACACGCCTAGTATAGGCACTCCCTGTGAGGTTGTCCTCCCAACCATGACCAACTGTCATCTTGGGTACTGCACAGGTGGACAATCTTCACAAGGTAGCCTCAGCTCAGACCTTGGCCGGGAGGGAACCCATACTAAGGTATATAAGTTTCCAGTCAAGCCCTACCAAATTTTCGGGTATCATGGTTGTATGGTAAAATTGGAATGGTATCGCATCCCGACAACCATCAGTTTTAAAGAGGGCTAAGGCTCATGCCTCAACATTTTCATCATCAAAATCATCTGGTGTTCGAAACACAGTCAAAACATCTCAGTAGAATGACTCATCATTCTAAGGTTTTCATAACTATTTTCCACCAAGTATTCCCATTCAAAGTTGATCAAGTTTTATGCTTAGCACTAGCATCTACAAGTGGGGGTAAGTACTAATGAGGGATGGTAAACAAGTGGGGTTTAACTAAGTTAAATCTCATGCCTTAGGATGACATCAAGATTATCTAGCTTAGGAAAAATTTAATGCTCTTTATGCAACCTTCAATTATCCTCCTAGAATATACAAGTCACTTAAGTAAACTCTAAGAAATAGCTTTGACAAAGAAATAAAGTAGAAAACTTGCAAGTAAAACTAGGATTGGGTTATCAAGTGGGTATGATCACATATGCTTAAGGCATATAGTTGGCATGGTAACAAGCAGGTATTAGCTTGCATAAGTAAGGTATCTTGCAAGTGTTAGCTTGCTCAATCAACTAGTAGTATTAGGCTTGCCTTGTGCAGCAAAGGGTTGAAGTTCTCCTCGGCTTCTTCTTTGTAGTATCCTCCTTCCTCCTCGTATCCTTGGTCGGTACTAGCGTCTATGAATAAATACGAGGTACACAATCACCAAACAATACTTAACTATTTTCAATCATCACACAAAAGTGTTCTATAGATGATCTAGCATCATCACTAACATTACAAGATTACAACATTTGTCTTATTTATTTATTTTTAGAAAAGTAATTTCTACTCATTGAAAACTACTTAAGATTTAATATTCTCCAAACCAAACATGGGATCATGTTGACACATGTCATCACCACATATTTCAGTACATGGGAATGTGATTTAAAGTGGTGTCACAATTTAATAAGATTTAACCTTTTATTTTAAATAAATAAAGTGACTAGAAATGCCTATATGGCATTTTTTTATTACTTGAACATTATTTCTGTAAGTAAATCCATATGTTTTTATATATTCTGAAAGGTATGATCAAATGTGATTTTTGAGAGTTGGAATCAACTCAAAAGCTATTATGGTTGAAATTTGAAAAATGTTTGAATTGAGAAAAGCTTCCGGCTTGCTGTTTTTACAAAGGTTGATCTATAGATCCAAATGATTAGAATCCAACGGGCTTGGATTAAGCATTTCAGTACCTTTCTAACAAAATTGGTTTCATGTAATTTGGTTCACTTAATCGAGTTGGGTTGATTTTTGAAACTAGGTACAGAACTGAGTTTGAATTAAATAGAAAAATCTAAATTCAACGTTGGGTTGCAGGAAAGGTTAATGGGGCCCAAAGGTCACTCGAAATACAGGCACTGACAGGGGGTTCCATCAGTCAGTGGCTCATAACACGAAGCGGTACGGGGCGATGTGGTGCGTTGGATTAGAAGTGAGATCAATCTACGAGGGTCGTCGACGATGAACAGGTCACCGGCGAGCTCGAACCCTAGCGGCTCAGTGGGGGTAGTGGGAGGCTCACCGTGGGTCAGGCGAGGGTCGGCGATGCGGGCAAACGAACGAGTCGACGACGGCGATCCTCCTGGTACCGGCAGCTCCTCCTGGGGCGGCTCCAATCGATGGCCCCCTTCTTCTCCAGCAGCGGCGGGCTCCGACCAAATTCTGGCGATGCGCTGCTTGGATTTCTCCGGGAATAAGTGGGAAGTCTCAGTGAGAGGTGGGAAGTGAGATAGTGTGAAGAAATCGAGCGAGGGAGGCCTCTATTTATAGTGGCGAGAAGGGACCGACGGGCGCGGGCTGAGCTCGTCGTGGTCGACGGCACAGAGGGCTATCGGCGTGGGCGACGGTAGGGGACGGTGCGGTGCTCCCTGGCGAAGCTCAACGACATGGTGGAGCGGTGTGGGGCGATGTTGATCGGTCGGAATGCTTCGGCGCTCTGAGCGGGTCCGATGGAGGTTTTGATGGCGTATAGCGTGCGTGGTCCGCGCGGTGGCGAACGGGCGTGTCTGCAGGGTTGCTGGGGCGGTGGTGATCACGCGTGCACGCGGCGAGGGAGGCGCGCAGTATGTGGGCGTGTGTCGAGGGTGGCGCTCTGGCGCGCTCTCGGCATGCTCTCAGAGAAGCTTGGCATGGCTTGTGCATGTGGTCCAGTGGTTGGCATTGCTCGAGGCTGAGACAGGGAGTGGCGGTGGGGTGCTGGCTAGCTCCCAGACAAGGTTGGCGAGGCTAGTGTGGCCTCTAGCTCGCCGGTGACAACGGGGTGGCAAGTTTGCTCTCGGCCTGCTCACCATTGATGGCTAGGCTTGCTTACAGTGATGCTAAGGATAGTTAAAGGAGCTAGATGATCTACTAAGGACTAGTTGCAACCATAGAGGGAACAAGTTAGGCCAAAATCACCGCACACTATAGTATTTGTGATTTGGTTGATTTGAATCTGCAAGCTGTTTGATGAAATGGTCGCAAGAACTTGAGTTTTGAATTTTGAAAAGATTTTTGGTGGGTGTGCTAGGCATGTGTTGATGGTTCTATGGATGCTTGGGTTTTGAAAATTGAGCTGGTTTGAATGGTTTTTGAAAAAGTGGGATCTTCCCATATGAAATAGATTCAAATTTAAACTGTCATTTAAACTAAGCATTTAAATGTTTTTGGATGATCACAAAATGGGCCTTAGTACCTTATTATGAGTACTATCAAGGGGTGCAAAGATCCATACAATTTTCTGTTAAGTTCTGAAAGTTAGGGATAGCCAAAGTAGGCATGGGCGTTAATTTGGCCAAAGTGACCATTCACTTAATTTATTTGTTTTGACTTGTTTGTCTTTGGGAAAAGTTTGGGGATTGTTTAGATGATGTTTATTTCACCTAAGAATACTTTTACAAGCAAAGAAACACAAAACCATGGCAATTCAAAAGAATCTAAATTTTGAATGCACACACATATGAATGCCTTTATGTTTTTAATTAGAAAAGTTTTTGTTAACCCTAATTTTAATGATTAGAGTTTGATGATCCAAGTTTAATATTTTTGGGATGTTACAAATCCCTAATTGGAAATGTTGTTGATCTGTAAACTTTCGACTATCAAGATGTTTATACTGATAGTGATTCTATCAGTAAGTGCTTACTGCATTTATAATGGTTGGCTTGTATGAGAATATACATACTGAATATAATCATTACATGTTAATGATTTTCTGTGGATGTATAAATAAGTTTGATGTTGATTCCTGGATTTTGGCTTCAGGAAGATGATATTTAGTGGCTTGTCCCTTTTTATTTGTGAGATCTAAGTAAAGATTGGGATTAGCTCATTAGAACTTATCCTTGTGATACCATTATAAACTGGCACACAAGTGATTGGGTCCTATTCCTGAGCTTAGCTCTGACAATGCTTGTGATTAATATTGGCAAGATAAAATGAAAGCTTCGTTTAACTCTCCTGCCTATGATGTTGGTCTGAGGCTTTAGGATTTTAAGTCCTAGTTAGTTGAGCAAATAGTTTGTTTTTATCTTGCAAGATTAGAGGTGCTACTCCCTCTAGGAGATGTGTCCTGGTCTGATAAGAACAAAGGAAGAATTATTTAAGTTGCATATGCTAACACCAAACTCTGTGAGGCTGGTCTGAGAGATTGGTGCTTTTGGCTTAGTTTGATTTTTGATCTTTATACTTGAAATCTCTAGGATAGATTCACCTCACTTGGGTGATTCATAAAACAACACATGCTTCTGTCTAGATAATATGATTAGATCATGTGATGGTTTTATGATACTCACCACAAAAACTGATGATTATGGAATTGGGTGGTGATGCTGATCTTGCTGATTAGATCCTGTCCTTCACCTCTGATGTTGTTCTTGTTTTGCTGAGCTCCTGTGCTTGACCTTGAGCTAGCCTGCTCCTCCTAGCTCCTGGACTTGGCCTTGCTGTCCACCTGATCCTTCCCCCTCCTTATGTCACCATCTGGTGATGTTTGGTTGATCTTTGGTGGTTTGGTTTGGCTGCTGGTTGTTGTGCTTGGTTTAGCTGCTGGCTGCTGAGCTTGATGTGTATGAACAAGAAATGGTGTTGGGGTGCTTTCCACGGCTGTACTGAGCAGTTTTGTTTGTATGGCATGTTGTTGTTGCTGTGCTAACAGCACACACCATGCATTTAGGTGTGTGTGCTGCATGTGTGCTTGCTGCACCTTGTGGATATGCTCAGGGGCTTGAGAGTTACTTATTTGATCTGATTACTTTTACCTGGCTGGTGAAACTTGCCCCTTCTTGCTGTCATTTGACTTTTTGGCTTAAAATTTATGAAAGATAGATTCTTTCATATTGGTGAAACTTGACCCTTTTATAAATTACTCAGTGATGAATCTTGATCAGTGCACTTCACTGACAAGTCTGAGAGTAAAACAATACTAACCCTAACCTTCTTTATTTTTTTATCAGTGTTTATTTTGCAAGGTACAGATTTGAAGATGAAGATTTTAGTTTAGGTTTTCTTTATAGAATAGTTAATGTAATCTTCTTTATTATTTTGTAATTTTCATTTTATTATTTTATAATAAAGATTATATTATTATCAATAAAGAAATATTCTTATTCTTTATTTATTCGCTATTGTGAAGGTTGTGGATAATTTCAATAAGTTACATTTTTGTAACTTATTTATTGAATGAAAATATGAAATAGATACTCATATTCTTAATTATTTTCTTTAAATAAAGTTTGAGTTATATTGATTAACTCTTAATTAAATCAAGATTCAAACCTTATTCATAAATCATTTGATAAAATACTGGGATGTTGGTGGCTAGCCTATGCACAGCTTCACCTTAGTAAATCCGTGTTGTATAAAATATTTGAGCATTAATATAGCAGGATGTATATCTTAAATTAAGTGACGCGTGACACCTTAGAAACTCCAAAATTAGTGTCTTATGGTAGTCTGTAAGTTTCAAATCAATCACGACACATTACAAGTTCCAATTAAAGTGTTCCGGCACGTACAAAATATTTGGTCTTGCATTTCATACAAATTCGAGGACATGATGCTTCATTGCTCTCCCTCTTGCATTTCTTCCTCTGCCTTAGCAAAGAGAGTATAATTCCCAAAAGAATCACAAATTGAGAAGGGAAATAACCCATTGAACGAGAAAATATCCTCAGGAACACTCGACGCGGTCGTGCCTTCGTCTCTGCTTCCGTCTATGTTGCCGCCAACAACAAGGGGCGACACTCGAGTAGGGTTATGAACGAGATGTGGTCCTCGAACTCGATCTCCCTCGTCGCTATAGCTTCACCTCCACTGCCAGCACCGACGGTGTCGTCCCCACCGCCGCCTTCATCACCGGGTATCATCTCTCCCCGTAGCTTCTTGTCCCTCGAGTTGAGTGTATAAGAGGAGCGTGATACATAGACGAGACCAAGCAGTTTGGTTATCTATGGTTTAGGGCGTGTTTGGTTACCCGTTTTTCCGTTTCTCGCATGGCCGGGAAAAAATAAAGGTGGTTGGTGTATTGGGTCGCATGTGTTTCTTGCATCGCACGGACTTTAAAGCAGTCCAAATGTTGGCCAGTTTGGAAACACCATTTTGGGCATTTTCGTGGGGACAATTCCCGCTCGTGCAAAAGGGAGAAAGTTGCGCCGCCTGTGCGACCTAGGCGATGGCGCGAACCGCGCATTTCCCCCAAAAGCTAGCGGGACAAATTGGGTCACCGCCCGCCGCAGCGCCGTGGTATATATCACCTTCCTCCACACCTACGTCCCTCGCCACCATTTCCCCCATTCTTCGAGCTCTCAAGCCAGCGAGGTTCTTCATCGGCCAACACAAGTAAGCGGCGGTTGCGGAGGTGGTGGTTCTAGATCGGGCAGTGCAGGCGTTCTCCTCCAAGATCTTCAACGGTGACGTGTTCCGCTCCTATGATGCCTATGAGTTCCATCAAACCCCAGGCATGGTAGCTTCGATCTCGTAGATCTGATTGTTGTTTGTGGTAGATCTATGTTAGTTTGCCCAATGAACTGATATGTATAGTTATAAATCGGTGTCTTCGTGGACTCGTTGCATATTTAAGTTTGTGTTCATGCCTAGTCTAGTTCCTGATTTGTGCGTCTGTTAGATCTATAGGACATGACCACCGATGGGTTCAGCCAGACCCTCATGGATTCTCAGGAGACGTTTGTCGCTGAGACCCAATCCCATCTCCCGCCTCTAAGGCTCACCTATCCTCAGCGCATGGAGATCTTGTATGCTCCTCCGATGACCGGGTACATAGTGGAGCAGATTGCAGAGGAAGCTGCCAAGATCATGGCCAAGAAGAAATCCACCAAGGCTGGCAAAGCCCACAACACAAAAGTGCCAAGGTGAAGGGCACCATGAAGTGGGAACTGCTCCTCTGGCTCGCAGGCTTAACCGTATGTGCGACATCATCAAGAGCTGACGGAGAAAGGGTTCAAAGAGGTGCACCTCAACACCGCTGCCGCAAGGTGTTTGAGTTTTGTGGCATCGAGGTGTCCTCCCAGCAGGTGTAAAACCACCTGCGTAAGTGGAGGACCGGGTGGATCCATATCTCCAAGCCCAGGGACCTTAGCGGAGCTAGCTAGGACGAGGAGACCTGCACCATCATCTTGGAGGACGCCCACTACAGTGGTCACATCTCGGTATTAACTAATTTCAGTTATATCCATACGATTCCCTTGTGTAACCTCGCTAACCTGGCTAACCTCCCTACAATTCCATGTCTCAGGATCACCCCAAGGATGCTGAGTATCTGAACAATCATGTCGCCAACTATAGGCAGATGCAGGCCATCTTCTCCTTCGGCCTTGCCACTGGCAGGTTTGCAATGGGCTCCAGTGAGCCTCTTGGCGATCCAAGCCCTGAATACATGCAGACCCAGGAGTCAGAGATAGTGGTGATTGATGAGGACGACGAGAACGATGCCGCTGCAGCTTCTCCTGCAACCAGCGTTGGTCAAGGCGGCAACACAAATGCCTACATTGTTGTTGGCTTCGATCCTTGCAAGAAGAGGAAGAAGTCGATGCTAGGAGAGGAGGACGTCATGGCCATAACCCGCATGACTGACGCCGTGAAAGCGGTGGCGACCGTCATCACCACTGCTTCCCATCCTAACGTGCACTCAGGTCTGTACGACGTCGTCATGGCCGCCAAAGGGTATATCCTTGAGGCTCTGATGGTGGCGCTCAGCCACCTCTTCGACAACAGGGCTATGGGAAACGACTTTG
The DNA here is from genome assembly GCA_023614405.1 of Avena insularis. Classification (NCBI taxonomy): domain Eukaryota; kingdom Viridiplantae; phylum Streptophyta; class Magnoliopsida; order Poales; family Poaceae; genus Avena; species Avena insularis. The sequence goes on along the minus strand of JAJUPC010000590.1, from coordinate 23,871 downwards.
TTCTGATGGCGGAGGACCACATGGATCTCTGGCTCAGGACCTTCCTGGCCAAGCACTACTCCGTGCAGGGCTTGCTCCCTAATCATGGAGATGGTGGCGGTAGTGCATGCATGATGAAGAATAAGTTGTATATTTTGAAGTACCTAGGGACTTGATGAAAACTTATGCCTGCTTATTGTGAGATGGTATATACTAACCCCTCACATGATGGAGAACTTATGCGGTGGTAGGATTGCACCCCCTTTGATGTGGTGGTAGGATGATAGATGTTGGTGGTGATCCATTGGATCACACTAACTTGGTAGTTGGTAGGTTGGAACTGCTGATGCTTGTGCCCGTATGATCATGCATGCTTAACTAGTTTATGTTTATTGCCATGTGTTGTTTATGCACTTGATCTGCCTGCTTTAGTTGTGATCCTTGTGTTATGTCTTGTAGAAATACAACTGGTATATAGTCTACTACGGCAAGTAGTCGGGAAATCTGCAATACATGAGAGAAGTGCAGCCAACAAGTGACAGGTTACCAACACAACTTTCATAAGAGGTTTAAGACTCTAGAGCAAGCACAACAATCCCACTTTGTGTTCTTAGCAGAGCGTCCACAGAAGGCACAGTCGTCGCTAGATGTGAACATCAATTTCACTCCACCGCCATCAGTTCATCAACAAGTCCGTCGACATGAGCAGTTTCCACCTATAGGGGGCAAAAGTATGATCAAAGACCATCATTGTCGGCCTGATCATGTGGATTGTCTACTTCCAGTTGCTCTGAATCATGTGAACAATCATTTAAGCTGTTAAACCCTGATGAGTAGTTGATAAGCTCACCATTTTGCCATGCGAGGTAAGCATATCAGTCAATGCTAAGCTTCCAAACGGTAACTTTGCATCAAGCGAACCCAATTTGGAAAACCAAACAAAGTGGTCATATGGTCTTTCAAAGTGGGAGAACGACAACCAAATAAACTGTCCATCCTAGCCCGAGGTCAATCTCCACCCATGCAGCATTCACTGGACCAAGTTGCAAAAAACGTGAAATTTTGGCCCGAGTAACCAAACACGTCTTAGATTTCTACGATTGGCCCGCATGTCTATACGTATTATGGGTCTAAATCCCTCTATTTGAACTAGCTGCAATCAATTGGACAAAAATAGGGATCAGCTACAACTCCAAACATGTTTTGATTCTGTGTTTTGTACCACAACAACTCCAAACATTGTTGTTACCCAATTTTCTCAGCCATTCACTGTCCTCGTGTATGCACCACGTCCATCCAGGCCTCTGCGTTCCACACTGCACAACCTGTAACGCCCACGCGGCCATCCCAACCCTGCAGATCCTTCCTCTCACTGCACTCAGGTCCCGCTGCTCTTCCGACCCCACCTGTCACCGAGCCTCCGGTGCACGTAGCACCGGCCTCCACTCTCTCTCTCGAGACACCGTCTCGCCCCCATCTCCACCCCCACACCAGCCGAGCCAGCCAAGGGCACGAGGTCTCCCCCCCTCCGCGCGATCCAAATCGCCCCCGCCCCCGCCCTCGCCGCCGCCATGGCCTTCCTCGCGCGGGCGCTCCGCCACTCCAAGCCCTACCTCTCATCCCGCAACCCCGCGGTGGGCGCCTCCTGCCGCTGGATCTCCCAGACCCCCTCCGCGGGCTCGCCGGAGGCCGGCGCGGCCGTGGCGCCCGCCGACCCGGAGCTGCCGCCGCCGCGGGAGCCCGTCGGCGGGGCGCGCGTGGAGCTGCCCAGCAACCCGGAGGACGTCCTCGAGGTGTTCGTCGACGGCCACGCCGTGCGGATCCCGAAGGGGTTCTCCGTGCTCCAGGCCTGCGAGGTCGCCGGGGTCGACATCCCGCGATTCTGCTACCACAGCCGCCTCTCCATCGCCGGGAACTGCCGCATGTGCCTCGTCGAGGTCGAGAAGTCGCCCAAGCCCGTCGCCTCCTGCGCCATGCCCGCGCTCCCAGGTCAGACTCTGCTGTTCCAGCCCATTTCGTTTCGCCTCAGTACGTACTCGGCGTTGTTTCAGCGTTCCAAAATGGGATATGTCAGTCTGGTTTGCCTGTGTTGTGTGCCTAGGCCTCAGTCTCTCAGATCCATTCAGCCCCTAGACGTCTCAGCAACCAGCATTTCAGGGTTCTTGTTTAGATTTGCGTTTAATCAGTATACTGATTGTAGAAACTAGAAACATCAACCTAGCCAGTGATTGTTGAGGTACTGAATGATCAGTCCAGTGTGTGCGATTCCTAGTAAGAATTTGCTAGAGTTCCTAACCTTGGACCATCTTGTTCGATTAGGCATGAAGATTAAGACAGACACACCAATCGCAAAGAAGGCAAGGGAGGGTGTCATGGAGTTCTTGTTGATGAACCATCCGCTAGATTGCCCCATCTGCGACCAGGGCGGGGAGTGCGACCTGCAGGATCAGTCTATGGTTTTGGGTCTGACCGGTCGTTTCACCGATATGAAGCGGTCAGTTGTGGATAAGAATCTGGGCCCTTGGTGAAGACTGTGATGACCCGCTGCATCCAGTGTACAAGGTGATGTTTTGGTGCCTCTGGTAAATTTGTATGAGTATCCATCTCAAATAATTTCATGGCTATCTTGTTTGTCAATGTTTTCGCCACTGCATGTGCTTCATTTTTCTAGCATTAGAGCTTATTGTTGAAACTTACTAAAGTTAAAACTGTTGAACTGAACATTCCTTCTAACTTATTCATGTGCTACCCATATGAGCATTTTACTGGTTCTTAGTTTGTGTCGTCTTTGTGCAGTCACATGGTTTTCCATGTATTTAAGTAATGCATCATCCTTTAAAAAAATGGTTTTACCTAGTTGTGCAAGTTTGAGTTTTTTACCTTTGCTGGGTATGTAATTTTCGAATTTCTCTGGCCTTACAGGTGCCCGGTTTGCATCTGAGGTTGCTGGTGTTCAAGACTTGGGTATGTTAGGTCGTGGCAGTGGTGAAGAAATTGGAACATATGTGGAGAAGCTTATGACAAGTGAACTATCTGGAAATGTTATTGATATCTGCCCTGTTGGAGCTCTTACATCCAAGCCATTTGCATTTAAAGCTAGGAACTGGGAGCTGAAGGGCACCGAGACTATTGATGTCACCGATGCAGTAGGTTCAAACATAAGAGTTGACAGCAGAGGTCCTGAAGTTATGCGCATTGTTCCACGCATCAATGAGGTTTGCTTTGCTGATCCTGTTGCAACTTTTACTTATGTGTAATTTTTGTTGGTAATGGTGACATTGTCATGCTGCCTGATACTTCAATCATGATATCTTAACCGTGTTATGATCCCCCATAATATCTGTCAAACCTGGTGTAAAAGGTCGCCTAGCCTGTGTAGACTGCATGTAGGCACTGAGCACCACCCTGCTGGCTATCCCTAGTAGTCGGCAACTAGGTGCTATGTGCTATTATACCGCTCTTCTAGTGCCTGTCCTTTTGAGAATGTTATAGTGGTCGCATGAATCTTCGGCACATAACTAAGTTATATCCAGCAGCTTTTTGGTTAAACCTACGCTACATAACCTGCTATTGTATATTTCATGAAAATGAATACTTGATTTAGGATCCTCCTTTTTTGAACCCTTGCAGGATATCAACGAGGAGTGGATATCTGACAAAACTCGGTTTTGTTATGATGGTCTGAAGAGGCAAAGACTAAATGATCCTATGATTCGTGGTTCTGATGGCAGATTCAAGGCAGTGACATGGCGTGATGCTATTGCTGTTGTTGCTGAGGTTTTGAACCAAGTTAAACCACAAGAAATTACTGGAGTCGCTGGCAAACTTTCCGATGCAGAATCCATGATGGCATTGAAAGATTTTGTCAACAAAATGGGTTCAGACAAGGTGCTCTGTGAGGGAAATGGTCCGAATCCACCAGCAGATCTTCGATCAAACTACCTTATGAATACTAGCATTGCTGGCCTTGAGAAAGCTGATGTCTTCCTTTTGGTTGGTACACAGGTATAATTTTTTTTCTTGCTCATAACTATTATGTACTACCATTTTCTTGACCATTTTCCTTGTCTAACAGTATGCTCTGTTCTGTAACCACTTGGCCTTAGTTTCACATTCTGGTGGTGTATGACTGCAGTTTTAATTTTATTACTCGTAGATATGCTAACTGCTTGAAAGCATATTTTCTAGAGCCATAGCATAAAGCTCTTGCTAAAATTTGTAAATGGCTCCGTAATAGAAATATTCTACACCACAGAATAACAGGACACATGAAGCACAAAGTGGTCTTCAATTATATGTTCTTGCATGTTGGCATTTTATTTCTTGTGCATGTAGTACTCCCCCCATTTCAAAAGATAATTAATAGTTCCTTTTATTAAGAAAGTATTTGACCAAGAGTTTCCTTGTTAATATTTAGTTTAGGCGACATGGAATTGGTTGTCACTAGATTTATGTTCAAAAGTATTTAATTATGAATGTGATATTGTATCACATAGACCACATATTAACTGAGTAATTCTTGGTCAAATCGTTGTCTTAAGAAACATAATATCCCTTATATGTTTTGGAAGGGAGGGACTATGTATACTCTATAGTATCAATTTTAATACTGCAGCTGATGTTTCTATAGAACCCAGTTTCTTCTGTCGACTTCAAGTGTATTGAAATAGTGAATCGCCAATAAATATCCTAATATATTTGCCAGCTAGCTCAATATTCATCTCGTTAGACCAAAGGACTTGAGATATGTTATTTTTGGCTATCCCTTCTTTTCAGTCACATTCTGCAGATAATTTTTTCATTGTGAATAACAGTAACATCTTTTATGTATGCCATAAAACAGCCTAGAGTTGAAGCTGCTATAGTCAATGCAAGGATTCAGAAGACTGTTAGAGCAACACAAGCAAAGGTGGGCTACATTGGTGCTCCAGCAGACTTCAACTATGACCATCAGCATCTTGGCACTGGGCCCGAGACCCTTGTTGAGATTGCTGAGGGCCGGCATCCTTTCTGTTCAGTACTGAAGTCTGCAAAGAATCCAGTCATCATTGCTGGAGCTGGGTTATTTGAACGGGAAGATCAAGGTGCTGTGTTCTCAACAATTGAAACTGTAGCGAAGAAGTTCAACGTGACGAGACCAGACTGGAATGGTCTTAATGTCCTATTGCTCCACGCTGCTCAGGCAGCAGCTCTTGATCTGGGCCTTGTTGCTAATCCTACCGAGAGCGTCAAGTCTGCAAAGTTTCTTTACCTGATGGGAGCTGATGATATAAACTTGGACAACCTTCCAGAGGATGCCTTTGTCGTTTACCAGGGGCACCATGGTGATAAGGCTGTCTACAGGGCCAACGTCATTCTGCCGTCTTCAGCATTTAGCGAGAAAGAAGGCACCTACGAGAACACCGAGGGGTGCACCCAGTGGACCATCCCGGCTGTCCCTACAGTTGGCGATGCCAGGGATGACTGGAAGATCATCCGTGCTCTTTCCGAGGTGCTGGGCCCGCTGCCTTACGACAGCGTCGCAGGTGTGAGGGACCGCATTAGCATGGTGGCCCCAAACCTTGTGCGTGTAGATGAGAGAGAGCCATCCACGATCTCAGCCGAGGTGAAGCCCCCGGTGAAGCAACAAGTGAGCTCGGCTCCATTTAAAACCGCTGTTGAGAACTTCTACATGACCGACTCGATTACACGAGCCTCGAAGATCATGGCTCAGTGCAGCGCGGCCTTGTTGAAGAACTGAGATCTACTCTATGTCTAATCATCGGCAGACGACGAGATTGTAGTTGCTTTTTTGTTTTGCTTCAACTCCGCCGTTGTTGCTTGCTTGGTTGGAGTATAATTTGACTGCCTCTAGATCCAAGAGCAGCTAAACCTAAAGCAGTGCTTTTCTGTAATGTGTTGTGAGAAGCAGAGCATACTTAATAAGCTTGTTGTCCTTTGAATCATATACAACAGCCACAGGCAATAATTTTGTTAGATTTCCGTTTCTGCTGGTTTTCCGGTTCCTGGAAAGCAGGGAAATGTAGCAGTTGTATGTGCAAATTAAGCTATTACTGGGTTTCATCATTCGCTCTGTGTGTTGAACTACACATGGTTTTGAACCTCTCATTATTTTGAATTAGTTCAGATTTAGATTTACAGGTTCTGTGCTGCTGTCTGTTGTGTTGATTGATTTCGTAATTTGACAGTGGCTGATAAACATGTCTTGGCTCACCACTATGAACGGCACTGCTCACCACAATGAACGGCACTGGAGTTGGCTACTTTGTTTCTACTACTCCCCTTCAACACATATTAGTTGATTCAAATTTGTTCCGGACCCATATTAGTTGACTTAAATTTGTCTTGATATATCCGTATTCAACTTAAATTTGTTCCGATACATCCGTATCTAGAGTCAACTAACATGGGTCGGAGGGAGTATCTAAGGTGTTCTAGCCTTTTTTTGGAAAACATATATCTAAACGAATTTTAGTACTCCCTCCGACCCATATTAGTTGACTTCAATTTGGATGCATCTAGACAAGTTTTTGTGATAGATTCATCCAAATTGAAGTCAACTAATATGGGTCGGAGGGAGTATGTAGATTCGTAGCAAAATAAGTGAACCTGCACAGCAAAAAAATGTTTAGAAATAAAATATCTAGACACTATTTCAGAAAAAGGCTAAAATATCTTATACTATTTTGGAATGTAGCGCGTATTTACATGCGACCTCGTTTTACTTGATCTAACTTTGGTCATCAATTTGACTAATAATTTATGAAATGTCTTGTTAACTTTTGAAAAAAAATTAAATACAAATTCAAGTGCACATTTTTTTTAGCAAACAACCCACATTTTACTGGTCAAATTAATGGCTAACACTGAATCTCAATGGACGATGCCTTCTACAATGCAAGTCGGCAGAAAGCTTAGGTGGCACGGGGGCTGAAGGAAGGAAGAGTGGCATAATTTTTTCACCGCCTGCCAATGTGTTTCAACTGCCAGCGCAGTGCGCAGAACCTGATGGAAAACCCTCGGCTGTCAGAGCAGATCCTTGGGAATCGAATCGAGTCCAGACAGACAGCGTGTCAGTCAGAGCAGCACACGTACACGGCCACGAGCCCACGACCAAACGCTCGTGGCAGCGCGCCTTATCCTCCAACAACCGACGCTCATCGGCCAGCAGCACGAGCAGGGGCATGGCGTTGCGCTGCGTCACAGCCACCGCCACCGCCGTCCCCTGTGCCTCCTGCTTCGCCAACACCGCGCGCTCTCGCGCCTCCCTTTCCGGCGGAAGCCGTGCGCCCTGGCCGCCGGTGCCCGGTGGACGACGTGCGGCGCCAGGAGGCGGGTGCGGTACGAGGAAGAGGACGAAGACGAGGAGGAGGAGGAGTACGGGCACAACGAGGAGATGGCGCGGCTGGAGGCGTACAGCGAGGGGGCGCGCGGCCAGGCCCTCCTAGTCAAGGCCACCGTCGACGGCGAGACGGAGGTCGTGCTCGTCTTCAAGGTACCATCGGCCAGCACATCGCGCGCAGCGATATACATGGTCTAAGGTCGTGCTTCTCCACGGAGTCCATTGCTTACGGATGATGCCTCGTCTCTATGTGTCAGGGCTTCGTCGAGGCTGAGCGGGAGGACGGCGCCGGATCCGCCATGAGCGTGCTGCCGGAGAGGGCGATAATACAGTCGGTCGATGGTGGAGGGGCCATTCGACCCAGACAACATCGAGTACCTGGAGAAAGATGTATCGGGGAGACTTCAAGACCCGGCTTCAATAGCTAAAGACATACAGCTCCACATGGAGAAGTGTAGACTTGTCTGTCTTCGTTGTTAGAATAGCAAAATAAGTTCGGTTCAGTTTTTTGGCCACATCAAGCATGAAACGGCCAATGAACACTCTCAAATGAGAAATGACCCCAGCAAGGCAGCAACATCAAGTACCTAGAGAAGGGTTGGTTTGCCATGGAAGACTTAAAAGGCACAGGAAACATACTAATTTAACAGGATTGTAGACTGATGATCTGCTATTCTTCTGTTGTTAGAATAGCAAAACAAGTTCAGTGCGTTCAGGTACCAAAGCATGAAACCAACCACATAAATAAACTCTCAGATGATCAAGAGGCACATCACACCAGATCACGAGGGAAACACACAACTGAACAAAGAATACATCTGTATTAATATAGATATACGAATCATACATAAGGGTGGCGGCCAAAGGATGATGGCCGAAGAAGCAACAGCGTTGTGTCGGCATGTGTCTCCAGAGCTAGAAAACACTCAGCAAGAAAAGCCCGTGTACAAATCATCCATATGCAAAACGAATGGAGCATTTCTACTGCAAACACGTCCAAAACATGTCTCCCGCCTTGACTTTCTAGCCCATCATTTCCATGCGACCGAGTCGATCTCATTCCTCGCAGACTTGTACAGCTCAAGCTTCTTCACAAGAGAATCCCTCTTCTCCATCAAACCAGGGTCCTCGTCCAACATCGCGCTCAGCTGTTTCTTCTATGCTATGGAAGCAAGTGGAGAAATATGATACAATTAAGTACGCTATCCAGGTTGATTGTACTTGTGCAAATCAACACATGTTTAGAATCAACAAAAATAAAGTTGCATGGAAATTTCCATTTAGACACTGATTTAATGCGCGGGCAAATTTATGCAATGATGGCTGATGTCATGTACAGTAAAGACACATGGTTCAAGTATTGATCGATACCCTTTTTGTGGCTATGTGCTAGATAGTAAATTCGACAAGAAATTAGCAAGCATACCTCTTTGCTTCCCACATGAGCATAGAAACGGTTCAGCAAGTTTCTTTTTGCCTCCTTCACTTGACAATGTACAACGGCTTTCGGAATCGTGTTCCTCAATGTATCGCAAACCATGTTAATGTAAGATGATACATTTGACCCTGCAAAGAAAAGGAAGTGATGTCATCATCAGTATTGATATAATGTAAATTGTTATCAACTCTATTAACATGGGTGGTTTCATCAACATTCACTGACATTTGCCTATTTGCTATTACGCTTAAAACATTTGTCTATTGAGAGAACCAAGAGTAATATTGTACTCCTCCGCCTCAAATATATGTCAGAGATTTGTCTAGATTGCATGTACATATATTATTAAAACACGTCTAGATACATGTGAATCTAGACAAATCTACGACATCTATTTCGAGACAGAGGGAGTATATTTTCTACACTCACTTCCTGCAATGTTTTGGAACCGAGAGAAGTATATGTGTCTGCAGCATGACCTTTAGGAGTATGTGCGGTCCGTATGTATGGCAGGCTGAGGATAGATATAGTGAAACATAGATGGAGCTTACAGAACTCGTTGGTATAAAGTGCAGTTTAGAAGGCAGAAACTTCACATGAAACAGGAAGCAGGGAAAATTAAAATAATGCAAACAGGGCATAAGGAGGGTGTACCACCAGCTACTGGTAACTGGTTGCCTTGCTAATGGTTACAAATTGGTTTACACAAAATTGTTTGGCTGTTACTCAAGGACTTTATTGCCCTGTCAATAGGTCCTAAAATTATCGCCTAATCAATAGTCTGTTAAAGGAACTAGTGGTTAACTTACCGATTCTTCTGAGATGGTTGTCCTGATATTCATCGCTGGCTGGAGTGTTATTGTTAGCCCTTTATCTGGTTCCGTGGGAAGTTTCGAAGAATTCAACTGTTAGGTAACTGGCCTCCATGTCAACTAGACGAATAACCGCCTTCGCCATCCTCACGGAATCTTTCCAGGCTTTCATTGGCTGCAGCAGCTATATCTGATTGAAGTGTTGGGAAACGCTTCAATTCCTGGTATAGATCAAAGGTAGCCATGATAAATAAGAAACAAGAAACAGTGAGACAGGAGTGATGTCTGGTGATCAGTAATCCGTAACCAAAATCAAAAGTAGCACTCACCTCTGTTGTTGCAATCGATCTCCGACTAGCTCCTTTAATACCAAATGGACCTGTAAATTGCGAGACAATGAGCAATTGCATGTATGCAACAAAAGCACATCCAGATGATATGAAAATGCTCCAAGAAAAGCATTGCTATCAGATATTTTTGTTAAATACGAGCCCATTAACTTACTAGAACATTCCTAAGTTCAGAATATAACGGTCTCCTGCTATGTATCTTCACATACACATCCGCATATGACATTTTTAATTTAACCAAGATAACCACATGGAATGACATCACGCATGAAGCGTGTGTACTTCAGATGTCCCTAATACTTTGGAAGTTTCTCGATTCCAGCAATATCCCTAATTAACTTTATAGTGAATAAATAACATAAGCTAAAATCTAGATTGATATGAGATGATAGTTAGTTTCATATGTTTATATATCAGCTGCTGAAACATGAGCTAGTTGCTTAAACATTAAGGTAAAGGAGCCTTAAGAGGAGCCATGGATGAGAAGTTATACCGCATCAACTGAAGCTTCAGCTGGACCCCAAAGTAGCTGAGTGAACTATCGATAAGTCTTCTGTAACCTTGCTCAGGGGCAATCAAATGGGGCTGGTAACCATCAGCTTCAGAAATGACTTTTCAACATTTTGCAAAGATAGATGCTTATCGAATGGAAGCTTTTTCAGTGCTGCAGGTAACTGATGGTCAAAAACACCATAAATGCGATCTCCACCTGGTCGACTGGTAACAGTGAACAATGAAAGGTAAATTATCAGAAGTATTATTCCAAACGAAAAGAAAAGCATGCTTGCATTATCTACACTGCATCTGTAAGCATGTCCCTTTATTAACATATATGGCATAAATATGGAAGGAAAAATCACATCAATAAAAGGGTCAGTTAAACATCTTACCCGCCATCTAAGTGCTCTTGAAAACACGTCAAATGCACGTACATGTCCAATATCGTATACAGTTGTGCCTGTAGATTATGTTAAATGTACAAGAAAATGTTATATAGAAGTTGTTTGGGAATATAGAATAGGTTATTATGCCATTACCAATACTGCAAATGAACATTCCAAAGTATGGCACAAAATATACATTTCTAGTTTGTTATGGGAGTATGTATTACTTACCCCAGCGTCACCTCCAATTGGCCTACCAAGTCGATCCAATTCGGCTTCAATTTCATCAACGGTCTTGTTAATCATTGCTATAATACTTGGAATTTTTGCTTTGATCACAGCCTCCAAATGCTGGATAAATAAATGAAAGCACATTGGCATACAGTTTTATGAAAATTTAGGCAAAGTAAATCACGAGAGCAGAATGCCTAACCTCTGACAGAAGTTTAGCGAGATACTCAGCACCCATTTTATGTGCCAAGTGACCATAATCAGGACTACTTTGAAAGTACTCTTGTTCTTTACGATGCTGCAGCATGTCAACACTTTGTTGATATCAGCCTGTGAACGTTGACAACGCCCACCCAGGGGTGCTGCAGGCTTATATGACCTCCCTTCAAGTACCTAGGAATCCATAAAGATAGGAAGTTTTATGCTATGCCCACAGAGACTCCAAATCAAGTTCATAACAATTGCAAAATCACATACATCAACAGCGTTGGTACCCTTGTCCATCAAATCAAGTTTTGTCACGACTCCAAAGGTCCTATCACCTTACAAATGAAAAGGACTGTCAAAAGAAAGAAAGAAAAAACTTGGCAGACTAATGTGACATGCTGCAGTGAACAAATATCGAACTGCACCTGTAGGGTCAACTTCCTTAGCAAGCTTGATAGCATCTGATGTTGCTATATCTTGGTTCGCTGGAGAAATGGCCAATATGATAGAGTTTATTGAAGATCCCGGACAATGAAAAGTAAATAATCTTCACCATATAAATAAAACAGAACTCACAATATAAATAGTATATAGCAAGAAAACAAGAATGATGAACAAAATTACAACTGATTCTAAACGATTATTCCAACCCCAGAAGGAACACCATTAGCTAAAATGGAGTAATGCTGGGAACTGGTATAGCACAACAACATCAACAGGGAGTATTCATGAAGTAAATCTAGCTCAATTAAACATGGCATTATAGTCAGTTATATCAAACAACAGCGATGATTCTTTTACCTTGTCAACATAAGACCGACCATGTTTTCAATATCTTGGACAATAGACTTGGCTGCCCCTCTGTAGATGCAATTACGATAGTTAAGTAGTAATATAATAAAGAAGAGTATGCTAACCAAAGTAGGAAAGCTAAGTCAATAGAGACATTACCACAGCAACCTTTGTCAGTCCAGGAAGATCAATAAGTGTCAAGTTAACAACTGCACGAGAAGGTCACAAGATTAAACTAGTTCAAAAGGTACAGTATTATAAGGACCATATATCTAGTCAGCATATAGAAATCTTTAGGAGTAGTGGAGTATGGGCAATATAGTGCAGCATCAACACATATAGCCAAGAAAGCTTCTGCTATAAATTTGAAAAGTAAATACTAAGATACACCTCAGCAGATCCAAACAAATACCAGGACTTACCATGTGGAGAATATATACCAACTGGATAGGCTTATTTGATATTGCTTCGATTTTCCAGTTATGCGATCAGTGTGATCAGAAATCTCTTGCCTAACAGCAGCTGCATTAAAGGTTTTAATAAAAGTTTAACTTAACATTACCACAATACAAACGAGCAAAAGGGCAGATCAGTAATAATATCTCCTTTGACGTCTTGCACCATTAACAATAAATAAATAAATAAATAAACAAAACCGCCGAGATTATCATACCAATTAATAGTGAACGGCCCAGAAATCATAAGTGCATCTGACAGGAACCATGAATTGTTTCAGTATTTTACAAACTACTACACTGAATTCATCCACAAATGAAATTCACCAGCTTTCTATCATATACACTATACTGTTTTGGCATAATCCAGATAGAAATTTACGGTTCTAAAAGAAGGGATGAATGCATTCAGTTGTGCACCACAAATAACCAAGTTTGCTGCATGAGGAAAACTAAAAAGCTCAGGCTACTATTGGGGGTACATGTTACATATTGCATGGGCCTTCAAAATATTTATAATCTGCATAATTCTTACATGTGATGTATAGTACTATACACTCTTCTTGGTTGTTGAATACTCTAGTCTAGTACAGCTTCAAAATGCAACACTTAACAAACATGTGCTTGGTCATTGGCAAATATTACACTAGTGAGAACATGTAGCTCTAATGCAAATGTTACTTGAGTTGTAGTCCTCAACGTCATCCATTCCTTAGTTCACACTTTATGAAGATATTAAATCATGTGGCCAATTAATTGAAAGCTTCTTTCAATTGAACGAGGAAGTGAACGAGAAAGCAACAGACGTGAGTCTCTAAGATATTTTGCCAACTATGAACATATATTTGATAGTAGGGCAGTGTTTTTATGCTAACTGTATAGTACTTATTTATAGATTGATAGATCAAGTAGTGGAAGTACTTGGGACTGAACAAACCAAGCAAGCTGCAAGCGCAAAAGGAGCATAGGTCTAATTACCAAAGTCAGTGAACCGCTTGCGTGGGAGGTGGAGGAACTCGGCGTACTCCGTCCCGCCCTCCGTCTTGTGGAGCTGCAGCACCAGAGGCATCCTCGTCACAATCCCTAATCAGACCCCCGAGAAAAGGATATTAGTTACTGGCGACGGAAAGTCGATCCGAAGATTGGAAAAGTTGGCGATCTATATCGAAGGGATGACCAGATCCACGGGCAGGAAGTCCTCCTGACAATGCTCTCGAGCACCGACGACTTCCCGGAACTCTGGAGGCATCAGAAAACGCAATCAGCGGGGTGAGCGGTTGGCCAGATCTGGGCGGGGCGCTCGGATCTGGGAGGCGGTGCAGGCGAGTGGCGGTTGCGTACCTGGCCTCCCACGACGGCGACAGAGGGGAGCGAGTCCCAGAGGGATCCCCCGCCGCCGCCCCCGTAGTCGCCGAGGACGGTGCAAGCCTGCTGGATCCGGTTCACCAGCCCGATCAGGCTCCCCATGGTCACCATCTCGGGCGAGGCCGCACGTGCCCGCGCCCTGGGGCTGTGTAAGGTCTCCGCGGTCGCCGGCGGTGAGCAGGAGTAGGAGGACGCGGTGACGGTGGCGGTGGAGGTTGGGATCTACCGGAGTGAGAGAAAGGAGAAATCGAGAAAATGGCAGCTTAAGGATTTTAAAAGCGAGGGTTATATGTGTAGTTTTGGGAGGAGGTGGTGGGGAGCGCGAGCTTGGGTGAACCGGGAGTTGCAGCGCCGGCGGTGGGGCCGGAGTGTATGTGACACTTGAACGTGCCGTGGATTCACGTTGGGTGGACCGGGACTACGGAACCGGAGCCGTTGGATCTCATCAGCTTTTGTATTGCTTCCAGCTCTCTGTCCCATGGCTGGCTGGGAGTGGGACCATTTTCTGGTGCGCGACGCGTGAGCAGCACTCACCTCCGAGCCTCCGTCGGCCGCGCCTCGCGTTTGAAATGGACGGCAGGGATGGAGACGGAAAGACAGTGAGGATCAGAAGCCAGAAGCCAGCACCCAGCAGTGTTTTCAGATTTTGAAGCTCGAAGAACTAGCCCAAATACAATTGACCATGGTTGAAAAATCAATATCAGCAATCATTATAAATTGTGATAACCAAACTGTAATTATAAAAGTGATAAGTTTTTAGGATAATACAAAGAGTTTAAGATTTGTCAAGAGAAGACGAAGTCAGCCAGAAAGGTGAAAGACTCCAGAGTTATAGCATTAGATTATGTCCAACGGAGTAAAAATCTGGCAAATCCTTTTACGAAATAAATATCAATAAATTTGATTAAAAAGTGCATCAAGAGATATGGGTTTGAGACCCACGTGAGTTGCTGAGGGGTAACCCAACCTATATGATTGGAGATCCCATGAATTAGGGCTTAGGAAAATAAATCGAAATAACTGAATTGAGAGAAACTTTTAATACTCCCACTCCGTTGCAGATGCAACTCTCTCATAGCCTATTGATAAGAAGGTTGATTATATCTTATCATGTTTCGTCTGTCTCTTTAGGAGCAAAGACGCTATCCTATAGAGCGATCTTGAAAGAACACACATATATGAGCTACACAGTTAATCACAATGTATGCGATTTAGATGAATTTTTCAGAGGCTCATGAAAGGCCGAGGAGTATGATTTATAAGCTCCACCTGAGGGGTAGCCTATGACAGCCAAGTACCGATAATGGCACTAAGTGAAATTTGTCGTACAAGACTGATAATTCAAGGTCTAGTCCATTGTTTAGTTGTAGTCAAGCATATATCTTTATCTAGGTGGAAATTCAACTTATAAGCTCCACCTGAGGGGTAGCTTATGGCAGCCC
The DNA here is from genome assembly GCA_023614405.1 of Avena insularis. Taxonomy (NCBI): domain Eukaryota; kingdom Viridiplantae; phylum Streptophyta; class Magnoliopsida; order Poales; family Poaceae; genus Avena; species Avena insularis. The sequence continues at coordinate 8,574 of JAJUPC010000590.1, read as the reverse complement.
AGTACTAATAACGTCACCGAGTGAAACTTGTTGCACAAGACCGACAATTCAAGACGTAGTCCTTTATTTAGTTATAGTGATTTGCATGTATATTAAACAATGATTTTTATGGGTTGTGGGCCACAACTTGTGGCCTATATGGGCAGTCCATGTAGCCTAACAAATCCTAAAATCTCAAGACTCATCTACTAGAACAGCTTGAGAGCTATGTGGGACAAAGTTTAGTCCCGCATTACTAGTTAGAGCAGCTTATAAGGTGGGATGTTTCACTTTCACTAAGTGAGTGATGTAACACCCGGCCTCTCCGGACCAGCGGCTATCACTCCTAACAGCTTAATAGGATCTTTAGACTAACCCTATAGACCAATACTAGTATTTTCATGATTTTATGAAGAGAATATGCCCAAGAGGCAATAATAAAGTGGTTATTATCGTATTCCTTATTTATGATAAATATTTATTTTGCATGCTATAATTGTATTAATACAGAAACGTTAATACATATGTGTTTAATGAACAAAAAGAAAGTTCCTAATTATGCCTCTCTTATAAACTAGATCGTTGATTAACAAGATGATCAAAGGTTTTCTGATCATGGACATTGGATGTTGTTAATAATGAGGTCACAGCATTGTTGGAATGATGTGATGAACATTCATCCGAAGTATAGCATTACAATCAAGGTCATTGTGTTTATATTGCTATAACATCACATTAGTTAGCTTGCAAGCAAGTGATTTGATCACTAGAATGTTATATCACGGGAACGAGAAAATAGTACATCTTGGTAACAAGATCAAACTAGGTATGGAGATACCGATGATTGAATCTCGGACATGTAACATATCGCGAGACAAAGGGATTGAGTTACATGCGTATAAGGTTCACACGATCACAGAAGTCATCGCTGAATATGGGAGTCAAGACGATTCCGTGTCCCAATACCGATTATTGATCGGAGAGGAGTCTCGATCATGTCTACATTATTCACGAACCGTAGGGTGACACGCTTAAGGGATACCGACACCATTCTGAGAAAATGATATGCCAGAAAAAGAATTACAAAGCGCGGGAATTTATTTCACTAGACACCGAAATTGTTTCGGTTAAAATTGCTGAAACTCCTTCTGCATGTGAAATTGAAATGTTATAAGGGGATTTATGTGGAACGCTGTTAATTAGAGTAATTAACAAAATTCTGAATAAAATAAATAAAAGAGTTTTATTAATGAGATCTTGCATTAATTTTGTGGAAAATTAATGCATGTGAGTGGAATTGTGAGTGGAGGTGTGTTTATGTGAGTGGAGCTTCCACCACATGAATGAGGGAGAAAGGGGTAAATTCTCTGGTCTGGCTGCCATGCCCCTTGGCTGCCCTCCCTATAAAAGGACCCTCCTCTCACTTCTCACTCACACCTCCTCGTGAAGGATCTCTCTCCCTTTAGAATTTCCCCATGGTCTCTGGATCACGTAGACACATGTTCCTGGCTCGAAGGATTTGTTGCTTCCGTTTTCGCCGAGCAAGGGCGTGGAGGTTGCTCTGCATCTGTGACGCAGGTGCGATCGCCAGATGCACAATTCGCTTACGGTGCTGGACTTGATGGCATCGGACCACCGGACCAGATGGACTTCATCACGATCTTGAGATCGGCAAGCTGCTAGACTATATCATCCACGTACAACCTCGCTAACGCTTATTTGGTCTTCGAGGTATGTATTCTATGAATGTATATCCACCCGCTGTTTGTATCTAGTAGATAGATCTTGGTACTTAGTTGTTTCCATCGTAGGAAATTTTTTGTTTTTCTATGCTGTGAACCCTTCAGTGGTATCAGAGTTAGATCTATGTGTATATGCTTTGCACGGATAGTACACATATGAATATGTGAGCGTTGATGGTTATGTTATTACTTCTTCCTTGTACTTTGGATATTGGTAACATAGTGGGATGAAGCGCCTTACAAACTTTATATGTCCTCGCATACAAGACATGTTCCACGCCGACATGCAACTAGTTTTGCATAAGTGGCTTGAGGGTGTTTGTCTTCCTACTATAGTCAATATCTGATTTACAACGAGTTATCAATAATTTGATTAGCATCGTTGTGGTTTCATGTTCGTAGGTAAGAACGGTTCTATCTCCGAAAGCCCTCAGCTACGTAAAACTTGCAATGGATAAATTAGAACCGTCTAGTTTAGATTGTTGCTGGGCTAGTATCATGATATGGTGATGTTGTAAGTAAAAATATAAGTCAATACTCTTATAACACACATAACGTATAAGTTCCATAGATCTTGGTTTTACACATAGAGGCATGATGACGATCATACCATGATGCATGATGGAGATCAAGTGCAAGAACCATATCATTTCACTTTTCACATAAGATATTTGGTTACATCTTATATTGCTAGTTTGGCTGCTTTATTAGCATAATAAGATGATCCTCGCTTAGATATCAAGATAAAAATGTGTTCTTCCTTAAGTATACATCGACAATGTTTCGCCGCTCAAGACATCACGTGATAATTAGGTGTACTTGAATCCACGAGCATATCAGTAGTGTAAGATGCTTTTACACACGTGAATACTAATGTTCTTACTTGGCAAGCATAAGACGTGAATACTAATGTGCGTATATGACTCGAACACTAACCTAAAGGTTAAGCATGAGTCATATGTTTTGATATGATGACCATATGGATGTCGCTTTTGAAGCTACCAACTCACGGATGATCTGGACTTGGTGTAGTGGATTTAGTTCATGTAATCATCAAAAGACACGAGGAATGTTGTTTTTGAGTGAGTTCATTTATAATTTGAATTAGTAGAACTCAATTTATCATAAATTAAATCAAAGTAAATTTACATAATTTGTTGTAGTCATTGGCATTCGCTCACCATATTATGCTTACTTGTAATTGAGATAATAGAACTATAGAATTGATATTTACTTTTAACGAATCGGTATCAGACAGTTGAGTGTCAATCTAAAGTATAAAGTCCTATTGCAAACTTTCAGCAAACTCGTTTACTCACAAGTTTAATAATTAGTATTAAATCAAGAGTGACAATTCCAGTGTTAGTATCTAAAGTATCATGTTTGGCTTTCATGATTCTTGATTTAAATATCGTAGATTATCTAGGAGCTGAAAGAATTGTTTTAGAAATCATCATGTGTAGATATAATGATATCTCAAACAATGTTTTGGTAATATGATAGAGTATAATGTATGTTCTCAATTGATGAGAATTTGCAAAGGTTGAGATGCTAGACATCCTAATCATCTAGAAGGGTTTTGGAAAGTAACGTTATACTAATGATTCACCTTTATATGTTACATTAGCTTGATCATGAAAGTCATCATGATAAGGATGAATAGAATATGTATGTAAAGTGTTTATTACACTAAAAGATTACTAAAGAATAGATTTTGAAAGAACGCTATTCATTTGATGATGGTGATCTACTTCAAAGTGCAAGTTCAAAGGTATTAGTATTTAAAAATATACACACTTTGGACTATGTGTCATGTATATGGCGCCACTTTTGATGTTGATATATTCTTTAAAAGGAAAGGAAATTGAAAGAGAATCTATAAATATATTTAAGTAAAAGAAAAGATCGGAAATATTCAGCCAGGTATATAGATGATATACATGTTATGGTCAGATTCTTTGCTTGTTAAACAATGTGGTTCTCTGCATTGAATACCGAATTGGTTGGTATGAAATTTCATACGTAACGATGCAATTCATGAACCATAATGGCCTAAGTAACTATCAAGAGAATATGTGATGATGTTCATTAAAAACAAACAAACCGTGTTTGTATTTCTCTGACATCAAAGCATGCCTTCAAGATTTGTTTTAATAATCGTTATTTAAATCTGTGTATTATGAGAACAAAGGTTGTTGAAATAATTACCGATTCCATATGAGATGGATGATTACAAATCTAGTTGGAGAAATCACATCCATAAAAACTAATGCTAAAATGTCGCAAGACCAATAATTGAAAGATCACTTACTTAAGTGACATCAAGCTTAAATTATATTGGAAAGAAAACATGAAGAATCTCTATTTTCATGGATTTTTGGAGTCTTTGATTTGATTATGACGCTAGACTTTCCTCTAATAATTAAAACTTGTTTCAAAGGCCAAAGAAGAACGATTGACTAAATTATTGGAATTTATATATATCGATGTATGTAGTCCATTATGTGTAGTCATAAGCGTTGATTTCAACTCATATGCTTTCTCCTAAATTTGGAGTGAATATTCACTTAATGAGAAAGAAGTATGAAATATTTGAAAACGCTCAAAGACTTTCAAGATGAAGTGAAAATCATTGTAACAAGAAAATAAATGATTTATGATTTTATCATAAGGATTTATTTGTTACAAGTGTAACAAGAAAATAAATGATTTATGATTTTATCATAAAGGGATTTTTTTGAGTTGCAAGTTTAGCAAAATATTTGATTTAAATCTCCAAACACCATAGGAATATGGAGTGTGTGAGATTTGTAATAAAACCTTGTTCGATATGGTTGGATCAAAGGTGTTATTTATAAACCGCCATTATGTTTTAAAAGATTAAACCTTTAGAGACTACCGCTTTTTGCTATACAATCGGAAGAGATCCATCTCGATCCGCTGAAATGACACTACATAAGTTATGGTTTGGGTAAAACCCAAATTATCCTTTCTTAAATTTTGGTATGCTAAGCATAAGTAAGATGTTTACAATCAAAGTCGATGAGCATATTCGTAGGTTGTTTCTTAATAACTATTTGGTATTCTCCATAACACCAAGGACAAAAGGGTTTGTCGCTGAAATATGAAGTTTCTTGAAAAGAATTTTTCACAAGAAGTTATGAGGACAATAGAACTTTGATAAGGTTAACGAACCTTAGCTATATGTGCTGAGTTTAAGTCAAGTACTTTCGAAAACGCTTCGAGACAAACTACAATGCTCAAGGCTCACATGCCTCAAAGGTTGTGGTCGTGGAGGTCTAAGTTCCTATTAAACCAAATAGGTTGATAAACAAACAAATGTTGAGATTTGAGAGTAAATCATTGTTGTTCACAATGATGAACCGAATACATGCAAAGAAGCAATGATGGACCCTCGACTCCATCAAATGGCTTGAAGCCATAAAATATGTGATAGTTCCATACACGAGAAATCAAGTTTTCTCGAACTTCCAAGACCCTCCTCCGAAAGGTGTAAAACCTACTACCGGTCAGATTTGGATCCATAAAGAAATGTATACATGGATGTTTCATATCTATGAAATAGTCGATATGTTTCCATAAAGTTTTTGCAACAATTTTTGCAAGGAGTCGGGATTATGACAAGATTTGATCTTTCATAGCTGCATATTTAGTCCTTCGGATTTCGATTAATGTAGCAAAACTTACTACATATAATTTTGTATATGGTAGCTAAATAAAAAAAGTTCTTCTAATAGAATGGTTACCTATGATGTGTACAAGACACTACCGGCCCAAAAGGGTTTTGTTAAACAAAGATGCTAAAAGGGCATGCAAACTTTAATGGTTGAAGTAAAGCATCATGGAGTTGGAATCTTCACCGTGATGAAACTGTTAAAGGATTTTTCATCAGAGACGTACGAAGATGCTTGCCAATTTTTCAAGAAATTAGTGGGAGCTACTGCCAGACATATTTCTAATACATTATGTGGAAAAACATCTTGTTGATTAGAAATGATATATATTTTATTTGATCAAAGGTTAAGAATTTCATTTTGATGAAAGATGTGCAAAAAACTAATATTTAGCATGAAATGTTCTACATGGATAGATGTATCATGACGCTTAATATGGTTATGCCAAACATACATATATATGAGATATTAAAGGGTTCCATATAGAAAACGATGAGAAAAGTGATCTCGTCAAGATACGGAAAGAACAATTGAATCAGGATTCAAGTGTGTCGGCTACTTTCTGATAAGTGAAACAAGATTCAAGTGCTTCACCACTTCGATGTGTAAAATCACAAGAATCGTGCCATCAATCTCATGCCATGATATGTACAATATCCAGAGCATATATCCTATGCTCTAAGTGTTATGAGTGAGAATATACCGTAATGAATCAAGCAAAAATGACCATTGACTAGTATTAGGATATTCTTACAATCTTTTGGAAGAATTTTAAGAATATATTCCATTTGTATAAGAGATAAATAGTTTATTGAAAATGATACTAGTTTTGTCACAAGATACTAATTAAGTTTATCTCAACTTCTAAATCTTATGGGTGTATACAAATGTAATGGAAAGGAGATTCCAAGGATGGATTTGATGAATTCCAAAGTTAAGACATTGGCGACTCGATACTACAAATAAAAGCTAAGTATATGATCCATCACTATTGTAAGCAAATAAAGGAGGGAATTTAAAATGCTTTAAGTAGTTTGTTATCAAACCAAGGTGTGGGTTCATAACGGACTAACACTCAAAGATATATTGTACTACAATACAAGTATCGAGCATGATTTAACCCTCAGGGAACTAAAATAATCCCACCAAAAGACCAAATTTATACAATGCCATCTCATTAGAGAAATGAGTGATGCGTGGAGACGCAAAGACATGCAAATACATTGCACATGGTCCTAAAAGCTTCAGATCCGTGAGATTATGTTAACCACTTGCAACGCATATATGTGGAAATACATTCGTAAAGCCATATGTGTTCAATACGCAAGGTTTCTAAACTAGATTATTGTCTCTAGTGCAAGTGGGAGACTGAAGGAATATGTTCCTGAGAGGCAATAATAAAGTGGTTATTATCGTATTCCTTTATTTATGATAAAATGTTTATTTTGCATGCTATAATTGTATTAATACGAAAACTTTAATACATGTGTGTTTAATGAACCAAAAAGAAAGTTCTTAGTTATGCCTCTCTTATAAAATTCAGCTTTATTGATTAACAAGATGATCAAAGGTTCTCCGATCATGGACATTGGATGTTGAAGACACGAGGTCACAACATTATTGGAATGATGTGACAAACATTTATCCAAGAATATCATTTACGATCAAGGTCAGGCTTGTCAGTTTATATTGCTATAACATCATACAAAGTAATCTTTAGTCCTGTAGACCATGAGACCATGTCAATCACTAACACCTAAGAAAATCTTGATAACATCAAACATCACACCATAACAAAGGTGACTATAAAGATGGGTCCAAAGGAAGCATAGGTGTAAAGCATATATTGAGGCTCATGGATCGAAGAGTGGAATTTATCCATCCCGATGACGCGAGATATACTGGGACCTCTCTTATGATATCACATTAGTTAGCTTGCAAAGGGCAATTGATCGCTAGAATACGCAGGTATCACGTGAAATCTATAGTATGGTTTTAACGAGATCAAATCTAGGTATGAGATAATTACAATCGAATCTCTAACATGTAAATATATCGCGAGACAAAGGGATTGAGTTATATGCGTATAAGGTCTACACGACACAAAGTCATTGTTTAATGTGCGGAGCCAAGATGGATCTCTAGTCCCAACATTATTGATCGGAGAGGAGTCTCGATCATGTAAATTATTCATGAATCGTAGGTGACACACTTATGGATAATCACACTATCTGTAAAGCAAATGATATGCCGTAGAAAGAATTACAGCGCAGAATTTATTTTACTAGACACCGGAATCATTTTGTTGAACACAAAACCGGGTTTCGCGATGTGAAATTGAAATGTTATAAGGGGATTTATGTGGAATGTTTGTTAATTAGAGTAATTAAAAATTTGGAATAAATAAATAAAAGAGTTTTTATTAATGAGAGCTTGCATTAATTTTGGTGGAAAATTAATGTACGAGTGGAATCGTGATGGAGTGGTTTTGAGGAGCTTCCACCACATGAATGAGGGAGAGGTGGGGCATCTTCCTTGGCCGGGCGTGCCATGCCCTCTTGGGCTGCCCCTCCCCATAAAGGACCTCCTCACTTCACTATTAATCTCTCTAGAAGGATCTCTCTTCCCTTTAGAATTTTTCCCATGGTCTTGGACAATGAGATATATGTTCCCGATGGCTTTTTCTCGAAGGATTTGTTAAGCCCACCGCTTACGATGTAGGTGCGAGGCTGTTTCCGGGTACCTTTACATGTGTAAGTAATCGTTGATGCACCACTTTTGTGGTGTTGGATTTGATGGTGCTGGACCGGCCGGACCAGATGGACTTCATCACGATTTTGAGATCAAGAAGCGCTCGAATTACATCATCCATTTAGCAACCTCGCTATTTATTCGGTCTTCGAGGGTATGTACTATGGATATCCACCGCTATTGTATCTAGTATATAGATCTTTGGTACTTAGTTGTTTCCATCATAGGATTTTGTTTTTCTATGTTGTGAACCTTCACTTTGTTCTCACCGTAGTATCCGTATCCATTTTCCGATTGTTTCACCCATTCTCAAATTACCAGGACAAGCACGCTAACCTTGGAGTTCTTTTCTTATTGATTTTGTGCCAAATTGATGGTATGTGGGTCTACTATCAATCATATTAAGC